>SJXQ01000901.1:0-10572 GCA_006408695.1 Aepyceros melampus | reverse complement strand
GTCTTTTAATTTCAATGCTGCAGTCACCATCTGGAGTGATTTTCGAGCCTCAAAAAATAAAGTCTGACATTGTTTCCACTGTTTCTCCATCTATTTCCCATGAAGTGATGGGACCAGATGCCATGATCTCCATTTTCTGAATGTTGAGCTTTAAGCCAACTTTTTCACTCTCTTCTTTCACTTTCATCAACAGGCTTTTTAGATATCTCTCCTTAAATCTGGCTTAGATTTCAGGAAATTGAAATTATATAATTACACATATATCTTTGTGATGAATTGAATTCTTATCTTATCCCCCAAGATTTTTAAAAAAGCAGTATAATATTTAAATAAAAAGACTAATATCACAAAGTTGAAACAATGTATATGCACACGTGTACACGTGTGTGTGTGTGTTCAGTCACTCAGTCGAGTCCAACTCTTTGTGACACCATGTAACATAGCCTGCCAGACTCCTAGGCCCATGGAACTTTCCAGGAAAGAATACTGGAGTAGGATACCGTTTCCTGCTCCAGGGGATCTTCCTGACCCTGGGATGGAACCCGCATCACTTCCATCTCCTGTACTGACAGGCAGATTCTTTACCACTAGTGTAACAATAAATGACACTGTTCAATTTTGAACATAGATTCAATTCCAAAATCCACAATCGATTTAAAATGCCATTTCATCATTTCTGTAGGTGAATTATTAAACAGATAAATGAATGCCTATTCTTATTAGCTTGAACTTCTAAATATTAAAAATGTTAATCCCTTATTTGAAATAATAAACCATATTTTATTGTACCTTTAAGTAAGTATTTCTATTGTTTGAATCCCATCCTATTTAAGGGGTGGCTCACTTATTTTCTAACTTGGTAACCACCAAATATCTGTTGCACACTTTTAAAAAAATCACTTCTGCTAATTGCCTTTCAGCAATTATATGTCCTTCTCTAATGAAGCAGAATGCAATCAGTTCAGATTTTAATTTTAACATTTCTGTCTGCTTTTTAAACAACACCACATAACCAACACACAGCCCTTTCATTTGTTACAATTGTCTTGACTAGAACTTTGACCGAAGTAGCGATTAAATTAACATATACTGTAGGGCATCACTGAGACTACGTTCATTTTGTTTTTGTCTTGACAGAAATGTTTGGGAAATAGTTGTCAAAGTCTAAGACAACTATCAGATCCTGGCCCAGCTACTTCACCTGTGTGATATTGTACTACAATCTGCTTCTGAAAAACGAAGAAATAAAACCTATTGATTATATTTATTGAGAGTTAAAATATAATACCTACCCAACTCTACCAGGCAGGTAGTTGAAATGGAGAGTAATAAATTGTATCTATAATTATAAAATGACCACACCACAATATCTTGATGATGATACAGCTTAATGATTATTTATACCCATGGAACCCGCTACCTATCAAGTTCAACTGCATATTTCTCTGTATGCCGCCAAACTTGACAACACTGCTGATTGAACTGAGTTCTTTCAAACCTGTTTCCAGCTCATATCCTGGAAAAAATAGTACTTCATCTAAAATAATAAAATATACTAACAAGAAAATACATTTCTGGTTTCCTATTAGAATAACTAATGACATTATGATTGAAAATATCAAAAAGACATGAAAATGCCAGAGATTTATTTCAACTTCTAATCTCAAAATTTTAAATGTACATCCTAAGCTTTTAATTTTCTGTTGATCTATCTTCATACTCACTGATAATTTCCTCAGTTTTCCACGGTACGAGATGAACATCTCAAAGGCATTATTCACTTCTCCTCTGTTTTTCTGATTTTTGTAATTTTTAAATTTTTCTCAGTTTCCATCTCCATGTTGAAATTATCTGATCATACATTTTTTCCATTAGAAAAATCTAACATATTACACATATCTAGTTCACATTTCTCATCTGGTCTTTCTGACGTCTGTGTTATATCTTATTCTGCTTCTAAAGTTTTCTTTGTCTTTCTGGACTTTGTTTTTTCTCCTATTTCTGTGCACCTTGTAATTTTTGGCTGAGTGGTAAAAATGTTTTTGGGACACATGATAAGGGTTGGTTGGCTGACTGGCTACTTTTTTATTTAAATGCTTTTCTGGTTGTAGTATGGACTCAGTAACACTAATTAACTGACTTGAAATCTGTTAAACTGAAATTTTTTAAGTTCAGTTTTATTGTAATATGTAGATCAACTTTTATAAATGTCCTATATGCCTTAAAATGTATGCTCCAGTAGACACGTGTCCAGAGACCAATTATTAATGAAACACCTTAAATATGCTATATATACCTTATAGTTTCTATTGTTTTGTTTTAAATATTTATAAATACCTTAATGAGGTATTTTAAAAACCTCTCATCATGTTGGTATATTTATCAATTTCTCATGTCAAAAAACTATGAAACTTGCTTTATATTTTTGAAATTGTTATTCTTATATATACACTTATCTTTTATATCCCCTTTGCATGTTAAAGATCTTTTCATATGGTTTAGGTTCATCCTTTGACCCTAAAATATTTTCCCTTAAAATCTACCTGTCAGAAATTGTGCAGTTATATCATTTTATTTGCTAGTATTTGCAGAATAATTTTAATTTGTATTTTATAATTTCAAACTAAACGAGTCTTTTGAATTTAGGCATGTGCCTTGGAAACAATGTAGCTATTATAAAACAAGCCTTTTAAAACTGAAAAATTTATATTAGAGTTACTCTTAAATGAGTGACTTTACTAGAGGAGCTCATACTAACTTCAAAGCACAAATCAGTCTGGAAATTTATTTGTTAAGTGAGTAAAAAATTCAACTGTCACCTTCTTATGTACACCCTATTTTTTAAAACCTCATCATCTGGTGAAAAAACTTGAAAATATGAGTGTTTTCTACTTTTAACAGCTTTAATTGCTGAGGGTAATGACTCTGAAAAGAGATTATATTTTTATTGCCTGGGATGTTCTTCCAATGCAGAATTTTTCAGCATAGCAGTGCAAGTCCTGGGGGATTATGCTAATGGACTGTGTTGCCACCAATAAACACCTTGTTGAATTGGTAGTTATTTCACGGAAAAAAAAAAAAGAAGTCACCCTTTAGACTAAGTCTTTTAAATACACTGTGAAATGAAGGGCATGTAAGCTTAAGAGCAATTATTCCCATTATGCACACTTTTATGACTCAAGATATTGAGATAACAAGGAAAATATGTAAAATAGGTATGTACAGAAAGCTCAGCAAAGATGGATTTTCACTGAGTATAATAGATCAAAAATGCGAATAGGTACATAACACATTTGTAAAATTTTTTAAATTGATCATTTTATACAATACAGAAATGTCTTAATTGATACTTAATTTCATCAAGTGACTAAGTTGCTTCTAATGGCAGATTATGCATTATTAGGGAGGGAAGATAATTTCTATTTTACATCAAGTATTTAGGTAATGTTATTCAGAATACATCAAAAAATCAGAATTTTAACATTAATAATAAATCTCTACTAGAAAAATAGCAAATTACCAACAGGACACTAAAGTCTCATGAAAGTCACTTTCTTGATCATTTAATCATCTTCCATTATGTCATCTCTCTAGCACTTTTTAATTAAAAAATGATAAACGTTGCCCCATGTTCTGTTAAATGGAATGTTTAGGAGCACATAAAGTTGAGAATTTTCTTGTGCTTCAATCATACACTTATAAAAGGACTGTAAATTGAAATCTGGGTAGGGGAGATTTTTCAATATACAATTATTTAATATTGGAAAGAAGTGATAGAAACTGTTTTGTTTATTTAAGCAAAGTTCATCGACAACCTAAATATTTCAAAATTAATTTAGTCAACTTAAAAATTGTGATAACATACATTTGAGAATTTATAAAAGAAAATCATTCAGATTACTGAAGACTGTGAAGATGTCAAAATTTATTTATTTATTTATTTACTCTTGAGATAGTTACTCATACCAGTATTTTGTGCAGCAAGTTGCCAGAAATGTAGTGGCTTAAAACACCTATTTATTATCTAGCAGTTTCTGTAGGTTAGGAGTCCAAGCACAGCTTGTCCAAGTATTCTGTTCAGAAACTCACAAAGATGCAAAATGGTATCAGTACTTTCTCATGTGGAAGATAGCTTCTGGAAGTATTTTCTTCCAAGCTCATTCACATGGTTAGCAGAATGTGCTTCCTTATGTTTATGGAACCAAGGCCCGAGTTTCCACTGATTGTGGCTGTCGGTCATTTCCATGTCCAAGAAACTGCCTGACTTCCCTACCAGGAGGGAATTTCCATCAGCATTTTCACAACATCCCTGTTTAGTTCTCTGAAGTCAGAAGGAGAATAACCCTTAGACAATCTGGCAAGATGGAGTTTCATATGTGCATTGTAATCTAATCATGGGAGTGACATCCCATTCCCTTTGTTATAGTCTCCTTGTTAGAAGCAAGTCAAAATTTCCATCCACACTCAAGAGGATGAGCTTATATAAGAATTTAACACATTGGGGCTTACCCTAGGGTGAGTCCACTCAGAGTTCAGTTTCACTCATAATCTTTGTACATATTATATTATTATATTAAGAACATATATGATAAATATATTATGATCTTTGTATAATTTATATTATATACAATATATATAAATAATATATAAATACAAATTATAAATAAAGTTTTATAATAGTAAAATTTTTGTCTATAATAGAACCATCATCAGCCCTTACTTAACAAGACTCTTCAAAACTCTTTTGAGACCAATAACCATTTTGAACCTCAAATCATATGGGTTAAAAGAAGTGCTTAGAAGAGTGTTTTGAACATGGTAAATATGCAAAAACTGTAATTATCAATATTATTATTGTTTTAATTATTGGTATCTGGTCCCATCACTTCATGCAAATAGATGGGGAAACAATGGAAACAGTGACAGACTTTATTTTCCTGGGCTCCAAAATCACTGCAGATGGTGCCTGTGGCCATGGAATTAAAAGATGCTTGCTCCTTGGAAGAAAAGTTATGACTAACCTAGACAGCATATTAAATAGCAGAGACACTACTTTGCCAACAAAGGTCCATCTAGGTTTTTCCAGGAGTCATGTATGGGTGTGAGACTGAGTAAAAAGATCATTAAAAGACCATATAAAGACTGAATGCCAAATAATTGATGTTTTCAAACTGTGGAGCTGGAGGAAACTCTTGAGAGTCCTTTGGCCTGCAAGGAGATCAAATCAGTGAATCCTACTATGACAGGAAAAATAATGGTGAGGTTGGGGTGACAGAAAAATTAGCAACCAAAAACAGGACATTCTGAACTTCTACTTGACTGGAAAAAGGAGTGCAGGATAACATACTAGACATGCCTTATATTCTGTGGGGATTCACACAGGGCTGGTTTTCTCAATTAACACAGAGTTGAAAGGCAAAGAAAAAATATTTAGTCAGAATGATTAAAAGATGGAGTTTCACAAAGACATGTAGGTAGTATTGGCTTTGTCTTTGGGATATGTTCAGAGTGAGTGGAACTTATCATCTGTCCTCAAGATGAGACGTGAGAGAAGATAATTTTCCTGGACTCACCAATGTCAGTTTACTATTAAGGGGGTGGGGGTGGAGTACCAAGGTACTACTCAAAGGCAGGTAAGGGAAAGAATGATAGTCCATTCCTTCTGTCCTTGTAAGGGTTAGTTGCTCAGTCATGTCCAACTCACTGCGACCCTGTGGACTGTACAGGTCCTCTGTCCGTGGGATTCTCCAGACAAGAATATTGGAGTGGGTAGCCATTCCCTTCTCCAGGGAATCTTTCCAACCCAGGGACTGAACCCAGGTCTTCCACATTGCAGGCAGAATCTTTACCATCTGAGCCACCAGGGAAGCCTCTCATTATTCCTAGGCAGTTGCAATCACCTCTGTTAAAATCTGTCTCCCAACATTGTTCTTGTCAAAGAAACTGTAAACAGGCAGTGAAAATAAAGTACCAAAATAAACAACTCAAGCAATAAAATTTGAAACCTTTCTTAATTTTCCCGCAATTCTTGTCAGTTTTCAGAGGTTTTCTCTCAGGTAGTTCTCAACACTGAAGAAATGTGTCCTGTATTGTGAGTTCTTGTATGCACTACTGAGCTTTCAGTTATGACTATACTTATTTGTTGGTTTACTATATGTCACTGGGGTAATGACTGGATGTAATGCAAAGAGAGATCACTAACAGGTTTTCTTGGAGAACTAGGGGCATTTATAGATAAGAATGAGCTTAGTCTTAAAAAAAACAAAAAAGGAAAGAAAGAAAGAAAAGAATTGGAGAAACACAATTAAAATTGTGGGGAAGAAAGCATCCCAGAGGGGGGCGGCGGGAAAAGCATTAGAATGTGCAAAGTCATGGAGACATAGAAATAAAGGTGATGTTTAGGAAGACAATTTTAGTGGAGTGATACGTCTGGAAATAATCTGATAGTTTGATAATATTTCAGGAGTGTGAGTCTAGAGAGAGAATCTTGGGCCAAAATATTGATGGCTTTAAAGAGATGAATGCTTTAAACACAAAAATAACAAACTAAGATCTACATTTTATAAACATCTTATGTGTCCTTTGGGTCAGATGCAATGACATGGGTTCCATTGGAAAGACGGAGTGGCAAAACAGGTTAAAAAATTGAATTAAAGGAGGAAACCATCAATATAAGAAAGAAAAAGCTCAGTTGTAACATATATGAGAGATTATTTTGACATATATTGGTGATTAAATTATATATCAAGGAAAGGAAACAAAACTTGTCTCAAACTGCAAGACAATAAGATGTCCTCAGCCACATGTAGCTTTTTACATTTAAATATACATTCAGTTCAGTTCAGTCGCTCAGTCATGTCCGACTCTTTGAGACCCCATGAATCACAACACACCAGGCCTCTCTGTCCATTACCAACTCCCAGGGTTAACTCAAACTCACGTCCATCGAGACGGTGATGCCATCCAGCCATCGCATTCTCTGTCCACCCTTCTCCTCTTGCCCTCAGTCCCTCCCAGCATCAGAGTCTTTTCCAATGAGTCAACTCTTCTCATCAAGTGGCCCAAGTACTTGAGTTTCAGCTTCAACATCATTCCTTCCAAAGAAATCCCAGGGCTGATCTCCTTCAGAATGGACTGGTTGGATTTCCTTGCAGTCCAAGGGACGTGCAAGAGTCTTCTCCAATACCACAGTTCAAAATACCACAGTTCAAAAGCATCAATTTTTCTGTGATCAGCTTTCTTCACAGTCCAACTCACATTAATACATGACCACTGAAAAACCATAGCCTTGACTAGACGGACCTTTGCTAGCAAAGGAACGTCTCTGCTTTTCAATATGCTATATAGTTTGGTCATAACTTTCCTTCCAAGGAGTAAGTGTCTTTTAATTTCATGGCTGAAATCACCATCTGCAGTGATTTTGGAGCCCCCAAAAATAAAGTCTGACACTGTTTCCACTGTTTTCCCATCTATTTCCCATGAAGTGATGGAACCAGATGCCAGGATCTTTGTTTTCTGAATGTGGGGCTTTAAGCCAACTTTTTCACTCTCCTATTTCACTTTCATCAAGAGGCTCTTTAGTTCCTCTTCACTTTCTGCCATAAGGGTAGTGTCATCTGCATATCTGTGGTTATTAATATTTCTCTCAGCAATCTTGATTCCAGCTTCTGCTTCTTCCATTCCAGCGTTTCTCAAAAGCAGGGTGACAATATACAGCCTTGATGTACTCCTTTTCCTATTTGGAACCAGTCTGTTGTTCCATGTCCACTTCTAACTGTTGCTTCCTGACCTGCATACAGGTTTCTCAAGTGGCAGGTTAGGTGGACTGGTATTCTCATCTCTTTCAGAATTTTCCACAGTTTATTGTGATCCACACAGTCAAAGGCTTTGGCATAGTCAAAAAAGCAGAAATAGATGTTTTTCTGGAACTCTCTTGCTTTTTCCATGATCCAGCAGATGTTGGCAATTTGATCTCTGGTTCCTCTGCCTTTTCTAAAACCAGCTTGAACATCTAGAAGTTCACGGTTCACGTATTGCTGAAGCCTGGCTTGGAGAATTTTGAGCATTGCTNCTGGACTGGAAGAAACACAAGCTGGAATCAACATTGCTGGGAGAAATATCAATAACCTCAGATATGCAGATGACACTACCCTTATGGCAGAAAGTGAAGAGGAACTAAAGAGCCTCTTGATGAAAGTGAAAAAGGAGAGTGAAAAAGTTGGCTTAAAGCTCAACATTCAGAAAACGAAGATCCTGGCATCTGGTTCCATCACTTCATGGGAAATAGGTGGGAAACAGTGAAAACAGTGTCAGACTTTATATTTTGGGGCTCCAAAAATCACTGCAGATGGTGACTGCAGCCTTGAAATTAAAAGACGCTTACTCCTTGGAAGAAAAGTTAAGACCAATCTAGATGGCATATTCCAAAGTGGAGTAATTTCTTTGCCAACTAAGGTCTATCTAGTCAAGGCTATGGTTTTTCCTGTGGTCATGTATGGATGTGAGAGTTGGACTGTGAAGAAGGCTGAGCACCAAAGAATTGATGCTTTTGAACTGTGCTGTTGGAGAAGACTCTTGAGAGTCCCTTGGACTGCACAGAGATCCAACCAGTCCATTCTCAAGGAGATCAACCCTGGAATTTCTTTGGACGGAATGATGCTAAAGCTGAAACTCCAGTACTTTGGGCACCTCATGCGAAGAGTTGACTCATTGGAAAAGACTTTGATGTTGGGAGGGATTGGGGGCAGGAGGACAAGGGGACGACAGAGGATGAGATGGTTGGATGGCATCACTGACTCAATGGACGTGAGTCTGCATGAACTTCAGGAGATGGTGATGGACAGGGAGGCCTGGCATGCTGCGATTCATGGGGTCGCAAAGATTCAGACACGACTGAGTGACTGAACTGAACTGAACTGATACTTGAATGGGCTAGTGGTTTTCCCTACTTTCTTCAATTTAAGTCTGAATTTGGCCATAAGGAGCTCATGATCTGAACCACAGTCAGTGACTCTTGTTTTTGCTGACTGTATAGAGCTTCTCCGTCTTAGGCTGCAAAGAATACAATCAATCTGATTTCAGTGTCAACCATCTGGTGATGTCCATGTGTAGAGTCTTCTCTTGTATTGTTGGAAAAGGGTGTTTGCTATGACCAGTGCATTCTCTTGGCAGAACTCCATTAGTCTTTGCCTTGTTTATTCTGTATTCCAAGGCAAAATTTGCCTGTTACTCCAGGTGTTTCTTGACTTCCTATTTTTGCATTCCAATCCCCTATAATGAAAAGGACATCTTTTTTGGGTGTTAGTTCTAAGAGGTCTTGTAAGTGAATACAATCAATCTGATTTCAGTGTCAACCATCTGGTGATGTCCATGTGTAGAGTCTTCTCTTGTATTGTTGGAAAAGGGTGTTTGCTATGACCAGTGCATTCTCTTGGCAGAACTCCATTAGTCTTTGCCTTGTTTAATTCTGTATTCCAAGGCAAAATTTGCCTGTTACTCCAGGTGTTTCTTGACTTCCTATTTTTGCATTCCAATCCCCTATAATGAAAAGGACATCTTTTTTGGGTGTTAGTTCTAAGAGGTCTTGTAAGTCTTCATAGAACCGTTCAATTTCAGCTTTTTCAGCATAACTGGTTGATGCATAGACTTGGATTACTGTGATATTGAATGGTTTGCCTTGGAAATGAACAGAGATCATTCTGTAATGTAAATATATATTAGTTAATATTAAATCAATTTAAAACTTAAAAGTTCCTCAGTAGCAGTAGCCATACATAGAGTGTTCAATAGGCATGTTTGGCCAGTGGCTACCATATTGGAAAGAATAGATATTATACAACACTGTGCTATAAATCCCAGATAATGTGTTTGATAGAAGAAGCACATAAAAAAATTAAATATGAAAGATAATGTAATGAAACAAATGATTATAGACATGAGTGTTTGAGATGAAATTTTCTCTCTTTTATCAATAATATTTCAAGATTTTTATTCATATATCTTCCTATTTAGAAGCAAAATTATAGGCTAAATTCCTCAGTGAATATTTGTTGCTGCAAAAGTATTAACATTTATAATTAATAATAGTTGTAAAGCTGTTTTCTAATTTATATTATCTAGTTAAATAAGATAAATCTCATTTTTTACAAATCCAAACTATGTACTCAATATGCCAGCAAACTTGGAAAACTCAGCAGTGGCCACAGGACTGGAAAAGGTCAGTTCTCATTCCAATTCCAAAGAAAGGCAATGCCAAGGAATGCCCAAACTACCACACAATTCCACTCATCTCACATGGTGGTAAAGTAATGCTCAAAATTCTCCAAGCCAGACTTCAGGAATACATGAACTGTGAACTCCCTGATGTTCAAGCTGATTTTAGGAAAGGCAGAGGAACCAGAGATCAAATTGCCAACATCCACTGGATCATGGAAAAAGCAAGAGAGTTCCAGAAAAACATCTATTTCTGCTTTATTGACTATGCCAAAGCCTTTGACTGTGTGGATCACAATAAACTGTGGAAAATTCTGAAAGAGATGGGAATATCAGACCACCTAACCTGCCTCTTGAGAA
>SJXQ01000900.1:61381-131047 GCA_006408695.1 Aepyceros melampus | reverse complement strand
TGTGGTGTTGGAGAAGACTCTTGAGAGTCCCTTGGACTGCAAGGAGATCCAACCAGTCCATTCTGAAGGAGATCAACCCTGGGATTTCTTTGGAAGGAATGATGCTGAAGCTGAAACTCCAGTACTTTGGCCACCTCATGCGAAGAGTTGACTCATTGGAAAAGACCCTGATGCTGGGAGGGATTTGGGGCAGGAGGAGAAGGGGACGACCGAGGATGAGATGGCTGGATGGCATCACAGACTCAATGGACGTGAGTCTGAGTGAACTCCGGGAGTTGGTGATGGACAGGGAGGCCTGGCATGCTGCGATTCATGGAGTTGCAAAGAGTCGGACACGACTGAACGACTGAACTGAACTGAACAAAAGAATACATTCTGTTGTTTCAAGCGCCCAAATATCATAGCTTTTCAGATAGCTCCATATGACTGCCAGATATGACATCAACTTAAATAAACTTACAAAATCATAAGACATACTACAAAATATAAAAGATACAGTATTATTCATAGTTTAAAACTATATAGTATCTAGGAATTAATTTAGAAGAGATGGCCATGGAGAAAATAATAAAAGTTCAATGAAAGAATGTACAGATGACCTGAATAATGGAGAGAGAATTCAAATTCTTGAATGAAGATGAATTAACATTATAAAGATAATAATTATCCTCAAATTTATCTACATAGTTAATCCAATACCAATCAAAATGCCATTTGCTTTTTTTTCAAGAATTGAGTCTAAAAATTCTATAGAAGAACAAATGTACACAAATAGCTAAACAACGAAAAAGAAGACTTGAGGAAAACCCACCATACCAGGCTTCACCATACAATAAAGTCATCACCAAAAAAGAAAAGTAAAGTCTTCACTGACTATAGTGAAAAGGGCAAACAGATTCAAGGGATTAGATCTGATAGACAGAGGGCCTGAAGAACTATGGAAAGAGGTTTGTGACACTGAACAGGAGGCAGTGATCAAGACCATCCCCAAGAAAAAGAAATGCAAAAAGGCGAAATGGTTGTCTGAGGAGGCCTTACAAATAGCTGAGAAAAGAAGAGAAGCAAAAGGCAAAGGAGAAAAGGAAAGATGTACCCTATAGAAGAACAAATGTACACAAATAGCTAAACAACGAAAAAGAAGACTTGAGGAAAACCCACCATACCAGGCTTCACCATACAATAAAGTCATCACCAAAAAAGAAAAGTAAAGTCTTCACTGACTATAGTGAAAAGGGCAAACAGATTCAAGGGATTAGATCTGATAGACAGAGGGCCTGAAGAACTATGGAAAGAGGTTTGTGACACTGAACAGGAGGCAGTGATCAAGACCATCCCCAAGAAAAAGAAATGCAAAAAGGCGAAATGGTTGTCTGAGGAGGCCTTACAAATAGCTGAGAAAAGAAGAGAAGCAAAAGGCAAAGGAGAAAAGGAAAGATGTACCCATATGAATGCAGAGTTCCAAAGAAGAGCAAGGAGACATAAGAAAGCTTTACTCAGCGATAATGCAAAGGAATAGAGGAAAACAATAGAATGGGAAAGACTAGAGATCTCTTCAAGAAAATTACAGATACTAAGGGAACATTTCATGCAAAGATGGGCGCAATAAAGGACAGAAATGGTATGGACCTAACAGAATCAGAAGATATTAAGAAAAGGTGGCAAGAATACACAGAACTATACAAAAAAGATCTTCCTGACCCAGATAATCACAATGGTGTGATCACTCAACTAGAGCCAAACATCCTGGAATGCGAAGTCAAGTGGGCCTTAAGAAGCATCACTAAAATCAAAGCTATTGGAGGTGATGGAATTCCAGTTAAGCAATTTCAAATCCTAAAAGATGATGCTGTGAAAGTGCTACACTCAATATGCCAGCAAATTTTGAAAACTCAGCAGTCGCCACAGGACTGACAAGGTCAGTTTTCATTCCGATCCCAAAGAAAAGTGAAAGAAAGTGAAAATGAAGTCACTTGGTCATGTCTGACTCTTTGCAACGCCATGGACTGTAGCCTACCAGGCTCCTCCGTCCACAGGATTTTCCAGGCAAGAACTGGAGTGGGTTGCCATTTCCTTCTCCAGATCTTCCCAACCTAGGGATTGAACCCAGGTCTTCTGCATTATAGGCAGACTCTTTACTGTCTGAGCCACCAGGGAAGTCCATTAAATCCAAAGAAAGACAATGCCAAAGAATGCTCAAACTACCACACAATTGCACTCATCTCACACACTAGCAAAGTAATCCTTAAAATTCTCCAAGCCAGGCTTCAACAGTACATGAACCATGAACTTCCACGTGTTCAAGCTAGATTTAGAAAAGGCAGAGGAACCAGAGATCAAATTGCCAACATCCACTGGATCATCGAAAAAATGAGAGTTCCAGAAAAACATCTACTTCTGCTTTATTGACTATGCCAAAGCCTTTGACAGTGTGGATCACAACAAACTGTGGAAATTTTTTAACAAAATGGGAATACCAGACCACCTGACCTGCCTCCTGAGAAATCTGTATGCAGGTCAAGAGGCAGCAGTTAGAAATGGACATAGAACAATAGACTGGTTGCAAATAGGGAAAGGAGTATGTCAACGCTGTATATTGTCATCTTGCTTATTTAACTTATATGCAGAGTACATCATGAGAAATGCTGGGCTGGATGAAGCACAAGCTGGAATCAAGATTGCTGGGAGAAATATCAATAACCTTAGAAATGCAGATGATACCACATTTATGGCAGAAAGAAGAACTAAAGAGCCTTTTGATGGAAGTGAAAGAGGAGAGTAAAAAAGTTGGCTTAAAATTCAACATTCCGAAAACTAAGATCATGGCATCTGGTCCCATCACTTCATGGGAAATACATGGGGAAACAATGGAAACAGTGACAGACTTTACTTTGGGGGGCTCCAAAATCACTGCAGATGATTTTGCAACCATGAAATTTAAAGATGCTTGCTCCTTGGAAGAAAAGCTATGACCAACCTAGACAGCATATTAAAAAGCAGAGACATTACTTTGCCAACAAAGGTCTTTCTAGTCAAAGCTTTGGTTTTTCCAGTAGTCATGTAAGGATGTGAGAGCTGGACTATAAAGAAAGCTGAGTGCTGAAGAATTAATGCTTTTGAACTGTGGTGTTGGAGAAGACTCTTGAGAGTCCCTTGAACTGCAAGGAGATCCAACCAGTCCATCCTAAAGGAAATCAGTCCTGAATATTCATTGGAAGGACTGATGCTGAAACACCAATACTTTGGCCACCTGATGTGAATAACTGACTTATTTGAAAAGACCCTGATGCTGAGAATGACTCAAGGTGGAGGAGAAGCAGACGACCGAGGATGAGATGGTTAGAAGGAATCACCGACTCCATGGACATGAGTTTGAGCAATCTCTGGGATTTGGTGATGGACATGGAAGGCCGGGGTGCTGCAGTCCATGGGGTCACAGAGTTGGACACAACTGAGCGATTGAATTGAACTGAAACAATGGACCCCAGTGAACGACAGGCATTACATTGGAATAGTTTCCTATGTGCAAAGAGGGAAAAAGGAGTAAGGATCTGCATAAAAGTTCTTTTTTAAGTTAAAAAAAGAATAATTAAACAGCAGCTTTGTGTGAACCAATGGTAACGACACAGCATAAATTTAGAAGTGTGGTTAATTAAAATCTCTGCACCTGAGCTCCAACTAAAGATAAAGGATAGAAATGGCAAGTACCTAACAGAAGCAAAAGAGATGAAGAAGAGGTGTCAAGAATATACAAAAGAGCTATACAAAAAAAAAAAAAGAAGAAGAAAAGAAAAAAAGATTTTAATGACCTGGATAACCATGATGGTATGGTTACTCACCTAGAGCCAGACATCCTGGAGTGTGAAGTCAAGTGGATCTTAGAAAGCATTACTACAAAGCTAGCAGGTGATGGAACTCAGGCAGAACTATTTCAAATCCTAAAAGATGATGCCGTTAAAGTGCTGCATTCAGTATGCCAGCAAATTTGGAAAACTCAGCAGTGGCCACAGGACTAGAAAAGGTCAGTTTTCATTCCAATCCCAAAGACAGGCATAGTTGAAGAATGGTCAAACTACTATACCATTACACTCATTTCACATGTTCAAAATCCTCCAAGTTAGGCTTCAACAGTATGTGAACCAAAAACTTCCAGAAGTTCAAGCTAGATTTAGAAAAGGCATCAGGCAGAACTATTTCAATCCTAAAAGATGATGCCGTTAAAGTGCTGCATTCAGTATGCCAGCAAATTTGGAAAACTCAGCAGTGGCCACAGGACTAGAAAAGGTCAGTTTTCATTCCAATCCCAAAGACAGGCATAGTTGAAGAATGGTCAAACTACTATACCATTACACTCATTTCACATGTTCAAAATCCTCCAAGTTAGGCTTCAACAGTATGTGAACCAAAAACTTCCAGAAGTTCAAGCTAGATTTAGAAAAGGCAGCAAAACCAGAGATCAAGTTGCCATATCCATTGTATCATAGAGAAAGCAAGGGAACTCCACAGAAACATCTACTTCTGCTTCATTGAATTACACTAAAGCCTTTGACTGTGTGGATCACAACTGTGGAAAATTCTTAAAGAGATGGGAATACCAGACCACCTTACCTGTATCCTGAGAAACCGGTATGTGGGTCAAGAAGCAACAGTCAGAACCAAACATGAAACAACAAACTGGTTCAAAATTGGGTAAGGAGTTCATCAAGGCTGTATATTGTCACCCTGCTTATTTAACTTATATGCAGGCTACATTGTGCAAAATTCAGGGTTGAATGAATCACAAGCTGGAATCAAGAGTGCCAAGAGATATACCAACAACCTCAGATATGCAGATGATAACACTCTAATGGGAGAAACTAAAAAGGAACTAAAGAGCCTCTTGATGATGGTGAAGAAGGAGAGTGAAAAAGCTGGCTTAAAACTCAACATTCAAAAAACAAAGATCATGGCATCTGGTCCCATCACTTCATGGCAAATAGATGGGGAAAAAGTGAAACAGTGACAGATTTTATTTTCCTGGCCCCCAAAATCACTGAGGACAGTGACTGTAGCCATGAAATTAGAAGACAACTGCTTCTTGGAAGGAAAGCTAAGACAAACCTAGGCAGTGTATTATAAAACAAAAACATCACTTTGCCAACAAAGTTCTATATAGTCAAAACTATGTTCTTTCCAGTAGTCATGAACAGATGTGAAAGTTGGACCATAAAAAGGGCTGATGCTAAAGAACTGATGCTTTTGAACTGGAGAAGACTCTTGAGAGTCCCTTGGACTGCAAGGAGATCAAACCAGTCAATCCTAAAGGAAATCAACCCTCAATACTCATTGGAAGGACTGATGCTAAAGCTGAAGTGCTGATACTTTGGCCACCTGATGTGAAGAACTGACTTAGTGGAAAAGACCCTGATGCTGGGAAAGACTGAAGGTGGGAGGAGAAGGGGACGACAGAGGATGAGATGGTTGGATGGCATGGACACGAGTCTGAGCAAACTTCAGTTGATAGTGAAGGACAGAGAAGCCTTGAGTGCTGCAGTTCATGAGGTCGCAAAGAGCCAGACACAACTTAGTGACTGAACAAGACAGAGTGACAGATGGTAGATGATGAAGATAAAAATAGAAGAAACCATTTGCTTTCCCATTACGGCCATTGAAATAGCAGCACTACCGCCACCACCCCAGAGGGTTCCATTCCCAATCCATTTAACCTCGGTCTTATGTGTAATTTTGAAGCTCTTTATACAAAAATAGCTAATAAGGTCTTTTATTTCAGGATATAAATACTACCATTCAATCTTCTACCCTCATCTCGGTAAGTCCTCTCCTACTTGTGCTGCAATTTCTGATGTCTCCCCTGCTCACTAAAGAATAGAGGACGGGTCTCCTTGTGAGACCTGAGAGAATAGAGGAAGGATCTCTTTACCTAGTGGGGAGAGAACATCGTGGAGGGAAAGAACAGCCTGTGCAAATGTCTGGTGACAGATAGGACTCGTATGGAAAACTACATTTAGACCATTGCAAACCCTGGTCTGACTGCAATCTGCAGTGAGAAACGTGAGCTCCAGGACACATTTCCCTCAGCGTCCGGTCCAATCAGTTCATGAATGATTGTAAGAGAGGCTAAGGAATTTGAATTTGCACCTGAGGCAAATAGTCATTGAGGAATGCTAAACCAGACAAGGAGTGACTTGATTGGATTTATATTTAGAATGATCACTCTGAGAGCAATGTGGAGAAAAGGGGTGAGGGCTGGAAGGAGGGGAGCAAGTTAGAAGTATGTTGTCATCCTCCATGCTAGAGCATTCACGAACTTAACAAAAGACCTTGGTAGCCTGACTCTGTTAGTGGATTAGGCATCTAACTGTAAAATCAGAGGACTAGATAAAATGGTTTCCCCATGTCCCTCCCAAGTCTATGATTTTCAAATCTTGCTTCTTTTATATTCAATCAGAGAAGGGAGTGATGAAGCATAAGCATAGAAATTTGCAAATTTGTGCTCAACATGCAGAATTCACATTCAGCAGACAGGAGGCATTAAAGGCTATACATGATGCTGATTGCCTAGAAAACTCTCTGTGATCAAGCAGACTTTACAATTAATGATACATTTATTTGATTCAGGTAAGATCTGCTGTTTGAAAAAGTTTTAGTGTTTAAAAATGTATGGGAAAACTCTGTTGAATTTAATGCTGAATACTCTAAATAGGGGCAGAAATATTTTAACTTCTCTAGAGTCACTTCTGCATCTCCCATCCTAAATAAGATTGAATTTGATAGGAAAATCTAGGGCATTGCCATGACAATTATCAGGCTTAGTCTTAGCTCCACTTAGGATTTATATAACTGCAATCAGACAAAAAGCAGATGGCTGTAAGTGGCCAAGATGGGTGCTCACCTCTGCCTCTCTTTATCAGAGTTTGGACTCCAACAGTAACGAAACTTGACATTAAGCCACTTGCATTCAGTCCTGGCTGTGTGTTAGAATCACTGGAGGGTCTTTTACAAATTCCTTGTGGCTGGGCCCCATCCCCAGAGTTTCTCATTTAATTGATCTGAAGTGAGAAGTCTTTTAAAGTTTCCCAGGTGACTTTCATGGGCCACTAGAATTAAAAACCACTGCACCAGGTAATTATTGTAAGCAATTCTCAAGATGCCGCCCAGGGCTGTCTGGAAATTGGGAATATCTTCCAAGTGGCTGGCAGCCTGAATTCTTGTGTGTTTGGGTTATTTTTACGCTTTACCCACAAAAATCACAGAAGTATCACATAAAAATAAATGGGTTCTATCATTGATGTCCCATCTAAAGGGCACCAGTGTCTTCATGAATCTAGCTTGGTAGTTTTATAGAATTTTTTTTTTAACGAAGCAAGGGGAAGTAGGAGGAAAGTGAGGGGAAAGAGGAAATGCAGAGTTCACTAAGAGGGTCCTCACACAAAGTCTGAGAACTTCTGAGTTTAAGGAGCTGGGTCCAGGGCAAGGAAATGGCAGTTGTGCAGGACATTACCTGCTTCGCATCACGCCTTTGGGGGGATTTTGATCTCTATCATAATTATAGTCTTCTACACAAGAAGACTATGATACAAAATTGCCAGGTTTTTTTTTTTTTTTTTTAAGCATTGTGGATAATACTGTCAAGTGACCTATTGAGGTCTTGGTCTCTCTCTCTCTCTTAAGAAAAAGCCCCAAATCAATAGAGGGCTTTCACCGCATCTTTAAAGTTTCACAAATAGATCTTAGAAATCATCTGGCATCTTGCGGCTTCCATAGCTGGACAAACTCTTAGATCTTAGCCTGCTGAACTGTTCTTTTTTCAAAAACATACCGTCCAAACTTTTTCTGATAGCCTTGCTTTTAACTGTTGTTAAAAGCAGCTAAATCTGATATGAAGTCAACATCATTTCCTTCAAGATTTATTAATAACATCTTTCTGGGCTTGAAATACTGAACAAGCAATGCTTTGGCCTCATCTGAGTCCTACAAATGTATTTTTCACTCAACAAATTCAATTTTAATAAGAGATCCATTTTACTGAACAACAGCATTGATAGGTGAGAATATACACACCTCATCTTGTGATGGAAGCCCAGTATCTTGATCATGTTCTGTATATGCAGCACAGATAATTTGAACTGTAGCCAGTTCCCTTCTGCTTCCCCACTGCTATAGACTGAGAAGAGGATAGCAGAGGATGAGATGGTTGGATGGCATCTCCGATTCAATGGACATCAACTTGGGTGAACTCCGGGGGAGGTAGTGAGGGACAGGGAGGCCTCGTGTGCTACAGTTCAACAGCAGCAAAGAGTCAGACACGACTGAGTGACTGAAGAACAGACTGAATGTTTGTGTTCCTCTCAAATTCATATGTTGAAACTTAATTCCCAGGGTGGTAGTATTTGGAGGTGGCGTCCTCAGGAACTGGATTAGTGACTTTACATCTATGAACCAGGAAGCAGGTCCACACCAGAAACTAAATCTGCCAGGACCTTGATCTTGGACTTTCCAGCCTCCAGAACTGTGGAGATAAATCTCTGCTGTTTATAAGCCACTCAATTTATGGGATTCTGTTACAGCAGCCTGAACTGACTCAGACACCATTTATCAACCCAGAGCCTCTTTTTTTTCTTTCCAAGTAGACTGAGTTCTATATGGATGTAATTAAAGTCCCTCCCCAGGGTTCCTGTGGGACCCTTCACAATAACTGTTCATCCCTTTAGAGTGATGTCAACATTCCCAGGGATACCAACAGTCGATTGCTTAGGAGGGCTGCATTCTCACAGGAGATGTGGTGAAGAACTCAAAGGCTTATTGAAACTGATGGACCTAGGGGTATTATTTGTGGTATTTTTTCTTTTCTATCATTGTAAAATATTATTATTATATAAAGAAGCAATTATTTATTTTTTTCCTAGCACTGCCACAACATCGTGCCACAAACTAGGTGGCTTAGAACAACTGAAATTTATTGTCCACAGTTCTGGAGGTCAGAAGTCTGAAATTAAGGTGGCAGACAGGGCCCTGTCCCCACTGAAACCCATAGGGGAATCCTTCCCTGCCTCTTTCTAGCTTCTGCGGGGTTGCCACCAAGCTTTGGAATTCCTCAGTTTGCAGCCGCATCTTCACTGCCACATGCTGTTCTCACTGCGCGCCACTGTCTTCACAAGGCCATCTTCTTACACGGAGACTAGTCATGGCTTTATCTTAACTAATTACATCTGTGACAACACTATTCCCAAATAGGCTGACATTCTGAGGCATTAGGGGTTATGAGTTAAGCCATCTTTTCAGGGGACACAATTCAATCCATAATAATTTTGACCAGACTATTTACAGTTTTTTAAAAATTCAGATTTTTACATTTAAAGGAACCAGTTTATTAACTTCTGCATGCCAAGATAATTTTTGATGAAGCTGTTTCATTTCTGGTACTCTTCACAAAAGACCAAAAGGTAAAGTGAATCCGCAATGAAAACAGAGATTCTTGATGAAAAGAATATGCCTTTGGAACTATTTCTCTATAATTTATCTTCTTTTTTTTCAATTAAAGCAAAACAGAAAAATGGAAGGAAATCTCTCCTGGTTACTTTTTACCAAATTTTACTTGAAAGTTTATCGAAAACCTTGACTTATATTGGAGAGGAGAATGTTTTAGGGAATAGGCAAAGTGCTCATCTTTATTACTATGAAACATGAGAATCTAAAAAGACCAAGGAAAAAAGCCACTCTAATTTTTGAAAGCTGTGTGTTTTGTATGCTGTGTTTATAACAGCTTGAATCAGAAAAGATCTTGATAATACAGAATGTTATTCCTCAAGGTTTTTTATTGGTAAAAATGACCCACATTTTCTATATGCTATTGAATGAAATTTTAACCTTCAATCTATCAAACAAACAAAAAAAGAGTATCCCTATCAAGGATCTAATGTCATATGAAACCAAAGAGGAAAAGTTCAGATTTTTTCTTTCACATGAGCTTATAGTAAAAATACTTATGATTAAAGATACAGTTATAAATAGGTAGGTAGGTAAATAGCAAAAGTCTAAATAGTATTTTACTTTTCCACTACTGCTGTGACAAAGTAAAGAACTACCCATGCAAGCCAGGAGGATAGAGTATCAAAGTCCTTACTTCAAAGAACATAAAGGTTCTTCCTGGGCCTAGGGATAGAATGTCCTCATGCACGCTGCCCCAGCCCCAGGTGAGTGTGGTCAGGCTCAGGCCTTGCAGGGACAGGTCCAACTCAAACAGCTGTAAGACAAAAAGACTTCAACTAATTAAACATGACTAGACAAAGTGGCTCAACAATGTCCCCATGATTCAGCTCTCTCACACCTCTTTTCCCTCTGCTTTCTTTTGTGTTGTCTTGACTCTGCATGGAGACACTTAGCAAAATGACTCAGCTTCAAGTCCAACAGAAAGGCAGCGCTGGAATACTTATCCATCCTGAACTGTAGCCAATGGGATGAAAGCGAAGCCCTTACTGGGTAGCCTGAGGTCAATGGCTACTCCAAAGTGAGGAGGTTGGATCAGTATTACATGAACTCCAAAGATCATGTGGGGGAAAGACCGTGCCCTACACACAATCAAGAGCTGTTGCTTGGGGCTCAGACACTGGATGGGCAAAAACAACCAATGTCCAAAACAGAAATACAGATCAATGAAACAGTATAGAAAGCCCAGAAATAATCTCACAAACCTATGGTCACCTAATCTACGACAAAGGAGGCAAGAATATACAGTGGAGAAAACAGTCTCTTCAATAAGTGGTTCTGGGAAAACTGGACAGCTACATGTAAAAGGATGAAACACTATACACAAAAATAAACTCAAAATGGATTAAAGACCTAAATTTAAGTCCAGATACTGTAAAGCTCTTAGAGGAAAAAACAGGCAGAATACTCTAACACAAATCGCAGCAAGATAATTCTTTGACCCATCTCCCAGAGTAATGAAAATAACAACAAAACTAAACAAACAGTACCTAATTAAACTTAAAAGCTTTTGCACAGCAAAGGAGGCCATAAACAAGATGAAAAGACAACTATCAGAATGGGAGAAAATATTTGCAAACAAAGCAATGGACAAGGGATTAATCTCCAAAATACATAAACAGCTCTTGCAGTTCAGTACCAAAAAACCAACAACCCAATCAAAAAAATAAGCAGAAGATTTAAATAGACATTTCTCCAAAGAAGACATACAGATGGCCAACAAACACATGAAAAGATTCTCAAATCACAAGTTATTAGAGAAATGCAAATCAAAACTACAATGAGGTATTACCTCACACCGGTCAGAATGGCCATCACCAAAAAATCTACAAACAAGAAATGCTGCAGAAGGTATGGAGAAAAAGAATCCTCTTAAACTTCTGATGGAAATGTAAATTGATACAGCCACTATGGAGAACAATATGGAAGTTCCTTAAAAATAGAAATACCATATGACCCAGTAATCCTACTCACAGGCAAATACCCAGAGAAAATCATACTTCAAAAAGATATATGCACCCCAATGTTCATTGCAGCACTATTTACAACAGCCAGGACATGGAAGCAACCTGCATGTCAATCAATAGAGGAATGGCTAAAGAAGACGTGGTACATATATACAATGAAATATTACTCAGCTGTAAAAAAGGAATGAAATTGTGCCATTTGCAGAGATGTGGATGGACCTAGAGACTCATACAGAGTGACATAAGTCAGAAAGAGAAAAACAAAAACTGTATAATATAGTTCATATGTGGAATCTAGAAAAATGGTACAAGTGAAGTTACTTGCAAAGCAGAAACAGAGACAGATATAGAGAACAAACCTATGGATACCAAGGGAGGAAGAGAGGTGGGATGAATTAGGAGATTGGGATTGACACACACACTGTGCTGTGCTGTGCTGAGTCGCTCAGTCGTGTCCGACTCATTGCGACTCCATGGACTGTAGCCCACCAGGCTCCTCTGTCCATGGGGATTCTCAAGGCAAGAATACAGGTGTGGGTTGCCATGCCCTTCTCCATATATACACTAATATGTACAAAATAGATAAATAACAAGAACCTCCTATATAGCTCAGGGAACTCTACTCAGTGCTCTATGGCGACCTAAATGGGAAGGACATCCAAAAAAGAGGGAATATACAAATACATATGGCTGATTTATTTTGCTGTACAGCAGGAACTAACACAACATTGCAAAGCAACTATACACCAATAAAAATTAATTTTAAAAAACCCTGAGGATAAAGAATCCAGAAGACGACGAGGTCTCCTTGGGGAAATGAACCGGACCTTGAGTTTCTTTTCAAAGTGGTGATAATCACACCATTACATTTTACTTTTTCTGTGGTCTATCAGAATTGGCATATCAAATGATAACTACTCAATGGTGCAATATAGATGAACCTCAAAAACATTATAACAGTTGATCCCTCAGAGTCAAAAATTCATCTATAACTTCAAAGTCAGCCCTCTATATCCACAGTTCCACATCTGGGGATTTAACCAACCTCAGGCTGTGAGTACTGTAGTATAAACTTATTGAAAAACATATGTGCATAAGAGGACTTGTCCAGTTCCAACTCATATTGTTCACAAGTCCAATGTACCAAATAAAAGAAGCCAGAACATAAAGGGTCATATATTGTATGATTCCATTCACATGAATATCCTGAAAAATACATCCACAGACTCAGAAAGCAGAGTGGTGGCTTTCAGGGATTAGCTTGAGAGGGGGGTTGGATGCATGCACGCATGCTCAGTCACGGCCTACTTTTTGTGATCCCGTGGACTGTAGCTCACCAGGCTTCTCCATCCATGGAATTCTCCAGGCAGGAATCCTGGAGTGGGTGGCCATTTCCTACTGCAGAGAAGAGAATGGGGACTGGGCACTTAATGGGTACTGGGTTTTCTTTTGGGGTGATGAAAATATTTTGGAACTTGATATAGGTAGCTGCCCCATAACACTGTGAATGTACTAATGCCATTGAACTGTATACTTCAAAATGGTTAATTTTATGTTAAGTGAATGTCTCTTCAATTAAAAAAAAAGGTTTCTAGTCACTAGCAAGACTTAATCTGGGTAGCATCCTTGATCTTTTCTTTCTTTCCATCTCTCTATCACTCTGTTCGAGGTTCACAAATCTCTTTGCTTTTTGGCATCTAAAACATTTGATCTATACTCTGGAGAAGGTGGCCTCCCCATCCTCACTTCTCATCCAAAGCCAGTCATCCAGAACCTTCCTGGCCATAAAGTTTCAGGTGGTTTTATAGGACTTGGCCTCTGATCACTCACTCACTTCTGCTTCACCCTTCCTACCTGCAACAAACAGGTGGCTGGGGTGCTTTCATTTGGGGCGTAGTCTGCCCCTGCTTCTGCCCCTCTTCTGCGTTCTGCTGAGGTGGTATATTTTCAGTGGCTATGGATTTCGCTAACACTGCATTGATAAGTTCCAGTTGTACATTATGCATATTCCAGGAGAGTCTCAACATATATACATCCCACAACAACCTTCCCAGAAATGTTTCCAGCAGAGTCCAGTTATTTGAAGGATGGCTCTGGTGGGTTTTGCTAATGGCTTTATCTCTGCCAAATTGTCATGTCAAATTTTTAGACGGGTATTTCTAAACTCTGCACAATTACCAGAAAATTGGTAGGAATCCACAAGGAGGCAAGCAGTTTTAGAAATATTGTGCGAATTTCTATCTGAATCCTGCCTGTGAAACTTCAACAGTTCAAACAAAGCCAAGAGTAATTGTTTAAGACATATTTTACAGAGAAAAATAAATTGGTATCGTCTGTATGAATCTCAGTGAACAAATTCGGCAAAGGCAAAAATAAAACTTTTTCTTCTATAGTTAAGACAACTTCTATTTAGAAAGCTTGATTCCCCCCACCCCTCGTAGACAGCAGGAGGGTCTCTTATCAGCTGGAGACCCTGACCCTCACCCTGGGGTTGTGTCTCAGTTCCGAGAGATCAGTGTCAAGCCAAGTTTGGGCAGTGGGAGCATCGGGCCCTTGACTGCAGTCCATGCATCATGACTGGGGCATCCCCACCTTGTCTCTCACTTCCGTGTCACACATGGAGACTTTGTTATTGTTCTGTGATTCTCTGCTCAGCTAGGACACGGAAACCAACAGAAACCTACAGAGCTGTCCACACCCGACAGGCTGGACTCTGTGCAGACGCTCCCTCTCTGTGGCCTTTCAAGCTTCTCAGGACACTTACAGTTACAGGGCCCTTTTGGTCTCAAATTCCTCCTCATCTTTCAAGGCTTTTACCATCTCCCCAGGACTCCCTCAAAAAGTAGGTGCAGAGACCCTCCTTCTGGAATTCACCAAACTCTTTTCACATCAACTTCCCACTATCTCTCCAGCCCAGAAGAACCTTCTAGTGGGGAGCCCAAAACTGCCTAGAAGCTTGAAATGGACAAGCTCAAGGAGGAGGGAAATGAACGTATGTTTCAAAAAATATTACTTGCTTTGTTGCTTTGAGGTGTACAGAGAAAAACAGTATAATTTTACATGCCACTCCCCTTCCCAAATATTGGATAAAACGCTGGACAAAAAAATGTACCTCATTTCATGACATTTACCTCGATTCTTTCCTCCCACACAAGCTGGAACATTGACCTCCTCCTAGTCCTCTTCTGTGCTAGCTTCCTTGTTTGCTGGCCCTACCTTATCAAGGAGATTCATTACTATCCAGGACATCTGCATACATATGCACCCAAGCTTCAACATGGTTGTGAAAGGAAGCATGTCCTACCTTGGAAAACACTCAAAATAATGGCTAACTATTCTTAAATAAATGTAAGACAATCTTGACACCCATCTTAATTTAAGGAGAATTTCATCCAGCATGCATTTATGACCACACTAATGCCATGGTACTCATTTTTTTTGTATCATAATTTTGATAACTGCTAATATTAAACACTTTTGTATGTTGGAGGAAAGGGGGCACAGTGTTTGCTCCTCAACTGAATATTAAGCCCCTGGGGGGCTTGAACTATGTTTTACATTCCATTTTTTATCCCATTATCTTATTTTATTCTGTGTGCACAATATGATGCTCTGTTCATAGAAGATGCCTCAAGAAATTCCTGCTAAAGAGGATAGATGAATGAAAATCATACTCTATTAAAGCTAAAAGGATCTTGAAAATTCCTCTAGCCTTTTCTGAAGCCTTCAGACAGGTCACAGTCAAGCCAACTCAAATGAGAATTTAGATTTTTTTTTTCAACCTCCAGAAGAAAAACAATTTTAATCCATTTTAATAAAATAGCAATCAACAATTCTATCTAAAACGTCCTCTCCACATCTAATGTGACTGCAACAGAGAGAAAACACACTGGACTGGAGACAAAGAGGTCTGGAGTGGGGCTGGATGTCTGAGCCACAGAGCTTCATCCTTGGCTGCGTCATTTACCCTTAGGAAGTGTACGTGCTCATCTCTAAAACTGTAGGGGATAACAAGAGGATCTGTAAGCTCACTTACAACTCTAAATTCTATTAAGCTTTACCATGCCTGTGCCAGGATATGAATAGTGAGGTCCTTTTAATAAGGCAACTTTACCATGTGGTATTTCTTCCCCTGACTTGCGGCTTTAAAGGGGAAGAATACACGTGTTTTCTCTCATTCTCCTGGGAGGACTTGAAGGCTGACGGTGTGTGTGCTATATGCTAAGTCGCTCAGTTGTGTCTGACTCTTTGTGACCCCATGGACTGTAGCCCACCAGGCTTCTCTGTTCATGGGATTCTCCAGGCAAGAAAACTGGAGTGGGAGGGCCAGGCCCTCCTCCAGGGGATCTTCCTGACCCAGGGATTGAACTCATGTCTCTTATGTATCCTGCAATGGCAGGCAGGTTCTTTACCACTAGCACCACCTGGGAAGCCCACCACTCCAGGATAAGAGAATTCACATTTGGCTCTGCTAACAATTCCAGAATCTACCTTTGAGGGTATCAGAAGTCTATTTTTAAGAACAAAGGAGAAGATGTTCATGATGAAGAAGTACCTTTGATAAAAACCCAAAGAAAGAGGGAGGATTTACTCTAGATAAAAAGAAATCAGGAGTATTGGGCAGGGGACATGGAGGGACAGGCTATCGAAGGAGCCCATAAATCTCTCCTGAGGACGCTGCCAGAGAATTAAAAGAAGCTCACGGGAGCAGAGTCATTATCACAAGCGCCCAGCCTTCAGTTGGGCACAAAGCTCCCTTACCTGCCCTCCCTTGTCAGTCTTCCTGGTGGTTCACTAAAGAGGAGTATGCCTTATGGGCACCAAGCACCTCACGACCCAGCACCCATCAGTGACCAAGGCTCTGCTCAGCCTGGCGCTCAATGCCCCATTCAGACATTCCCCACACGAGGCAGCAGGACCCAAAAAGCCAGGACATCTAGTGGGAGGGAGGTAAAGAAACGGAGACCTCCTGAGCCCAGGCACTGAAGGATCTGCAGGACCTCTACTAAACAGATCCAGGTTTTGTGTGGACCAAACAGATACAGCTGAAGGGGAAGGGAGTACGACACTACCCGTACAAGATCAGGTAAGAATGTGACTATGTCAACTACACTGAGGTGAGCATAACGAATTACACAATTCTAAAAGCTCACAAAATCTAGAAACACCACAAAGTTCAGGAAAATAACAAAATACGTTTTACTCATTAATTACCTGCCACACCTTTACTATAATTGTTTTCTGCAATTATTGGTTATATATAATTGCATTCTGCAACAGTTTGTAAAGAACCCACCTGCCAATGCAGGAGACATGGTTCGATCCCTGGGTCAGAAAGACCCCCGGGAGGAGGGCATGGCAATCCACTCCAGTATTCTTGTCTCTGGAGGCCTATGGACAGAAGAGCCTGGCGGGCTACAGTACATCCCAAACAGATGAGCAGGACTGAAGCGACTTAGCGTGCACGTGCACAGCACATTGATATCAACATTTGATTGCCTCTTTATAAGGATAATGTTACAACACTTTCTATAGGGAAAATAGAAAGACAAATCAGTCATTCCTCTAGCATGTTGGTGAAAATATATTTTGACAGCTGGGATGCAGGAAACATGACTTCACACGCGGACTTTGTGGCAGTTTTACAGTCCTGCTGTAGGTTTGTGCCTAAGCTAAAGAAATTCTGATAGACTCTAAGTCATGCATTTTCCATCAAAAAAGTAATAGGCTGTGTGTGCAGCGTTTTTATAACTGCATATTCTACATTATAAAATATTTCTATAGGCAAGAACATCCATTTTAACTAAGCATCAGTGAGAACCTCCACTTAAATTTTTACACATCACAAATAACCCAAAGAAGTGCAAGGTCCCTAAGAGATATTTGTACACTAATGTTAATAGCAGCACTATTCACAATGGCCAAAAGGTGGAGGCACCAAATGTCCATCAAAAGATAAACAGACAAGCAGAATGGGGTATATACATAAAATGGACTACTATTCAGCCTTAAATGGAAGGACATTTTGACCCTATTACAACATGGATCAAACTTGAAGACATTATACCAAGTGAAACAAGCCTAGTAACAAGAGAATATAAATATGATTCCATTTATACAAGGTACCTGTGTGTGCATGCTAAGTTGCTTCATTCATGTCTGACTCTTTGCAACCCTATAGACTGGAAACTGCCAGACTCCTCTATCCATGGGATGCTCCAGGCAAGAACACTGGAGTGGGTTGCCATGCCCTCCTCCAGGGGAATCTTTCCAACCCAGTGATCGAATCCACATCTCTTACGTCTCCTGCTTTGGTAGGCGAGTTCTTTACCACTAGCACAATCTGGGAAGCCATACGAGGAGCCTAGAGTACTCAAATTCAGAGACAGAAAAGAGAATGGTGGTTCCCCAAGGATGGTGGAAGGAGTTGTGTGGAATTATTGTTAGTTTCACATGATGAAAAGCTGGTAGATGGATGATGGTAATACCACCACAATGCAAATGTACTTAATGCCTCTGAACTGGACACTTAGAAATAGTTGACATGGTTTAGTTTTATCTAATTAACCAAAATTTTTTTTAAAATTAAAAAAAATTTGTACATCAGATGACTGAAAGAATTTTCTAGAGTAGCTTCTACTTTGTGTATTTAAACACAGTTCTGCTCTACTGCTCAATTACTTTCGGTGTTGGAAACAGTAGTCCACGTTCACATCACTGTGTGACCTCTGGCTCTGCACCTTCATGTCACAATGCCTCTGTGGGCAGCAGGAGTACTCCTGGAAGCCACTCCTACCTCCTATGGCTGGGAATAACTTAACTACACATGGATGTGATTGCGACCCTCATAACTATGTCTCATGTGGATCCAAAAGATGCCTTAATTGTTTCTTCACCATCCAACATAAGGGGAAGTATGACACAGGGAAAATCCAACTGGAAAGAAACAGTGATCTTAACTGATCAAGGTTAAAAAGTACCACTTTTGCAATTTTAAAAAAACGGAAAAATATGTGAACATATATCTAGTACATCTTCTAAGATCTTAGAAAGGCCTTCACAAATGAGTGGCTCTGAAGAGTGAGCTTCATTGACTTCTCAGTAAATCCACCCCTGAATTTCCATTTTACTTAAAATCCTTTCTAGATCAGTATCATTTCCACTTGCTCTGTTCTAACATGATATGTGAACTGTCAGCTCACATTTCTTTGCACAGTAATCCTTTCCAATAGACATTTTATATCACTTTTTATATTCTCTCCAAATATGCCTAGTCTTTTCAACTTGTCTTTGCAGGTATTGTTTTTCAAATATTTTACCATACCTTCATCTGTGTGATCAATCAGATTGTGAACTACTTGAAAATAAGAAACAGTTGTGTCATGAAACTCAGTAAAATACTATAGGCAATCACATGCTTAAAAATGTATTTAGACAAGGAAATGTGTGTGTGCATGTGTGTGTGTAAGAGGGTCTTCTCTGAAAGCTTACCATATTGTATTTATCCATCTTTGGTGTAGAATCCAAACGTGGACACAGCACTCTGCCCAGTGTCTTTAAATTTTACTTTATTTGTGTGTGTATGCAGGTGCATGTATATTTTCTACAAAATCCATGTTCATCTGTATCAGTTAAGAACTGAGTTCAACTGTCAGTAGCAGAGTAGAGAGGTTTCTAATATTTCTTTCTCATGTAATGGAAATCCAGAGGTGAGCATCCAGGGAACTGGATGGGAACTCCCTTTTGACAGAAATCAGGCTACCTTCAACTCTCTGACAGTGCTAGTCCTTAACCGCATACTTAACAAGAGGCTGCTAGAGCACCAGCCTTTCATAGACCATCCTCTCGGCATTCCTTGGAGAAATAAGGATAACAGATGTGGAAAAGCAAAAAAAAAAAAAAAAAGCATGTTCTTAGAAGCCTATCCTTTTTCTAAGAAATGCTCTTGGAAGTTCTGCTACGCAACTTCTGCCTGTATCTCACTAGCCACCCTTAGCTGCAAGGAGCAAGATGGAAGAAATTTAGAAGCATGGTATTTTTCCTCAGTATATGTCTACTCAAAATGAAAATTGGGCTCTAATGCCACCGAGATGGATGGATATTGGATAGATATCCAATGTATGGGTGGATCATGGATATGGGTAAAATATCACTAGCTCTGCCAGAATTCCTCAGGCTGCCTAAGCAAACTGAAGAGAAGTATGGGCTCCTCCTTGCCTCTACTCCCCCCTTCTCATCCCCACTTGGGAAACAATACTCTTCTACTTTAGAGAAAAAACAGAAACTCATTCAGATTTAAAGGATAATGATGAAAACTTTTAAATGCTGCCTTTCCCAGGAATTTAAGCAGGAGCAAAGCTTTGAGTTACAGGAATAGAATCATCATCATATATATTCAGGTTTCAATAAGTAAGCTATGGATGACTGAGTTTGAGAAAGAATGACTGAGTTTGGATTCTCTTGTCTCTAAAGGTCAGATCATACAAGACAGTGTTTCTGTTTCAACTTTAGTATATCTCTGAGTGGGCTTCCGTGATAGCTCAGTTGGTCAAGAATCTGCCTGCAATGCAGGAGACCTCAGTTCAATTCCTGAGTACTAATAATAAACGTGTTACCCACCATGAGTTCTAATGGCTTTTTTAAATTTGCCTATAGCTCATCATTCCCTTGATTATGTAACAATTATATATTATATATGTAATATATACATATTTTTCCTGAAATAGGTAAAAGTCTTTTTAGCACTAATTGGCCTTCAGTGTATGGTTTTTACTGGATATTTATCATTCACACAACAGTCAGGGTGGCAGGGGGTGAGGTGGGGGGATACTGAGGGGAACACAGTGCCAAAGTGCTCTTCATTTTGTGTTTGGTTACTCACTAGCAAGGCTGCTTCAACACACATTTAGGCAGCACATGAGAGATGATGGGAGATCAGCTCTTTGATTCCACTGAGTCTGTCAAGCGGGGATTAAGCAGAAAATGAAGTTTCATTTCTCATGCTGCAATAAAACATATGCTTTCAAAGGAATACAATTGCCTTTGAGTTACTGTGGCTTTATTTTGAGTACTATGGGGTCTTCAGGCAAATATTACGCAAACAGCGTTCAGAAAGGATTGTGATAGCTGGCATTTGTAGAGCATGTTCTAGTTTATAAAGCATTTCACGTCTATTGTCAGTACCCAACTCTGCTCTGCTTTCAGCTGCTAGCAAATAGGATCTCAGTTTAACAGCTTTGAGACGGCCTCTGGGACATAGCCTTTGATCTCCTTAGCCTCTAGAATGGATACCAGTGGTTTTAATAATGGCCTAAATCACAGGTTTCCAGAAGCAAGAGCAAACTGACCATTTCCTGATTTTTTTTCTACTCCAAAATAATGCTATTCCCTTTGAAGCAAATTGTTCCCTGCCAGGCAAGTCAGTGAGGGAATGATGATTATAGAAAAGAGAGGGATGTTGGAGGGTCATGAGAATGCCTTTTCACCCATTTTTATCCTTTCTGCTGTTCTCATTCCATGGTAACCTGGCTCGAGATCACTGGAGGCCGACAAACGCACTGATGTTTTTTGGACCATCGATAATTCAATCACTGAACCTCAGGGTGCTCAGAGAACATAAAAGATCTGAAGACCAATCAGCCAGATCTGTATGAGTCACCTTGGAAAAGGACAATTTTCATCTCATAGAGGGAGCAATAGGATCAGAGGTGTGAGTTCCCAAGGAAAACAAGCAAACAGGATCACAGATAACAAGGCTTTATTCTATTGTACATCCTATCCTGTCTTCTGAATATTTACACTCTGGCTATTAAAATACTCAAGCATCTCTCCCATCTTAAATATGTGTGTGTGTGTGTGTGTGTGTATACACACACACAAGTATCTCCATCAAAAAAAAAAAAAAAAAAAAGAATCCCTTAGATTCTAGTGACTGGAGCTAATGCTAATAAATAGTTAATTGGATGACTTTCGTATTCAAACATCTCCTTCCAGCATCCCACACTCATTGAGACTTCCTCACCTCTCATTCAGTACCCAGCCTATTGAAACCTGGCTCCTTCTCATCACTATTTCCATCATCATCTCAATTACTTTCTGTCAACAAATCCAAAGCACATTTTCAGTCTTTTTATTGCAAGATGGCAGATTTTGGCCTGTTGCCAGGTATTATTATCTTGGTTGTTGTGATGCAGGGATTCTCCCAGCCTCCTCAGACCTCCCTCCCTGTGGTTAGTGTCAACAGCTTCCCAAGGACCCTTCCCAGGATCCCACCCTCCATTTCCTTCTCTCCATACTTCCCTGGGTTAGCTCATTCATTCTTTTGCTTTCAGTTACTACTTACATGTTGATACTTCTTTAATTTGCACCTATTACCCACATGACTCCTCTAGCTTCAGATTCAGACAAGATTTTTCTGAAAGAACATCTACTGGATCATAGAAAAAGCAAGAGAATTCCAGAAAAACAGCTACTTATGCTTCACTGACTATGCTAAAGCCTTTGACTGTGTGGATCACATCAAACTGTGGGAAATTCTTAGAGAGATGTGAATACCAGACCACCTGACCTGCCTCCTGAGAAACCTGTATGCATGTCAAGAGGGAACGTTAGAACCGGACATGGAACAACAGACTGGTTCCAAATAGGAAAAGGAGTACATTGAGGCTGTATATTGTCACCCTGTTTATTTAACTTATATATAGAGTACATCATGCAAAAAGCTAGAATGGATGAAGCACAAGCTGGAATCAAGATTTCTGAGAGAAATATCAATAACCTCAGATACGCAAATGACACCACCCTTATGGCAGAAAGTGAAGAAGCACTAACGAGCCTCTTGTTGAAGGTGAAAGAGGAGAGAGAAAAAGCTAGCTTAAAACTCAACATTCAAAAAACGAAGATCATGGCATCCAGTTCCATCACTTCATGGGAAATAGATGGGGAAACAGTGGAAAGAGTGACAGAAGTTATTTTCTTGAGCTCCAAAATCACTGCAGATAGTGACTGCAGCCATGAAATTTAAAGATGCTAGCTCCTTGGAAGAAGAGCTATGACCAACCTAGACAGCATACTAAAAGGCAGAGACATTACTTTGCTGACAAAGGTCCATCTAGTCAAAGCTATGGTTTTTCCAGTAGTCTGTATGGATGTGAGAGTTGGACTATAAAGAAAGCTAAGCACCGAAGAACTGATGCTTTTGAACTGTGGTGCTGGAGAAGACTCTTGAGAGTCCCTTGGACTGCAAGGAGATCCAACCAGTCCATCCTAGAGAGATTAGTCCTAAATATTAATTTGAAGGGTTGATGCTGAAGCTGAAGCTACATTGCTTTATCCACCTGATGCAAAGAACTGATTCACTAGAAAAGACTGTGATGCTCAGAAAGATTGAAGGCGGGAGCAGAAGGGGAAAACAGAGGATGAGATGGTTGGATGGCATCACTGACTCAATGGACATGAGTTTGAACAAGCTCCAGGAGTTGGTGATGGACAGAGAAGCCTGGTGTGCTGCAGTCCATAGGGTCACAAAGAGTTGGACATGACTGGGCAACTGAATTGAATTGAAAAGAATGCCTCCAGTGAGTTGCCCTTAGACTAAACACATCATCTCCCTTTAAACTATCAACCTTCTCCACCCACTTTTCCATTTGAAGATCTTGTCATCCTCATACTTCTGCAGCTCCTCTCTACTCTTCACCAGCCCTATATCTAATCTTCTACATAGTTCCTGACTCATCTCTTCCTTCTATTCCTCTTGCTATAACTTTAGTTCATAACTCTGTCACCTCTAGCCACATCTCCTAACTGATATCCACACTTGTATATTCTCCTGCCAGAGTGGCTTGAGACAAAAATCTAAGCAGCAGGAAAACTCCAAGGTGCTTTCTGTGGCACAGATTCTCAGAGTTTTAGTACCAAGTCCCTTCTCAAACCTCACTGTTTCATTCCACCTGTTATCTCCTTGGACCTCCAGTAAAACAGAGCTTCTGGCATTGCCCAGAATTCAGTCTTCTATATGCTGGACCCTCTGCCTGCAAGACCCTGCCTGCCGCTTTATCCTTCCACCTTGTCTTCATCTATTTCAACAGTTCAGTTCAGTTCAGTTCAGTCACTCAGTCATGTCTGACTCTTTGTGACCCCATGAACCACAGCACACCAGGCCTCCTGTCCATCACCAACTCCCAGAGTCCACCCAAACCCATGTCCATTGAGTCGGTGATACCATCCAACCACTTCCTCCTTTGACATTCCCTTCTCCTCCTGCCCTCAATCTTTCCCAGCATCAGGGTCTTTGCCAATGAGTCAACTCTTCGCATGAGGTGGCCAAAGCATTGGAATTTCAGCTTCAACATCATTCCTTCCAATGAACACCCAGGACTGATCTTTAGAATGACTGGTTGGATCTCCTTGCAGTCCAAGGGACTCTCAAGAGTCTTCTCCAACACCACAGTTCAAAAGCATCAATTCTTCAGCACTCAGCTTTCTCTATAGTCCAACTCTCACATCCATACATGACTACTGAAAAAACCATAGCCTTGACTAGACGGACCTTAGTCGGCAAAGCAATGTCTCTGCTTTATAATATGCTGTCTAGATGGGTCATAACTTTCCTTCCAAGGAGTAAGCATCTTTTAATTTCATGGCTACATTCACCATCTGCAGTGATTTTGGAGCCCAGAAAAATAAAGTTAGCTACTGTTTCCACTGTTTTCCCATCTATTTCCCATGAAGCGACAGGACCAGATGCCATGATCTTAGTTTTCTGAATGTTGGGCTTTAAGCCAGCTTTATCACTCTCCTCTTTCACTTTCATCAAGAGGCTCTTTAGTTCCTCTTCACTTTCTGCCATAAGGGTGGTGTCATCTGCATATCTGAGGTTATTGATATTTTTCCCGGCAATCTTGATTCCACTTGGGCTTCCTCCAGCCAGTGTTTCTCATGATGTACTCTGCATATAAGTTAAATAAGCAGGGTGACAATATACAGCCTTGACATACTCCTTTCCCAATTTTGAACCAGTCTGTTGTTCCATGTCCAGTTCTAACTGTTGCTTCCTGACCTGCATACAGGTTTCTCAGTTTTAAAACTCATTTGCAGTAACCTCTCCTGGAAGCAATCCCTCAGACCCAGATATAGGTTACTTGCCCTTCCTTGGTGCCCTGCACAGTTCTACTCCAGAACTTGACTCTTTTAAAAATTTTATTAATCCACATAGGTGAATCTACTATATAATGAAGCTTCAGATATCCTGCTCACACAGATCCCCTTCCAAGGCCTCTTCCTAAGTGTGTATTCATAACTTTGTATTCTTTTTCATAATGAACGCCCCCAAATTTATATTAATACAAGCTTCACAAAATCAGGATCTACCTCTTCTGGGGCCTGTTTATACTCTAGTTGGTGAATTCTGTACCAGCAGAGCCTGTCTTATTTATCTTTATATCAATAGCACACATGAGACATTTTATAACTGGTTTTGGAATGAATGAATGACCCAGAAATCCAGAGAAATATTGAAAAGGGAGGAAGAGGCTAGCTGAGACAAGACATAGAAGTGAAGTTCAGAACAAGGAGCACCCTGGTCCCCTGAGAACAGCCAGGAGAGGACATGAGCCAGGACACTAGGGTCAGAGCAAGGCCATGAATCCAGCCTCATGTAGGGAACAAGGGTCAGAAGACAGACAGGCAAGCACAAGCCTGGAATGTATGAACACTGGTGAGCAGAGTGGAGCAGAAGGTCCAAGTCCGGAACAATGGACAGGAAACAGCAATGGAGAGGAGCAAGACAAGCTGGCAGGAAGACGGAAGCCAAACGGCAATGACAAGCAAGCCCTTCCTGCACGGTTCTTCTATGCTTCCACAACTACAGAAACTCTCCTGAAAGGGCAGCCCAAGGGCAGGGGGGCAGGAGTTCAGAACACTCAGGCAAGTGATGGAGCATGAAGGGGACAGAGGGACCCGGCAGCGCTGGTCCACAGATTCTGACTGCCTGTGTTTTTCTTACTTGGATTGGTGTCTGGGGATGACTATTTCCAACCCCGAGCATCTACTGAAGGTGAAATGATGAAAATGCTGCTAAGTTCACAAAGCCTTCTTTTATTTAAAAAAAAGAAAGGAGTCAAAAATCTGTATCCATCCCATTTGAGGTATTCCTTTAAAGATTTGCTTTCAGTAATGCAACAACGAATGGTTATGCTGTAGTATGAAACAGGACGGCAGTTATGTAAAGGAGGCAAAAATGGCTTCATTAAAATGCATAGAAGGAGAAGCAATGGATTATAGTATGGATCACGTTAGAGATGAGCAGATTACTGAGCACGAGGCACACAAGGGAGACAGATTAATGAAAAATAAATAAAGGAACTTCAGAAAAACAGCATGAAGCTGAACATTGATCTGCTGTTTGTCACAGAATATAAGCCCAAATGTGTGTGGAAAATCACTTCTTTTCATTTGGAAGGTTGATTTGAAAGTTAATGTTATTTGCTTCTTTCCCTACTTCTCCATTTTATTTGTGTGTCTTTTGGATAATTACAGATAATTTTTAAAGCTAGGAAACATCAACAGAGAGGAACATCTAATGCAGGTTACTCTAGAAAAACGGCAAGAGGAGAGTGCAATTTTCTTAATAGTATGGATAATCACCGAAAATTACCAACTGAAAAACTGACCCACCTTGTCATGACTTTACTGTGTGTTTTGCCTGGAAACTTCATGGATGTTACCTTGAAGGGGAAGTGCCTTAAGGTAATGAGAGAAGAAAGGAGTTGGGAGTCAGATGACCCACGGTTCAAAAGGCAACAATGACATTTATATTAGGTGATTAGAACAAATCACCATGCCTCTTTCAACTTCAATTCTTGGCAGAAAGAAAAAAGGTGGGGTGGGGGGAGGGGTGTTGCTTCCTTGGTGGCTCAGTGGTAAGGACCCTGCCTGCCAAGGCAGGAGACACAGGTTCGATCCCTGATCTGGGGAAAATCCCACATCCCACGGAGCAACTAACCTTGCATGCCAAGCTACTGAGCTTGTGCTTTAGAGCCCGGGAGCCACATCCCTGAGCCCCTGCACCCTAGAGCAACAAGAGAAGGCACCGCAATGAGAAGCCAGTGCAAACTAGAAAGTGGCTCCCAGTCGCCACAACTAGTGAAAAGCTAACACAGCAACAAAGACCCAGCACAGCCAAAGAAATAAATAACATATTCAAAAGCAGAGCCATTACTTTGCCAACAAGGCCCATCTAGTTAAGGCTATGGTTTTTCCAGTGGTCATGTATGGATGTGAGAGTTGGACTGTGAAGAAAGCTGAATGCTGAAGAACTGATGCTTTTGAACTATGGTACTGAAGACTCTTGAGAGTCCCTTGGACTGCCAGGAGATCCAACCGATCCATTCTAAAGGAGATCAGTCCTGAGTGTTCATTGGAAGGACTGATGCTAAAGCTGAAACTCCAATACTTTGGCCACCTCATGCGAAGAGTTAACTTATTGGAAAAGACTCTGATGCTGGGAGGGATTGGGGGCAGGAAGAGAAGGGGATGGCAGAGGATGAGATGGCTGGATTGTATCACCAATTCAATGGACATCAGTTTGAGTGAACTCTAGGAACTGGTGATGGACAGGGAGGCCTGGAGTGCTGTGGTTCATGGGGTTGCAAAGGGTCAGACACGACTGAGGGGATGAACTAAAATGATATCTGCCTTGGGACTTCTCTGGTGGTCCAGTGGCTAAGACTCCATGCTCCCAGCACAAGGGGCTGGGGTTCTATCCTTGGTCAGGGAACTAGATCCCGCACGTCACAGCTAAAGATGCCATATGTCGCAACTGTTCTGACACAGCCAAATAAGTAAATTAATAAATTTTTAAGAATGATACCTGCCCTTAACTAGTGCTTAGTTCTCAGTGAATCACAAGTGATACATTATAAGAAAAAATTTTAAGAAGCGGTACAATCATAAATTGTCAATTACATCTGCAAACTCCATGAGGTTTCAGCTAGATTTGAGTTGAAACATAATCATTCTACTGGATAAATAAGAAAGCATGCAGCAATCACCTGAAAGTCACACCTACTATTCATAATGTGGATACTGACAGTGAAAGACAGGTAGCAACTATTTTTAAGAATGGTATTAAATTTCTGATATCTACTTTATCATTTTAAAATTAGGCTTACAATTTCTACAATGTGTAAGGTTAGACAAGTCACCCCTTTTGAAGGTAGTAAGCTGCAGTATTTATGATAATTATATGTACTCTGAACATTTACATGCCTAATTAGAAGCTTGAAAGTTTTAAGGCAAGTAAAAATAGCTGAACTCACCTATGTTAAGAACACTGAGAAAATGATGAATGCATCTGTTGGGATCCAAGTGAAGATGTACAGTAGTCAGCTGCTTATATAAGTCAAGAGAGTTCAGTAAGATCATGGGGCTGAAGATGTATATTTCAGAGTCATCAGTCAATAGATGGCTCTGAGTAATAAAAGTGAGAGTGACTATAACTGAAGAAGGGTCTAAGGCCTGAGCTATGGAGAAGACGAAGATCCAACAAAAGAGATCGAGGAAGATCAGTCAGTGAGAGGGGAGGAAAAGTGTTTCTGAAAGACAAATGAGGAAAATAGTTTATGGAGAAGGTAATGCCAATTGCGTCAAACAATACTGAGAAATCAAGTAAGGTGTGGAGGAAAAACTGGTCAATAGATCTAGCCACCTCGAGTGGTCTTGACAAGAATGACTTTAGTAGACTGGGAAGCAACTGAAACTAGGGATGGGGAGAAGATGTTGCTCTTATACTATCTTCCTTCACAGCCTGAGCTTCATAACTTGCGCTTCCTTCATAGCCTGACCCTTCATAACCTGAGCCCACACATTTAGTAAGTGGGGAGAACACCAGAGAGAGAGGGAGACCCTGACATTAAATTTGGTCCTATTAGGACCAACAAACGCAACCTTAGTTTACAAAGTGTCTTTGTATAATTAAAAAAAAAAAAAACAGGTTACAGCAGAATCAACTCCCCAAAGAGAACAGACCCCAACAGGCCACATGATTACAGTCTCCACATTTTGTACACCAAAAGCTCCACAAAAGATTTTTCTTTGAGTTGTGAACTTAGTCACAAAACTTAACTTTTACATTTATACATGTACTGAAAATAGCAAAGTTACTTAAAAATCATAGATGCTCTGTCCACATGAAGCTCACCTTCTTGTCTTTAGGCAAAATTACATCTGAACCTTTGTGAATATTTAACAATTAACCTTGGGTTTTTTAGCCAACGTATTTAACCTAATAGCTACTGTGTATAAAGTAATACCTTGAAAGTGAAAGTAAAAATGTTAGTCACTCAGTCATGTCCAACTCTTTGAGACCCCATGGACTATAGCCTGCCGGATTGTTCAGGCAAGAATACTGGAGTGGGTTGCCATTTTCTTCTCCAGGGGATCTTCCTCACCCAGGGGTCAAACCCAGGTTTCCTTCATTGCAGGCAGAGTCTTTACCTTCTGAGCCACCAGAGAAGCCCCGAAAAGTGATATCTTGAGCCTTGATTTTATCAGGCTCTCCTTCAGTCACTGATCACACTGCATGATCAGAAAGCTCTAACTCAGATCTCCTAGGGAGATCTTGGTGCAGGACACTTTAATGACTTTGGGCTCTTTCAGTGAGTGTGAAAATAAACCATTAAAGGCATACTTTGTTTTATTCCTATGAAATGTATCAAAATGAAATGCCACCTCCATCCTCAAAACTCAGCCCATCTTTTGTCCTACCCTTTGCATCAAAATGCATGGCTTGGGTTTGCCCATATTCTCTTTCAGTGTGCTTGCCAGTATGATGGGAGTGACAAGAGCAGTTCACCATCCATCCACCCTCGGGGTGAAACCATTACCATTCCTGTGATTCGTCTCCATTAGTCCTTTGCACCAGCCCAACAGTCATTTTTACTTCTCTTGTCAAATCCAATGGGCCACAGAATTCTAGGAAAAGTCTGGCCCAATTTCTCAATGATTTGATTATTCTATAGTTCTCACAAGTTCTCCTTAAAAAATTCCAAGATGCTGCCTCTTTAAATTATTATTATTCCTCTTTAAAAACAGCACTGTCCTAAAAGAATACTGCCTTTCAAGATGTCCTTCTCAGCAAACGTATTATTTATTCCATTTATAGTTAGAATTTTCATGTTCATTTTCCTCTTCAGTGAACCACTTTCCCGAATTTCCTTTCTTCCTCCCTATAATTAGTGCCACACAACACTGATAAAGGACCTTCTTTTCAGAAAGAAAAGAAGCCATAGGAGCTTATGTGTATTCTCAAAGGAAAACATTCCAGCAAATGAGTTTACAATATTCAAATAAAGTTGCTTCCCACACAAGAAAGCAAGAAACAAATATGTTGGAAAACTTGCTTCATTTACAGACATTCATAGATGCAGGATCCACGGCCCCTTGTGAATACAGAGATGAATCTGACACAAATCCTGTCCTGGAGGAACTTACAGTCTAGACAGGAGAAAGCAGGGCAAATCTTGTTAAAATGCCTGGAGTACAAATTAGAGAGAGAGTCTTTCTAAACAAGAACCTAAAGGAAGGCAGTGAGGAAGAGGTATCTGATCATTCTTGAAGATGGGATAGCATTTGGAGTGAGATTTAGAGACCTCAAATGAGGGGAGGAATGTTCTTTTGAGAAAGGAACTGATGTGAACACAGGCTAGCATCTGGAAGGGCATGAGTCAGGACAGGGAACCAGGGCAGGGACAGAATGCCCCGGTGGGCAGGAAGGGGAGTGGGAGATGATGAAGCTGGAAAAATGGGTTAGAACCAGGCTTTGCCAGGTTGAGAATGCCAGCTGGAAGGCTACAGGCTCCACTGCTTAGGCAGTGAGAATCCTCCAGGGGAGTCTGCAGCAGAGGGAAAGATGAGCGCATTAATGCATAGGATGGATTGGAATGAGAACATACTGGAAAAGGGAGGTCAATTACAGGGTTTCTGTTTGTAATCATAGGCTGGGCCTTGATGAAATCACAGGATAGCAGGGCTGCAGAATTAGAGAGGAGGCGGAAGATTTCAAGATATTTCACGGAACTAACAGAGTCTGGCATCTGATGGCATATGGAAGGGGTGGAGGAAGGAGGAGTCAGAATTAACACTGAGGGTTTGAGACTGGTGGAAATGAGGACTGGAGATGAAGGGAAAATTTGGGAGGGACAATATATCAGAGAGAGACTACAGAAGATGCCTAGTGACTGATGGAAAAATAAAACAGCTTTTTAAAGAAAGAACCCAGAGCTGGAGGTACAAAGGTGGAAATTATCTGTACAGATGTGCAACCAATGTCATGATTTTACATGAGATTGTTAATTGAAAAAGAGTCACAATTACTGTCTATACATCACAAAGTCAACTGGTGTTCTGTTAATTATCCACTTCGTTTGATGAATGTAGACAGTCTATATCAGATCATTATAGCCTAGATACTCTGCAGACTGAATGACCCAGTTTTGCAGCCCTCATCCATCAAATTAAAGAAATCATTGTCAAATCTGCCCCTGGCTTTGTGCTGTGTCAATACAGCCAGTGGGCTCATACTCAAAGTGAAATTGAAAACTTGACTCAAGGTCCTAGGGGGCCCGTGTCAGATCTCAAGTCAACTCTAAGTCAACTCTACCATCACCTGGCCGTGATCCAGAGCACCGGTCCCAGTTCACAGACAACTTCCTGCACAGTGTCTCCTTTACCTGACAGGGCCACACAACAGACTGGGTTGTCACCACTTCACAGATGCAGAAACCTGAAGTTCAAACAGGTTCTCTGTCTAGGGTCCTTCAGCCAAAACTGGAGGCAGACCTAGCAACCAAGGTTTGAGATTCAAAGTAAATGGCAGAGAGGCTTCTGTTTGGTGTTTATTTGTTTTACTAAACTACACTGCCTAACCTTTAAAAAAAAAAAATGCTTATGCTCATTACTAATTAATACCACTGAATGGTACAAGTGGTTATCTATACCCATTGTTCACTTCTTCTCTCTCCACTTCTTTTGCCTTCTCTGTGTTATCTCACTGGAATTGACTGGGTAAGTGAATGGTATGTGTATGTACACGCATACGTGCATGCACACACACCACCTTTCTCATAATCTCAACCTAGTTGGCCAACTTAGAAGAAGAGCTATATCTCAAATAACGCACTGTCAAAACCATAGGTCCTATTTCTTACTGTACTTTTATGGTTCTTTGGCTGCAGGCAACCACATTGCACAAAATAAATCTGTAATTTGATGTAACTTTCACACCCTTCAGAACATAAGTTTTAAGCCAAGCATGAAGTTCAGTTCCAAACTTCAAAATGAAGCCACTACCTTGTATAAGAAGAGATTGGTCCAAATGAGAACCAAGGAATATTTCCCTGGTAAGATAATGAGAAGAACAAGAGAGTGGCGAAAATCATTGTCTTCCTTGTCTATGTTTACGCAGATCTACGGTATTTCTCCACACTCTGCAAGATCCTAACACGTGAGGTTCATTAGATGAGACTCACGAGCAAATTTCAAAACTAATCAAGGAAAAGTATCTTGATATACCCTCACCTCAGCAAGTTCTGTCCTTCCTCCAAAAGTGAAAAAGAAGAACGATCCGACATTTCTTAATTGTCACTGGGAGGCTTGGTGAGGCGACCCTGAACCCCAAGTGCTTCTGGGAAATATACTGGGGAAACAAAAACTCCTTCCCCTTAAGCATTTGTATCATGTATTGTCAATGGGATTGAAGAGTTCCCAGAGGGGGAAAAAAAATTGAAATTCATCCTATTGGAACTCAGACATAAACGGCCATGCCTGATGGGTGGTGCCCTCTGCAAAGCCGAATCACAGAGAGGAGCCCTGGGGCTTCTAAGGGAACATTTCAGCCACAGCATAGAGTCAACATCTTACAACCCTAGCTGGTTCATAGTTCCATGCAGAAATATTAGAGCTAGTGACAGGAAATGGTAAGAAATCTTAGGCTTTTCATTTATATGGAGGGCATAAAAGCACGTGCACTCAGAGGGTGTGGGGACAGAGATTTTCCCTGAAAACTGTTCTGTGTAACCGTTGCACTTGGAAGGTTGGGAAGGGTAACAGACACATGCTTGAGGAGAACAATGGAAGAAAACATGGGCTGGTGTCTGGCTCTCACTTAAAATGAGCTGATGAATAAGTCGAAGAATAAGTGGCTGCAGGAGCCAGCCTATGCTCTCAGTCTGCTCAGGGGCCGTGAGAGTGAAAGTCGCTAGGTCGTGCCTGACTCTTTGCAACCCCATGTACTATACGGTCCACGGAATTCTCCCTTCTCCAGGGGATCTTCCCAACCCAGGGACTGAGCCCAGATCTCCCTCATCTAGGCAGATTCTTTACCAGCTGAGCCACAAGGGAAACCCAAGAATACTGGAGTGAGTAGCCCTTCCCTTCTCCAGCGGATCTTCTCGACCCAGGAATCAAACTGGGGTCTCCTGCATTGCAGGTAGATTCTTTACCAACTGATTTATCAGGGGGTGTCAGTTCAGTTCAGTTCATTTGCTCAATCATGTCCAACAGTTTGTGATGCCATGGACTGCAGCACGCCAGGCCTCCCTGTCTATTGCCAACTCCCAGAGTTTACTCAAACTCATGTCCATTGAGTTGGTGATGCCATCCAACTATCTCATCCTCTGTCGTCCCCTTCTCCTCCCGCCCTCAATCCTTCCCAGCATCAGGGTCTTTTCAAATAAGTCAGTTCTTTGCATCAGGTGGCCAAAGTATTGGAGTTTCAGCTTCAGCATCAGTCCTTCCAATGAATATTCAGGAATGATTTCCTTTAGGATTGACTGGTTGGATCTACTTGCAGTCCAAGGGACTCTCAAGAGTCTTCTCCAACACCACAGTTCAAAAGCATCAATTCTTTGGCACTCAGCTTTCCTTATAGTCCATCTCTCACATCCATACATGACTTACTGGATAGCTTTGACTAGATGGAACTTTGTTGGCAAAGTAATGTCTCTGCTTTTGAATATGCTATCTAGGTTGGTCATAACTTTCCTTCCAAGGAGTAAGTGTCTTTTAATTTCATGGCTGCAGTCACCATCTGCAGTGATTTTGGAGCCCCAAGAAAATAAAGTCTGACCCTGTTTCCACTGTTTACCCATCTATTTCCCATGAAGTGATGGGACCGGATGCCATGATCTTCATTTTCTGAATGTTGAGCTTTAAGCCAACTTTTTCACTCTCCTCTTTCACTTTCATCAAGAGGCTTTTTAGTTCTTCTTCACTTTCTGCCATAAGAGTGGTGTCATCCACATATCTGAGGTTATTGATATTTCTCCCTGAAACCTTGATTCCAGCTTGTGCTTTATCCAGCCCAGCGTTTCTCATGATGTACTCTGATATAAGTTAAATAAGCAGAGTGACAATGTACAGCCTTGACATATTCCTTTTCCTATTTGGAACCAGTCTGTTGTTCTGTGTTCAGTTCTAACTGTTGCTTCCTGACCTGTATACAGATTTCTCGAGAGGCAGGTCAAGTGGTCTGGTATTCCCATCTCATGAAGAATTTTCCAGAGTTTGTTGTGGCCCACACAAAGGCTTTGGCATAGTCAATATAGCAGATGTTTTTCTGGAACTCTTTTGCTTTTTTGATGATCCAACAGATGTTTACAATTTGATCTCTGGTTCCCCTGCCTTTTCTAAATCCAGCTTGAACATCTGGAAGCTCATAGTTCACGTACTGTTGAAGCCTGGCTTGGAGAATTTTGAGCTTTACTTTGCTAGTATGTGAGATGAGTGCAATTGTGCAGTAGTTTGAGCATTCTTTGGCATTGCCTTTCTTTGGGATTGGGATGAAAACTGACCTTTTCCAGTCCTGTGGCCACTGCTGAGTTTTCCAGATTTGCTGGCATATTGAGTACAGCACTTTCACAGCATTATCTTTCAGGATTTGAAAGAGCTCAACTGGAATTCCATCACTTCCACTAGCTTTGTTTGTAGTGATGCTTCCTAAGGCCCATTTGACTTCACATTCCAGGATATTTGGCTCTAGGTGAGTGATCACACCATTGTGATTATCTGGGTCGTGAAGATCTTTTTTGTACAGTTCTTCTGTGTATTCTTGCCACCTCTTCTTAATATCTTCTGCTTCTCTTAGGTCCATACCATTTCTGTCCTTCATTGTGCACATCTTTGCATGAAACGTTCCCTTGGTATCTCTAATTTTCTTGAAGAGATCTCTGGACTTTCCCATTCTGTTGTTTTCCTCTATTTCTTTGCATTGATCACTGAGGAAGTCTTTCTTATCTCTCCTTGCTATTCTTTGGAACTCTGCATTCAAATAGGTATATTTTTTCATTTTCTCCTTTGCCTTTCACTTCTCCTTTTCACAGCTATTTGTAAGGCCTCCTCAGATAACCATTTGCCTTTTTACATTTCTTTTCCTTTGGGATGGTCTTGATCCCTGCCTCCTGTACAATGTCACAAACCTCCATCCATAGTTCTTCAGGTACTCTGCCTGTCAGATCTAATCCCTTGAATCTATTTGTCACTTCCACTGTATAATCATAAGGGATCTGATTCAGTCATACCTGAGTGGTCTAATGATGTTCCCTACTTTCTTCAATTTAAGTCTGAATTTGGCAGTAAGCAGCTCATGGTCTGTGCCACAGTCAGCTCCCGGTCAGGGGGTGTAGGAATGCATATTTCCCATGGGCAGAAATGGGTCACATAACAAAGAATGAATATGAGGTCAGCTTCTCTCCCTCCAATGAGACTTTCCAGAGAGGCAATGAGGCCCTAGTGGAGAGAGTTAAAGATATTGCCAGATATCTCAGGGCTGAAGGAATAAGAAATCACCCATAATGGAGCTGCCTCCCTCTGGGTCAAGGAAGCTCCAGATGAAAGGCCTGCAGTGATGGGGTTCTCCAAAGAACCAGAGCTTAACTTAAAACAGCTGCCCAGCCCCCAGACCACAATCCCACAAGACAGTGTCAGTCACATGAGAACCTTTCTGTGCCCCACCTAACTCTCCCTCATCCCCTACTGTATTCTAGCCCTGGAAGACTAGAAACAGAAACAGATTAGAAGGGAAGAGCTGGCAAGGACTCCCGCTCTCCACCAATGTAGGCTCTGCCTCTACACAAGAAGGCTTAACTTGAGGGACAGGAAGATTTTATTTCAAGCTTGAAGAGTTTCTTATTTTATGAGCTGGACTTTTTGAATAAAGATTGTATTCGGTAACCTGAAGATTTTTATCCAATGGTTGCGGGAGACAAATTAAAGTTTCTTTATGACTATATCCCATGAGCCTTGTTCATTCACCCTGTCAGTTACACACCCTTTTCCTCCCACTTAGCCATGTGTATCCAGCGATTTACTTGGGTTCTGAGGAACTTCATTAGAGGGGGGAAAAAACCTATAAACATACTGGGAATCAGACATTACAGTCATGTTCAATAGGCTGGGGTGGGTGACAGTCAAATTGCAAAAGAGTTAGTTAGGTTCTCATCCAGACATTAGTTGAGGTCACCTTGTCCTCTGAGAATTACATAAAATAAATGGCTGACACTCTCCCCTCCCTATGATTAATGGAAAGCTGCTGCAGCTGCTGCTAAGTCGCTTCAGTCATGTCCGACTCTGTGCGACCCCATGGACAGCAGCCCACCAGGCTCCCTCGTCCCTGGGATTCTCCAGGCAAGAACAGTAGAGTAGGTTGCCATGTCCTTCTCCAATGCATGAAAGTGAAGTCGCTGAGTCATGTCTGACTCTTCACGACCCCATAGACTGCAGCCCACCAGGCTCCTCTGTCCATGGGATTTTCCAGGCAGGAGTACTGGAGTGGGCTGCCACTGCCTTCTCTGAACAGAAAGCTAGTTCCCCCTAAATATTGCCATGACTCCCCAGAGGCTCTCCCTCCAATTTCTCCTTGTCACTCTCCCCAGCCTTTCCCAGAGCTTCTCCATTTACTCTGCATTCTAGTTCTCGGATTATAACACAGAACCTTTTCCTGGATTTTCCCAGAAACACCACTGGCACAAGGCCTCACCTCAGGCAATTACTTTTCAGCACAGAGCGAGCAGCTTAAAATCAAACACAAAGCATGCTTGCCTTTGAACATCCTCTGGCCACCGGTGACGTTTAACACACAGCCTTCCCGCAGACTGTCCACACCACGGAGTAATCCCTGGCGGCTCCCTCCCCCTTTTCCACCTTCTTTTCTCCCCAGAAAATCCTTGTTTATTTGTTATGCTGATTGGTTTAGCTATCTCTTTGTTTCAGTGCCTCCTTCCAATCATGCCCCGCAGGCATCATCTTTGCTAAATAAAAGGCTATTTACTCCAGAGAGATATTCTGCTACTTCCTTACAGGCTGAAGCTACCACAGCCACTTGTGACTTTAAATAAAATTGCTTTACCTGTGCTCTAAGACCAGCAACAGGGCTTGAGTTTGGATCGACAGGTGCCTTGGTTATAGGTGATAGCAGCTTCCAGAACTCATTGCTACTCAAGGAGACTGACAGCATGTCTTTCTCCCAAGGAGAAAAGGGTTCTGTGTCTTAACTGAAAATATGTTGTTGGTTGTTGTTCAGTTGTTCAGTCATGTTGCACTCAGCATGCCAGGCTTTCCTGTCCTTCACCATCTCCCAGAGCTTGCTCAAACTCATGTCCACTGAGTTGGGATGCCATCCAATCATCTTATCCTTTGTCACTCCTTCTCCTGCCTTCAATCTTTCCTAGCATCAGCATCTTTTCCAATGAGTCAGTTCTTCACATCAGGTGGCCAAAGTATTAGAGTTTCAACTTCAGCATCAGTCCTTCCAATGAATATATTAAATATTCTGAAAATCTTTTGGCTCAGGTGAACTCATCAGGGGTACTTTCCACTGTTCCTGCTTCTGTATCCTTGCACCTCACTTCACCCTAGCCCCTGCCAACACACACACACACACACACACACACACACATGACAAAGAAAAAGAATTCTGTTCATTTCATGGCTGTCAGATATGGTGGCCCTCAAGGTCCAATGGAAAGATTCTTGATTCTTCATGCTAGGGGGCAGTGGGTTTCCAGTTTTACCAGAGTCTGTGCATACAGGGCAGGGGTTGGGGAGCTGGCTGCTGTCGAATCCTGGTATTACCACCTCCAGCTGAATGAACTTGATCAGCAACCACAGAGGGCTCAAGCAACCTGGTCATTCCTCTCCCAGCTGAGTACAAAAAATAAAAAGGAAAGATCCCCCCATCCTCACAAAAACAATAACAAGGGTCATAGGCCTTGGAAGACAGCAGGTTTTGCAAAAATGACAGTAAGTGTGGGCTCTCCATCTTCACTAGCGGCACCAGCAACAGTGCCGGGATCAGAGTGGTAGGCTCTGTGCCAGCAGCAACAGTGCCAGGATCAGAGTGACAGGATCAGAGGGGTAGGCTGGGATCAGCTGCTCTGTGCAAGAGACGTGACAGAAAGCTGTAAATACCAGCTCGGTAACATTGGTGGGGAGTGACTGGGGACATATGTGAGCGCCCCTCAGAGGGGCTCTGTAAACGACTGGGCTTCTTTGAGTCAACAAGAAGTCAGTCAAAAGGGGGTTTGCTTGCTGCTACTGACATTTGGGGTTTAATATGATGAAACTTCATTTGCAATCAGCAGCTTCTGGATCCTGCTTGGATTGCATGCTATAAACAGCTTTTCTCACTAAGTCTATGAAATTTGCAGACATATAAGGTTGCATCATTGTAGAATTAGTCTGTGACTGTGATCTGCTCTACCCACAGTGTTTTCCAGAATACCACTAGGGAAATTTGGAAAAGAGGTAATAATATCTGAACACTACCTATAAATATTGTTAAGTGGTTTGCCTACCTTATCTTATTCAATCCCTCCCTCAGTCCTGAGAGGCAGGTGTGATTATCCCCACGTTAGAGCTGCCAGAAGAGGCTCGGAGATTTTAAATAATTTAAGGTCAGATCGACATCAAAACTGCTTAATTGAAGATACGAAAATAAACACTAAACTAGGGCACCTGAAAGATTCTAGAATATACTACTGATGCCTCTATTTTAGGTCAGCGTCCCTAGCAGAAGAATTGGGGACAAGGATTCCTATGCAGGTGACTTATCCAGGAAGAATTCCCCAAGGCCTCTGATAGGCGGTGAGGGAAGCAGGACTGGGTAGGGCAGGAAATCAATCAGAGTGTGATCTTAGGCGGATGCTCCTGGAGTGACTTCACCCCATCCTACAGGGTAGCCCTGAAATGCTAGCTCCACCTCACAGTCACCCAACCAGAAGCACTGCCACATTCGTCAGTCAGGACCGTCACCTGAGAACAAAAGCCAGCCCTGGCCACTGAAGACACATCATACCCAACCCTCTGGCACACACGAACAACAGGAGAGATCTGAAGAATCAGGCCAGAGCGCCAACAGCATCCGCTCCACCCACTCAACAGCAGAGCTGACTCAGCCAGCTGCAGAGCCTTGAAAGCCATCTCCAGCAAGAGTCAGAGCGATGCTTCCACGATTTGGGCTTCAGACTGACTGTGTATACCCAGGAGGAGTAGAAAGACTGTTTCAGCCAGTTTTTTGGTTTACTGAAACTGTTTTGTGATTTAGAAGCCCAGCATTTTCAGGTTTCCATGAGGGCAAGGAGGCAGCGCGATGTGGCCAAGGACTTCTGGCTTTGCCTAAGAAGAGGAATCCCTCCCTTCATATGTCTACAGCCTGGCTCTGTGACACAGCAAGTCACTCAACTATGTGAGCTTCAGCTCCCTTAGAGAGGACAGAAAGAAAATGACCCATCCCAGAGTGGCTAGAATAGTCAAATGAGATAATGCCTAATAAAGTAAATGGTCAGCATGATATAAATATTAGTTTTAGTAATAATAGGTTACAGTTGGGTTAAACAGAATCCTATTTCCATTCAAATGAGTTGCATGTAGGTAGACATGACCATGCTTAATTTCAGAGATGTGGAGTTTTCTCTTACTCACAAACAGCTTGACTCTGCCTCTTTCCTAATATCTCTGTCCAAGCCCTCATCCATCTGGAGATTAGATGGATTTGGAAAGAGAGCAGCCTTGATCTTCAGGAAATCCCAGCTCACAATAACACATACCAGCTAGTCCCTCAGAAGACTTGAGCCTCATTGTCTGCTCTGCCCTGGAGAAGCCTGCACCGCACACCTTCACACATCCTGTGGCCCTGTTCCTCCCTATCAACCAGCAGCGACCGACCTCTCCAAGCACTACCAAGAGAATATGACATGACAAGCACGCTCACCTGGAGATGCAAAGAACATAACAGCATAAACATCCTCCATGCACACACCACTGTGTACAGCCTTAACCCAAAGCAAAAGCTCTCACACATCCATGAAAAGTAGGTTACAGGGGGTAAGGTGGAGATTTGAGCTTTCAGGGCGATAAGTCTAAAAACCACACCAGAGGCATGGGTTGGTGTAATAAAGCTATCATTGTTTATAGAAGAATGTTTCTCTCGAGAGTGACTTCCAAGCATAGGGAACAAGGAACCTAATTATCAATGATTCTTTCTCAATTATCTTTTGGACAACCAATTAAAGAAAGCATAAACTTTGGGATCAGAATAACCTAAATTTTACTCCTGGCTTCAGCATGTACCAGCAGTGTGAACCTGAGCTTTCTCACCTGTGAAATGGGATCAAGGGTATCTCCCTCATAAGGTACTATAACAATAAAGTACATTCAAGCTGTCTAACAGAGTTCCTATTAAAGAGCAGATATTCAATGAATGTTATCAATAATAATATGTAAAGGGCCTAGTCCAAAGCATGTGACATAACAAAATATTTATTATTGTTGTAACTATACCCCTCAGAGAGCAGTTCAGTGGTTTGCAGGCTGCACTAAATGTTTGCCAATTTAATGAATACACAATTGAATACACGGTGAATATGTGGTTGCAGCCAACAAATTTCTTGGTCCATAGAGGAAAGAAAACACTTCTGAATCCCATGCCTGGAATCACTTACCTCCTAAACATCTTTCAAATAGTGCCTATGCTCAACCCAGGTTTCTTCCCTGTTTCTCCCCTGCCAGTCCAGGAGGAGAGCAGTCAGGAGTACACACCGCCTTCCCAGCTGAGGGGCTGGATGTAAGGCCAGCCGCAGCAGGGCTGTGAGTCACCAGCTGTTTCTGTCTACAATTGGGACATAAGTGTTGTGACCATGGGTTGTGCTGATTTACCTGACTCCAAAACCAAACGTCAGAATGGGACCATCACAGATATTTATGTTCGTTTCTGAAAAGACATCTACTTCGGCTTTGCACAAATTGTGGAGTCATTAGGTATCTAGCTCTCCATGTCAATGAAAAGAGTGCAGAAATGTACAACACCACCGGTATCCAATGAGATATTCTCACTCTCTCTTTATAGTAATCTCCACCACTTGCAGACAATTCTTCCTTTGTAGACTTTGAACTGGCAGAAGAAGGTAGATTTGCCTATTCAAGCAGCCTATGCCAGAGAAGGCACCCTGTCCTGGAGCTAAATCTGAAAAAAGCCAGAGGGAAGAATCAGAACAGAGGGGTGTCTGGGGAAAGGTGGCTTACTGCTCCATAAAGAGGTTGTGTTCACAGCACCTTCTTGGATACAAGAGAAAGGACCATACTGCCCCAAGTCCAATTTCGAACAGATAGCACAGGCACATGGTGAAGAGTCCTGAGAAATGACAACTTCTTCAGTGAGGAAGAGAAGATAGATGATATTTACTGAACATTCACATGATAATAACTATGGTCATTTATTAAGGACATATACAGACTCTGTGCAAAAATTACCTCATTTATGTGCACAATAACCCCATAACAGGTGCTACAGGTATTGGTTTGCTAGGGCTGCCATAACAAAATAGCGCAGACTAGGTGGCTTCAACAACAGAAATACATGATCTCACAGGTCTCGGGGCTGGAAGTCCAAGAGGAAAGTGAGAGCAAGTTGGTTTCCTCTGAGGGTCATAATAGAAGAGTCTCTTCTGGTCCTCTCTCCTAGGCTTGCAAATGGCCACCCTCTTGCTGCCTCTTCACACAGACTTCCCTCTGTGCATCTGCATCCCTAGAGTCTGTTTTGTGTGTCCAATCACCTTTTTCATATAAGGACACCAGTCACACTAGATTAAGGTCTACCCTAACACCTTCATTGGCTGCACGGGTGCAGGAAGGCCTAGAGGAACTATTCCACGTTCAAGGTCAGGAGGGGCGGCGGTGAGGAGATACCCCTCATCCAAGGTAAGGAGCAGCGGCTGTGCTTTGCTGGAGCAGCCGTGAAGAGATACCCCACGTCCAAGGTAAGAGAAACCCAAGTAAGACGGTAGGTGTTGCAAGAGGGCATCAGAGAACAGACACACTGAAACCATACTCACAGAAAACTAGTCAATCTAATCATACAGACCACAGCCTTGTCTAACTCAATGAAACTAAGCCATGCCCGGGGGGCCACCCAAGATGGGCAGGTCATGGTAGAGAGGTCTGATAGAATGTGGTCCACTGGAGAAGGGAATGGCAAGCCACTTCAGTATTCTTGCCTTGAGAACCCCATGATAGCCATGACTGTTTTTCATTTCAAACAGACAGAATCTGGCGGGGGCGGGGGGGGGAGGCGGGGGGGAAGGTAGCAGCAGTAGCAGCAGCAGGCTTACCAAAGAGTCAACAGGAGCTTCAGACTAGAGCTGTTTCTGTTGCAGTCTGACAGGAGATACCAGCTTGCAGTCTTTTTCTCTTTTTACAGAGAAAAATGGTCAAGAAGGGACCACACCTCTTTAAGAAGTGGGGAGATCAGCATAACCACCTACCCCGGTGATTTAATTTATTGACAGGATTTGAGGAAGGCTTTTCTCATGTTGGTTGTTTACTTCCTCCTCTTTTAGGTGATGCTTAATACGCAGAGCCTTTGTGACTGCCCAAATTCAGGAACTTGCCCTTGTTTCCGGAATGGGAAATCAGGAAATGTCTGTTGAAGTTTGCCTGTAACATAGTGTTGGATTTCAGCCTGGCTGATGTGCTGGTATACGCAGAGGGACACCTGTTCTTCCAGGTTTATAGCACCTGTCAAGAGGAGTCAGCTCTGGTGGATGGCCTGCTGATAATTACTAACCTGTAGAATTACCCTGAATTTAGCCTCTTCCCCTTCCCTCACTACTCCTGCAGTAGATATTTCAGAATTAAGCTTTCCAAGGCTTCCCCTGTGGTCCAGTGGTTAAGACGCCACACTCCCTGTGCAGGGGGCACAGATTGGGGAACTAAGATCCTGCGAGCCATGCAGAGTGGCTGGCAAAAAAAGCTTTCCAAAAAACGCAGAATGTCTATTCTGAAATACTTCTGCCCGCTCAGCTTACTGGGGCTTCCCTGTGGCTCAGCAGTAAAGAATCTACCTGCAGTGCAGGAGCCTCAGGAGACGCGGGTTTGATCTCTGGGTTAGGAAGATCCCCTGGAGGACGGCATGGCAACCCCTCCAGTATTCTTGCCTGGAGGATCTCCTCATGGATAGAGGAGGCTGGCGGGCTGTAGTCCATGGGGTCACAAAGAGTTGGACAGGACTGAAGCGACTTGGCACACCGCATGCTCAGTTTACTTAAACCCCTTTTCAAGGAGAATTCCTCTGTCCCTTCTGCATCCTGTAGCTTGCTTTGTATTTGGGATGGGCCTTTTTCACATGTAAATTTTGTAGTAGATAAGAAGCCTCAACTTTAAGGACCAGTTAAATCAGGAAAAGATGATGGATTTGGGATTATTGTCTTCAGCTTCCTAATTTTCAGGAAACTGATTATGTCAGTGGTTTAGTTATCTGAAAGTGAGGTTACATTCTTTGTCCCAGTAAGGTCACCTCGGAAGAAAGTGAAATCAAGCCAGCTCTTTGGCAGCGTTTCCCTGTTTACTTTCTACTTAGCAGCATTTATTTATGTTTCTGTACTGGAGTGTTTCTGTTCTGAGTGGCATTGTGGTGGGGCTGCTTCTCTGTGTGGATGAGATCTTTCTAGCTCTGCTCCTCCACCCTCCATCCGGAGGTCCCTGTGCACCCAGGGTGGTCTGGGTCTTGGGCACATGGGGCTGCTGAGCCCTTGAAAAGCAGTTGGTCCCAACTGAGAATCACCACGTGTGGAGAAGGCACACCAGATAGGAAGACAGTGATGGAAAAAAAAGTATAAGCGTCTCTAATAACGGTGCATATCGATCATGTGTCAAAATGATAATAGGTAGACTGAGTAAAGGAAAAATCTGTGAATTTCACCTGTTTCTTTTTGCTTTGTGATGTGGGTATGGAACGTTTAAACTTGACTTTCTTGCTGCTGGACTGTGCTCCTCTAGTTAACCCATCTCTGGGAGGGCCCAGGTTGAAAATCCACACATTTTAAAATTGTCTGTCTGGGCTCGCCACCCGTTCCAGGGAATGTGATGTGATGACTTCATTCACCTAGTGACCCTTGGCTGACTGGGGTCTTGTGATTTGTTTTGCTTTCCTAGTGATGATGGCCAAGGAGAAGCCGCCCATAACGGTAGTTGGAGATGTGGGAGGACGCATCGCGATCATAGTGGTAGGTCACCGTCCCCTGCTGTGCAGAGATCACATCACTTTTAGTAGGTGTCCACCTTGGGATGGGCGTCCAGTGGTGATGGTACATTTAAATGGATCCGTCTAGTCTTGAACCCTCCCTAGGACAAGTAGCAGAAACTTTTAAACCAGATGAACAGGGATTATTATTACAACTTACGCATGTGAACGGAGAAGGCAATGGCACCCCACTCCAGTACTCTTGCCTGGAAAATCCCATGGGCGGAGGAGCCTGCTAGGCTGCAGTCCATGGGGTCACTAAGAGTCAGACACGACTGTCGACTTCACTTTCACTTCTCACTTTCATGCACTGGAGAAGGAAATGGCAACCCACTCCAGTGTTCTTACCTGGAGAATCCCAGGGACGAGGGAGCCTGGTGGGCTGCCGCCTATGGGGTCCCACAGAGTCGGACACGACTGAAGTGACTTAGCAGCAGCAGCACACATGTGAAATGAGCACAGTAGTAGCACCTGTAAGTAAATTCAGTTCCACAAATAACCTTTGTCTTCAGGGCTCTGGGTTCTGTGAAAGCAGCTGACCCTACTCTTCACCCTGAAGTCTGTGGGCCATGGAGTGAGCTAGACGGGCCTCCATTTCCACTATTGAGAACGTGTGTCTCCTTTGTTACTTTAACACAATACCTGTGCTCCCAGCTCTCAACTGCCTCCGCTGGGCCACGGAGTCCGACCTTTACTATAGCTCACTTCATTGCTCCGTTGCCATCAGTTAGCTTCCTCTTGGGCAAACAGTAAATGGGACACTGGCTATGCGGTTTTCATCAGAAGTGTGAAATTGGGAGAGGAGTCTTGGGAGATCTCCTGAGCTGAAGCTGGGACGTCACAGTGACTGTAAGGCTTTGCCGCGCTCTCCTCGGAAGTTCAGTCCGTACGGCTCTGTTGCCGCTGCCGAGGGCTGTTCAGTCCTGTCTTTGACCCGGGCGATGGCTCTGTTCTTCCGCTGGACACCCTCGGAAGCAAAGCGCAAAGAGGCATGTGTTTACAGACGAGGGTGGAGGGACCTCCTCGAGCCCAAGTGCTGGTCTCTCCGCAGGATGACATCATCGACGACGTGGAGAGCTTCGTGGCAGCTGCGGAGATTCTGAAAGAGAGAGGCGCTTACAGGATCTATGTCATGGCCACCCACGGCATCCTGTCCGCAGAGGCCCCCCGTCTAATCGAGGAGTCCTCCATCGACGAGGTCTGTCTGGAAAGAGCTAACATTATTTCTGTGTAAGGTAGACATCCTGGGTGAGCCATTCAGGAAAGCCGTGATTTGCTGCTTTGTCTTCTGTGAATAGTTCAGTGGCTCAGTCAGTATCACTTCCTCCCTCTCCAGGGGACTGAAGTCATGTTTTGGGTGGCTAGCAGTCTGGGCAGATGTCAGATTTACAGCTGGAAATACGGGCTTGCACCTGCAGTGCAGGAGCCGCAGGAGACATAGGTTCCATCCCTGGGTCGGGAAGATCCCATGGAGGGGGGCATGGCAACCACTCCAGTATTCTTGCCTGGAGAATCTCATGAACAGAGGAGCCTGGTGGGCTATAGTCCATAGGGTTGCAAAGAGTTGAACATGACTAAAGTGACTTGGCATGCATGCATGCCCAGTTAGGAATATATGTCTATTTTCATAAAGACTTGCTCTCTGTACTTCAGTATAATTTGATTCTAAAGTAGCATGTCTCTCAATACCTAAACTCTTCTCTAATAGGAAGGTTTCTCGCAGAGCTGGGTCTCACCTTATCATTTCTGCGTACATAGACCAAGACCTCCATAAGCTTCTCTTTTGAATCCCTTCCCTTGAATGTAAACCTTCCCTTGTGTAGTGTTGGTTTAGTTTGTAAAAATACACCCCGTGAAGTAAGGTTTGTCATTTGAAACTTGGTCTATGGGTACCAAATGTCAGATACACGTTTCCAAGTGACCACGTCAGGCCACACAACGTCAGTGACAGTGTTTATTTTCTGTTCCTGCGTCAACCAGGTGGTGGTGACGAATACTGTCCCTCACGAGGTGCAGAAGCTGCAATGTCCCAAGATAAAGACTGTGGACATCAGTCTGATTCTTTCTGAAGCAATCCGGAGAATCCACAACGGGGAGTCCATGGCGTACCTCTTCCGGAACATCACAGTGGACGACTAGCTCTCGAGGCTGCCTTGGCCCTAGAGCTCCTAAGGAAAACATGTGAAGAGCAGTGCCATCAATTATGTACATGGGGTTTCCTTTCAAGGGAGGCACATGGTTTCTCTTGCCAAGCTCGCTGGGTAGGAGACATTAAGATAGTCCAGGGGACGATAGGGGTCGTGGGGGCGTGGCCTCAGCTGTCTGCTGTTGCCATCCTGTCTCTTAAAGTTAGATACCTTCCTGAACAGGATCTGAAAATCTTGCTGATGTTGAAAGGGAGTGAAAGGCAGATGAAATCCTGACTCTCTAACTTTCATTCAGTTGTTTCCGCCGCAGGGACATGTCCGTGTTAATGTTGAACCTGGTTAGGGAAGCTGAGCACCATTCCTATTCCACTTATCGTCTCGCTGGTCAGCTTTCCCCAAGTCTTTTCTAGAGAATCCTATTTTTCTTTAAGAACCTGCTTGCCAACAGCCAGAGAACAACAAAGCATTGGTGGTGGTGCTCCTAGGGAGGACTTCACGTTAGCAAGTCACGCCTGTCTCTGGATCCCTGCGTTGCTCTTAAATTGCAAATAAAGGAATTTGCTGTGTTAGTGTCTTCGCTGCAGAGCTCCCCACTCTCCTGCCTTCTGTCCAGACACTGCAGAAGCCAATGCCTTGAATGCAGACGGCCCAGGTCCATGGCCGGCCCCAGCCCTGGACAGACGTGCCCCTCTGCACATTCCGTCCCCTTCCCCTTCACGTTCCCTGAAGTTAAATTCTTGTGAATAATAAGTGATATTTGAATGTTTGAATATTCATATCTGGATATTTGAATGTTCGATATTTGAAACCTAAGCAGTTGTTATTTTAATAGACCTAAACTGTGCTTGTTCCCTGTGTGCCGGGTGACACTTAGGTTGGTTGCGTTACTGAGGACTGCACTTCATTTTTCTGCCAACATTTAAAATGACAGAATCCTGATTCTGTTATGGTTAACATCTTATTTGTCAGGTAGATTTTTTTCTAGTCTGATCCAAGTCAGAACTGAATGAAACGGGAGGGAGCAGTGTCCGCCGGGAAATGAACTGCAGTCGCTCATTTGTTCCGTTGGTTCCTAAGAGCTAATAAACGCTGATTCACTTACTTGTACCATTGCATTTCTCTGCGGGGAAGTTTCCTGGACATTTTTCTCCCTTTCCTAACAGCTAGGAAAGTTCCCCAGCCCACCATGGAGACTCAAGCACACAAGAAAGTTGCCTTCTGTTAAGAGTCCAAAGAGGAGGATCTTGAGAAAAGAACTTAATTGTGAAATAATTCCCCTGATTGTAGAGGAAGTGCCATGGACTGCTGTTACTCAGCAGACTGGTTTTGTCCTGGAGGTTGGGCCAATGACCCTTCCCGGGTCTCTCTCATCAGCTGTCAAAGGGGAGAAAGCCAAGGTCCTTTTCAACCCCAAATTCCACTTATACTCTTCTGGAAAGTCCTGAACTTAGAATCAATTCAGCCCACACATCTCACCCTGCAGTACAGCCAGTGCTCAATCAAAAAGCTTCAGCTATGACTGACATGGCTTTCTGTTTTCTGATGTAGGAGTATATGTGCACAAAAGACAGCAAAGAATTTTTTCCCCTGTTCTCTGGCCGCTTCTTGCAGCATGTGAGATCTTGGTTCCCCAACCAGGGATCGAACCTGTGCCCCCTGCGGTGGACACGCAGAGTCCTCCTTGGACTACCAGAGAGGTCTGAATAATTTGTTCTGGTCTCAACAACCCATCTGAAGGCCTGTTGTGTGTCAGGCTCTGGGATATAATAGTGAACAAAAATCCTTGGGTGGTTAACCCTCATGGAGGTTATAGACTCGTTTAACTCCATTTCCAAGAAACACTGCTTTTGTTTTGGAAGTGGGTAGAGAGTGAACATGGAGGCTTTAGATTTTACCAGTTCAAACTAAAAATTTGAAAAGTAGTGAAAATCATACCTAGTATAAGTGCCGGTGCAGGTTTTCTTCATCTGGAAGGTCAACACTGAAAGCGGTACCCATTTCCCAGAGGACTCTTGTATGGGAGAATAAGCCTCCGTTGCTGAGAACATCACTTTCCCCCGGTCCTATCTCATCGGCCCTGCCATGTAACCAGGGAAGATGCTGGCACGTGACCACGTGAGTCTGTTCTGAGATAAGCGAGGCCAGGGCAGCACAGAAAGTTCTGTCAGCTGGTAGCTAACTGGAACCACCTGGGTACGTGATTGGTCTCAAAGTTACCTTCCCTTCTGATTGAGCAAAGATATGGGAACTCTGCCCAAGAGGCCAGGGTCTCATGACTGCCTCTTAGATTGCTATTGCCCTGTGAAGGGAGCACAAAACCCAGTGGCCATGAGGCCTCTTAAATCTGCATTATTGTGACCCCCCCGTCCCCCCCGGAATCTAGGTGAGCCTTAGGGGGCCTCCACCCTTCTACCCCCAAATTGACGTGTTCCCTGGGTGGGGGTGGGGGGCGTTCACTGAGAACAAAAATTGGAGTGTGACCAGGCCTTTCCCAACCCACTAGAACAGGCTTTCCTTGGGTCTGGGGTGGCTTCAAGGACTGGCAGTTCTCCGAGCAGAGGCCCCCTCTCCGCGAGGCGCATTCTTCCCTGGAATCCCCGAATGCGCGTGGGGGCCTCCACAACCGGGCAGCGAACGGGCTACGAACTTCGTTCCAAAGTCCGCCGGCCGCCTGGGCACTGCACTCCCGAGTTCGAGTTCGGTGATCGGGTGGCGGCGGGCTGACGGCAGAGGCTTTGCGGTCCCGGGACCCGGGTTTCCCGGGAGCGAAGAGTGGGAAGCCCATGGCCAGGTGCTACCTCTCCGTCCTCCAGAGAGGCTCCAGACAGACTGGTGCCCAGCGCGGCTGAGCCCAGAGGCAGGGCCGCCCCGGGGCCTCTCAGGGGCCCGGAAAGGCCCCGGAGGCGGGGCAAGCAGTAAGGCGGGCAGGGCCGCCCGAGACGGCGCACGATGCCGCCCGCGACGGCGGCCCCCTCGGTCTCCCTCCGGGAGCTGGCCGACCTCGCCATCGGCACCCCGGAGGTGGGCGCCGTCAACTTCACGGCCCTGCACACGCTCCTCGTGGCCATGCTCAAGAGCCTCAACCTGCAGGATACGCGGATCGACTTCCAGTCTCCGATGCTCGACCAGAGTCGCTCCTTTGAGTCCCCGCGGGTGTCGACCAGCACCCCGCAGCTGCCGGTGCCCAAAGAGAGGCGAAGGAGTAGCGTGGCCAGGACGCAGACGCTGGAGACCCAGGTGAAGGACCTGGGCGGCCAGGTCCAGGACCTCGGCAGGCAGCTCAAGACCGTGCGGAGCCAGGTGCAGGCCATCGTGGCGCACGTGCAGCACTTCCCCACCCAGACTGACGGGCTGGACGACCGCGACTGGCTGGAAACGAAGGATCTGGCGCTGCTGACGCAGGAGAAGGGGCAGACAGGGCCGACGAAAGGCAAGAGGGACAGCAAGCCGGTCTTCCAGGTGGGTGTGCGGGCGGCCCGTCCCCTCCAGGCCGCTCTCCAGCGCCCCGCCCCCAGGGAGGCCCAGAGCCCGGAGGCAGGCGTGGGATGGCCAGGCCCAGGCCAGGAGCCCCATGGCTAGATTTATACCTCGCAGGGCCCCGAGGTGCTCCAGGACTTCATGAAAGACGTGCAGATTTTGAAGGAAGACCATCAAAAGAAGATGCAGCCTGAGTTGCAGCCCGAGGTGAGGGCGGCAGGGACCCCACCTTGGGGAGCTGAGTGACCCCCTTCCTGGGCAGCCTCCTTCCTCCCCTCTGTTTACCCGGGGCTCAACCACCACTTGTCAGACACCCATGCGTCCTGAACGATCCAGAGAGGGCCCAAGAACTTCTCAGAATGTTCTTTAAGTGACTTTCCTTTAAACTAGAATAAAGGAGCAAGGTGCTGGGTGTTGAGGGATAAAAGTTTGGTCCAAGAAAAGGGAGCTAGAACGCAGAGGGTCATGAGCCACCACCCACAGCCCCCCCCCCAGGCAACACCTCTCTCACCTGGATCTTTGTTTCCTCGGAGAGAGAAGCCAGGAGCCCTGAGCGTAAGCATTTCCCAATGAGCAGTAGAGCCCTGGTGCGTTTCAGTCCCAGGAGATACTAGGCCAGGCTCCTGTTTCAGGCCCATATGAGGCTGAGCGCAGGATTAGAGCTGGAAGGAGGAGGAGCAATTAGGAGGAAGCCCAGGGAGAGAAGAGAGACTTGAGGGAGAAGAAAATCTCAGAGGGAGGAGGCCACTGAGACCCTGGAGGGGACTCGCCGCCAGGCCTGTGTGCCCATTTCATCTCAGGCCTCCAGCCTGAGATTCATTTTTGCTCTGGAAAGCTTTTCTTTTTAAAGTGGTGGTGGTTTTAGGTTTGTGGCTTCTCCAGAGGCTCAGCAGTAAAGAATCCCCCTGCAGTGCAGGAGGCCCAGGTTTGATCCCTGGAGGAGGGCATGGCTGCCCACTCCAGTATCCTTGCCAGGAAAACCCCAGGGACACGGAAGCCTGGCAGGCTACGGTCCATGGGGTTGCAAAGAGTCAGGCATAACTGAAGCAACCGAGCACATTTTTAGATTTGGGGTTTGTCTTTGGTCTTTAGACTAAAGGCTGTTTTACCTTTAGATTCGTAGTTTCTGAAGGTTTGCCAAAGTTCTAAGGAGCCACTTGTTGTTGTTTTGCTAAGTTGTGTCCAACATTTTACAACGCCATGGACTGTAGTCCACCAGGCTCCTCTGTGCAAGGAATTTCCCAGCTGAGAATACTGGAGTGGGTTGTTATTTCCTCTTCCAGGGAATCTTCCTGATCCAGGGATTGAACCCATGTCTCCTGCATTGGCAGGTAGATTCTTTACCACTGAGCACCTGGGAAGTCCCAAGGAGCTGCTTTAAGTGGTAGCGATTGCTTTGATCCTTCAGAGGCACTTTTCCCTTTAAACAATGCAGACTTTCAGACACCCAATCATCTTTGTTCTTGAGAGGCGAGGTCAGTCTGATTCCAAAGTCCCCACTAGTGGGTTGTATGAAATGCATCCTGGGACGCACTCCCGCACCATTTTCGTCCGAGGCACGCAGCCCCCGGGTACCACTCACCAGGCCCCTCTTGTTGGCTGGGAAGAGAATGGGGAGCCTGGCTTGGCAAGCTTCTCTGTACCTTGAGCTCCTCTAAGACCCAAAGACCTCTCTTCTGCCTTGTGTGTGTGTGTGAGTGAGAGAGAGAGTGTATGTATAGGGGCCACTGGAGGGGCTGTTTTGATCCTCAATCTCTGAACTCTTCTTCCAGCAACTCCTTCAACGGATTGAAGAACTGGAGAGGATAACTAGAGAAGGAAACGAATTCCTGGTAATATCAGCCAGTTCTGCGGGAAAGGGTGGTGAGAGGGGGAGCTAGAGGGTAGGATGGTTGCCCAGAGCCTGGCCCCTCTCCCAGGGTTCACCCAGATTCCCACCCCAGGGAAGGGTCTGCATGCCTTCATTCTTGCCTCTTGGGGTGCCGTCCCTGGCATGTGGGAACATTCTTTCCCTGCTCATTGGTCCATCTGGGGCCCACACGGGACACGAAACCAGCCGCCCAAGATTCACTGGTTTCTTGAAGGACAGTACTTCTCCTTGGGGCTTCGGAAAGACCCACCCCATCCTGCTCTGTTCTGTTCCTAAAGCATCCTGGGATTAAACTAGGGGTGTGTGTGTGTTGTGTGTGTTCGGTGTGTGTGTGCGCTTGTCTGTGTGTGTTGTCTTTCACTGTCAGGAATTATTAAACCGGAAGCTGACTGGGATACCGTCTTCAGAAGAGGCCACCATGGTCACCTGGGAAGAGCTGGAGCAGGCGATTACTGATGGCTGGAAGGGCTCACAAACGGTAAATAAGGGTGGGGGTCCTGGGGTGGGCAGTGGTCTTGGAAGGGGCCCCTGAACCTCACAGTGTTCTGTTATGTGGATGTTTATAGTTTCCTTCACGAGCTTTCTATTAATATTATGGATAGTTTTAATGTTTTTCCCCAAGCTTATTAGGAACCCTGCTCTAATGTGACATTCACACAAGTGAAGGTATTCATAGGGTAGATTCTTGGAAACAGAATACATGTTTATAGTTTGGCTAGTTTTGGCCAAAATTGCCTTTCGTGGTTGTGGTTCTGATTTGGAGTTCCATGAACAATAGAGCAGACAACTTGTTTCTCAATACAGGATTTTGTTTTTTAAAAATATTTATTTGCTGCATCAGATCCTGGTTGCGGCATGTGAAATATTTTTAGTTGTAGCACGTGGGATCTAGTTCCCCGACCAGGGATCGAATCCAGGCCCCCTGCATTGGGAGCATGGTGTTTCAGCCACTGAACCACCAGCGAAATCCCCAGGGTGTAGTTTTGATTCGCTTTCCTAGCTTTTCAAAGTTCCTTTAGAGTCTGTCCTAAAACGTATGAGTCCCTTCACTGTCAGCGCACAAAGGTGAGTAACCATGGAAATAAAACCCGTTTAGGGAGCCTTTTGCTGATGGTGACTTGTACACATGGGTGGCATCTGCCTCGAGGCAGTGCATAGGATAACCAAACCAAGGTTTCTTCGTCTGAACAAAGTGGGTATTTTCAAATGACCCTCAAGAACAAGGATCAGGTGCCCTTTCGGTCTTGACATTCCTCTTCCTCTATGTATCTAGATTCCTCAGAAAGGGTCCCACAAGCAGGGGAAAGAGAGTGAGGCCTTTGGCGCCACCAAGTGGCCATCTGGGGTGCTCCAAATACCTTCTTGGTACAAAGACACCCTTTTAGTCTCCTTGTTTTCTGAGGTCAGGGCCCTCTTGGAGGAAAGCAGCATCAGAGAGTTCAAGGAAGAGCCTGCAAACCAAGTGACCAGCCTAGAAAAAGGTGGCCTCTGCTTTCACTGTCATTTTTTTTTTAAGCCAAAGCTTTTTGCATTTACCCACATATCACGATTCTGTGTTTTGAGAGAGCAGCACATTTTGGGGGGTGCCAGCAGAAGACACCTGCAAGACCTAAAAATAAGCCTTGACAGAAGCGCCTCTCGACTTTTTACTCGTCCAGAAGTGAGAAGGTGTTAGGGTTCTGATGGTTGCTCGGAATCACGAACAGCCCCAGAAGCAGATGAGAATAAATATAGATATTAATTTTTGAGAAGCAAGAGTCAGTAATGATCATAAGGAAAGCAGTGGAGAGTTTCACTCTCTCAAGCTGAGGAAATACAACACGCTTGAGCCCAGTTTTTTTTTTTTTTCCTTGTTGGCAGTAACTCTAAGGTGATTGTGAGGTACACTGTCCGCCTGCATCATGAGTAGACAGGCAGGATTGAGGCTTGGATGTGAGTACAGGGTGTGGGGGTGTGTGTGATGAGTACAGAGGAGTAGATTACACACTTGGAGACGCAGACGTGAGGAAAGACCCTGTCCATGTAGCAACTACAGTTCAAGGAGCTCAGAATTCACGTGGAAGATGCTCATCCCAGGACCTGAGTGTGGAAGGAGGCTGATCGCATGCTCCCAAGGGTGTGTTCTGATGGCCGACAGGGGGGTCTTTGCAGCTTTGCTCATATACCCAGAAGTGCTGCTGATGCTTCTCTTCCACCTTCTTTTTCTCTCCTTCCTCCTCCTCATGGTACTTCTTCAAGCAATTCTTGTATCCGTTGCTTCCCTAGGGGAGAGGTCTTGGAGAATCTTCTGTAAAATAGAGCCGACTACCTCCCATAATTCATCTTCTTTTAGAATTTGGTTTATTCGTGACTGCACTGGGTCTTTGTGGCTGTGTGCAGTCTTTCTCTCGTTTCAGTGAGTGAGGGCTGTTCTCTAGTTGCGCAGGCTCCTCGCTGTGGTGGCTTCTCACGTGGCAGAGCCAGGCTCTAGAGTGCGGGCCCAGTAGCTGTGGCACATGGACTTAATTGTTCCATGGCATGTGGGATCTTCCTGGACCAGGGATCAAATAGTGTCCCCTGCATTGGCAGGCAGATTCTTTAACACTGGACCACCAAGGAAGTCCAGAGGCATGGACTCTTAACCACTAGACCACCAGGGAGGCCTCTTGGTCCCCTATAGATAACCTGTTTTCATAAACAATGCCTCAGACTCTGTCTCTGTATGTGTATGCCTATTCTTTCGTGAGAGTCAATACAGACAGTTCCTATCTATGGAGTTTCTGAGTTTGTGCTTTACATTTTAAATACATGGTTTACTTTCCCTACTGTGTACACTTCTGCTGCCAGCAATGAGTCAATGGTGGAGTAGACTTTATATTGTAAACTCAATAAATTACTCATGTCCTTTATTTCTAGATGCAATAAAAGTTGGAGTTGATTACGTGATTTAGCAGGTCCCCCCCCACCCTTTTTTAATTTATAGTTTGGCTGTGCTGAGTTCTCATTGCCACGTGTCGCCTTTCTCTAGTTGTGGGGAATATCCTCTAGTTGCAGGGCATGGGTTTCTCACTGCGGTGCCTTCTCTTGTCGTGGTGCATGGGCTATTATGCCCGTGGGCTTCAGTAGTGTGTGCAGGTTTAGCTGCCTCATGATATGTGAATCTTCCCAGACCAAGGATCAAACCCATGTCCTCCGCACTGGCATATAGATTCTTAACTGCTGGACCACCAGGGATCTCCCCACTCCTGTCTTCTATGAGGAAAATTACATATAAGGATACCATTTACAAATGTACAGACTCAAAAATCTGGAGAACTGTCTTTCAAGGATGTCAAAGTCAGTCTTTGTGTCCAGCGCAACTTTGTAAGGGTGCATATTTTTTCCCCAAGGGCTCTAAATCATCTTCATCGGATACCCCAGACTTCCTACCCTCTGACTCCTATCATGAGTACTTTTCCTTAGAGACACTGATTTCTTTCTTCCTCTTTCACCAGATCTCAGAGTCATCAACAGGACTTCAGCGGCGCAAAAGACAGAGTTCCATAACATCAAATGACCTAATTGCAAGTGGAGTCTCCACAAAGCATCCAGTGTTGACCAGGCTGTGGACTCTGCTGGTTTTATCACAGACAAGACCTTTTCAGGAACCAGCGGCATAGGATACCCCTTCGATGGGCCTCCTGGCAGGGAACGAAGCAGAGTTTCCTCTGCCACTGGGTTTCCGGCTAGAGAACAGCACTTAAAGGCCCGTGATGAAGCTGGCCTGGCCAGACCCCATCCGCCATCTATGTCCCAGTTGAGGGCAGAGCCAGATCGCCGCCGGTCTAGAGAGCAGCACAGCTCAGGGCATCTACGCAGAGATGAACGGGATGCCCACCTTGGCCCAGCGTATCAGGATGTGTCCTTGCCCAGAGATCGACACCCTCAGATGTTCCCAGATCAGCACAGGGGAGTGTTCGCCAGCCAAGGCCACGTCTATGCAAGGCCAGATCAATATGGATTCGGACCATTTGATTCGGATCAGCTTGAATTGCTGTATCCCAGCACTTACGTGCCTGGCATGGTTCCCATCAGCATGGATCAGGTTGGAGTGATGCTGCCTGGAATGGATGAGCAGGAATTGGTACTAGCTGGCATGGCTCAGAGTGATGTGCCACCATTAGTACCTGGCAAAGATCAGCCAGGATCAGAACAGCCTAGTACAGATCAGCCTGGTACAGTTCCGCTTAGCACATATCAGCTTCCTGGAATGGATGAAAGTGGTATGGGACCACTTGGCACATATCAGTCTGGAGTGGTACCTCTTGGTGTAGATCAGCATGGATTTGTAATATATCCCATGGATCAGCAAGTTTTTGCACAGCCCAGTTTGGGAACATCTGGCTTCATACAACCTGGCACAGAGCAGCATGAGATGATCCAGCCCGGTGCAGGCCAGGCTGGTGTAATGCAGCCCGGTGCAGGCCTGGCTGGTGTGACACAGCTTGGTGCAGGCCAGGCTGGTGTGATCCAGCCCAGTGCAGGCCAGGCTGGTGTGGTCCAGCTCGGTGCAGGCCAGACTGGTGTGGTCCAGCTCGGTGCAGGCCAGGCTGGTGTAATGCAACCTGGTGCAGCCAGGCTGGTGTGGTCCAGCCCGGTGCAGGCCTGGCTGGTGTGGTCCAGCCCGGTGTAGGCCAGGCTGGTGTAATGCAGCCCGGTGCAGGCCTGGCTGGTGTGGCGCAGCCCGGTGCAGGCCAGGCTGGTGTGGCGCAGCCCGGTGCAGGCCAGGCTGGTGTGGTGCAGCTCGGTGTAGGCCAGGCTGGTGTAATGCAGCCCGGTGCAGGCCAGGCTGGTGTGGTCCAGCTAGGTGCAGGCCAGGCTGGTATGGTGCAGCCCGGTGCAGGCCAGCCTGGTGTAATGCAGCCTGGTGCAGGCCAGGCTGGTATACTGCAGCCTAGAATGTATCCACGAGGTTTGGTACAACCTGGGATGTATCCACGAGGTTTGGTGCAACCTGAAATGTATCCGCGAGGTTTGGTGCCACCTAGAATGTATCATCGAGGTTTGGTGCAGCCTGGTGTGGGTCAACCTGGTATGGTGCAACCTGATATAGGTCACCCTGGTCTGGTGCAATCTGGTGCAGGTCAAACTGGTGTGATCCAACCCGGTGCAGATCAGGCTGGTGTGGTCCAGCCTGGTGTGGTGCAGCCCGGTGCAGGCCAAGCTGGTGTGGTGCAGCCCGGTGCAGGCCAGGCTGGTATGGTGCAGCCCGGTGCAGACCAGCCTGGTGTGGTGCCGCCCGGTGAAAGCCAGGTTGGTGTGATCCAGCCCGGTGCAGGCCAGGTTGGTGTGATCCAGCCTGGTGCAGGTCAGCCTGGTATGGTACAGCCTGGTGCAGGTCAGCCTGGGTTGGTGCAACCTCAAGTGGATCAGTATGGTTTAGTACAGCCTGATAGAGGTCAACATGGCTTTTTTCAACCTAATATATCTATGCCTGGCTTGGTCCCACCTAGGGCATATCCTCCTGGTCTGGTCCAGACTGGTGCCTATCCAAGTGGTTTGATCCAACCCGGGGCCTATCCACGTGGCTTCATGCAGCCTGGTGCCGATCAGCAGGGTTTGGTTCAGCCTGTAATAGATCCACGTTGGGGGAGGAATCTGGCGCAGGTCGAAGCATAATACCACCAGGCACAGAGCTTCTCGGGTTTCCAACATACCGCGCTGATTCTCGAAGTTTTACATCACCACGCCCATACCAGCAAGGTGTGGCACCTCCTGGCAGGGATCAGTATGGTCGAGCATTATCACTCCTAGTCAGTCAAGGTCTGACACCATTAGGTACAGACCGAGAAGGTTTGTTACTACGAGAAATGTATCGACAAGGTTTGCTGCAGCGTGGCCCAACGCCATTAAGCACAGCTGTAGGATCTGCACCCCAGGATCAACAGCATCTGGAAACACCTGAACCAGAGCAGCGTGACCGGGCTGTTCCCAACGCTATCCCAGACTCCCAGGGCCTAATGTATGGTGGCCCAGGCAATCAAGGTGTCGATCAGCAAGTTCAGGTAGGTGTGGGTCCAAAAGAACCATATGTCTTAAGCCAACCTGGACTTTCTGTTCAGACTTCCCGAAGCCAAGAGGCCCCCGTTCCCAGGAGCACATACTCCCTTGACTATCTGGACCGAGGCTCATCCGAAAGGAGTGACACTCAGAGTGAGAGACGTGAGTCACTGGATAAACTGGCTCCCAGCTTCCCCATAGCCGTGGAAACATTTCGTATGATAGGAGAGATTATCGCCCTCTACATGGAGCTTAAAGAGAACATAAAGGACCTGGACGAGGAACAGGCTGGCCAAACGGACTTGGAGAAGATCCAGTACCTGCTGGCACTGATGGGTGGGTGCTGCATGCACAGAGGAGAGGCCGTTGTCCTCCTCAGCTGATTTCATCCTTTTCTCCTCCTGTGCCTCTGCCTGAGACCCCTGAAAAGGGCATTTCCATTCTCAGCCATTCTGGGTTCTCCCATAGCCTTCAAGGGCCCAAGTTGTTGGTGTTTAGTCACTAACTTATATCTGACTCTTTGCAGGCCCATGGACTGTAGCCCGCCAGGTTCCTCTGACCATGGGATTTCCCGGGCAAGAATACTGGAGTGGGGACTTCCCTGGTGGTCCGGCGGTAAGAATCCACCTTCCAGTGTAGGGGACCACAGGTTTGATCCCTGGGCAGGGAACTAGATCCCACATGCTGCAGGACAACTAAGCCCACACACCAAAACTAGAGAGAAGGCCTCGAGCCACACGACAAAGACCCTGAGTGCTACAACTAAGACCCGATGCAGCCAAATAAATAAATATTCAAAAGAAAGAAAGAAAGAAAAAGAATGCTGGAGTGGGTTGCCATTTCCTCTTCCAGGCGCTCTTCCTGACCAAGGAATCAAACACACATCTCCTGCTTGGCAGGTGGATTCTTTACCATTGAGCCACCTGGGAAGCCCTCAGGGTCCAAGGGATGACATTAAACCAGTAGGAGTGAAGGAGCTTCAAGAAAGGAGGGAGGCAGGTTCCTGTGCCTCTGCTGGACTCTCTGGAAAGCAGCCAGGAAGATGCTGAGAAAGAGGAAGACGACTGTGTTGGGTTGCACGGGGAGAGAGAATGTTGGAAAATTAAACTTAACCTTTGCACATTCACAGCTCTAGCCCCAGATAATTAAGGTTTGAGTGGCAATTGTGGGTTACATGGGTAATATCCTTAGGATATTAAGCATTAGATGGACTTTTAAGGCTAAGGATTTTGTTGTCTTTGTTTAGTTGCTAAGCTGTGTCCGACTCTTATGCAATCCCATGGACTGTAGCCCACCGGGCTCCTCTGTCCATGGAATTCTCCAGACAAGAATACTGGAGTGAGTTGCCATTTCCTCCTCCAGGGGATCTTCCTGACCCAGGGATCCAACCCATGTCTCCTGCATTGCAGGTGGATACTTTACCACTGAGCCACCAGGGGAGCCCTAAAAAGATACTCCTTTCTTCCCATTCCCTCTCCACCTCAGCCCCCAGGAAAAGCCAGATAAATGATCCATGTTGTTCTTCATTGTGAGGCTGGGATTGAGAGCCATTAGAAATCTGATTTTTTTTGACTCTGTTCTCCATAGTCAAGAAGTCCATACCCCCTGACCTGCAGGAACAGCTGAAGACCTTAAAGGCTTGGCCAAAGAAATTCAACAAGAAAAAGCAAAAGTAAGGGAGGGTCCACCTGCTCTGCCTTTCAGTGCCAACAATCCCACTTTCCATTTTCATTTTCATGGACTACACAGTCCTTTCACCTCCGTTACTATCGCATGGATCTTTACAGTCCCCTCCGATGGGAAACACACCCCAGGTTTCAGTGTGTTTCTTTCCTGGATCTAAAACCTGACATTCAAAGCTATTAAGATTCCACTGAGCCAGCAAGGTGGCCTGGGCTCCTTTCATTACATGTGGTCATTTTCAGTAACACCCACTGTCCCTGGAGCAACCTTGGAGTTTGTGGGATTGTCTGGGGCCAGCAGTCATGGCGAGGGGCTATTAGGTCTTCAGTCCTTCTCTCTGTCTCTTTTTAAGGTTTTTATTTTGATGTGGGTGATATTTAAAGTCATTATTAAATTTGTTACAGTATTGCTCCTGTTTTTTTATGTTTTGGTTTTCTGGCCCTGAGGCATGTGGGAATCTTAGCTCCCCTACCAGGGATTGAACCTATACCTCTTGCACTGGGAGGTAAAGTATTAATTACTGGACTACCAGGGAAGTCCCCAGTCATTCTCTTAATGCCAGCTCTCTACATCCACGGGCTTCCCTGGTGGCTCATGGTAAAGAGTGCACCTGCAGTGCAGGAGACCCTGGTTCAGTTCCTGGGTTGGAAAGATCCCCTGGAGGAGGGCATGGCAACCTACTCCAGTATTCTTGCTCCCATAGACAGAAGAGCCTGGCAGGCTACACTCCATGGGGTCACAAAGAGTCAGACACAACTGAGCGACTAAGCAACAGCGTCTTCATCCACGGGGTAGACAGACTGAATGTCAGGAAGGGACCTCAGGCTTTGCTAGAGGATTGGATTAGGATTAGGGGATGGGGAGACTTGCCTGGAGGTCCAGTGGTTAGGACTCTGTGCTTTCGCTGCCAGTAGCCTGGGTTCAATCCCTGGTTAGGAAACTAAGATCCCACAAACTTCACGGTAATGGGGGAAAAAAAAAAAGGATTAGGGAATGAGGGAGGAGCTTGCTGGGCCTGCAGAGGTACATTCAGAAAGCAGAGATCTCAAGCCCGCCTGACACTCCTCTTCCATTGGATTTGTAGATGGAGAAGATGAGCAAGATCCTGGAGGGTCATGGGGAGAAAGAAATAGGAAAGGAGAAAAGTGGCCCGCTGAACCTGCAGCTGGGTATCCTCAGGTAAAATCCCCTGGCTGAGTGCAGCTTGTGTCCTGGCATCACGTGTTCTCAGCCAGGAAGGCAGTAGCAGCCTCTGGTCCCCTCATTCCTGAACCGACTGCTTTCTTTGATCCGGATCACGTCTGCTCTTCAGGTTGCCTGTAACTTGTTCAGGTTGCTAGTGGAAATTTCCCATGTTCTTAAAACAGTTCAGCACCAGGGCTTGGAAGAGCACTCCTCTCCCCGGACAAAAAGCTCCCTAGATTCTGTCCACAGTTGGAGGCTTCAAAGCATTTGCTGGAGCCCCTCGGAGCAGTCTCTGCAGGGCCAGGTCTCACCCCCTTGAAGCCTCTCAGCCGGGCACACTGGGCACCCGCCTCCATGGCAGGCAGGGCCTTGGACGCTTTAGGCAGAGCCTGGAGAGGGGATGTGAAAGAGCGCAGGGCTGCCTCCTCCATCCTTGACGGCCGGCGCTTGGCTATGGCGGGCCCCGGCCCCTGGGGCTGGACCATCTCTTGCGCACACAGAGTCACCATGGCCGACATCGAGAAGGAGCTGGGCGAGCTGAGGGAGAGCCAGGAGAAGGGCAAAGTCAGCATGGAACATTCGGTCTCCGAAGCTTCCATTTACCTGCAGGATCAGGTGAGGACCTTCAGCCACAGGGACAAGGGCCCTTCTCAGAGCTGGCTGAGGGCGGTGGGGATGCTAAACGCTTATCCCATATATACTTGGCAAGTATTTTCTCCCTTTCTGGGGGTTGTCTTTTCACTCTCCTGGGAGTGTCTGCCTTTACATCGTGAGTGTTGGTCACCCAGAACGTTCCCAGGGAGGACTGTCTGGACCAGACCAGCTCTCTGAGTGCCCATAGAAGGATCAGATGGGCAAAGTCATGGGCCCAGGGGGCTCATGACGGGAACCCCTTTATGCCAGAGGCCCCATCAGGACCCCCTCCAAGTTTGCCAGGACGGCGGGGTGCACCATTTCACAACCCAGGGCTGACTGTCTTGGATAGGATGTCAGTAGATGGTGTGTTTGAGAGTCACGTGTTATCCCAAGGCTCAGGCCTGAGCTTAGCCACCTCTGGGGCTCCCCAGGGCCACACCAGGAGGGCATCCACCCGCCACTGGGCAGGCCCAGCTCCTGACTCTTCAGAAGAGCGTTGACTCTTCTGGTGGCAAGGGTCATGCTGAGCTCAGGCCAGCAGGAGCCTGGTTGAAAATACAGACGGGTAGAGGAAATTGGGAAGGGCAAACTTCCAGGCCAAGGGGCCAGTCTGGCCTGGGCCACTACCTGTCTGTCCTTGTGTGTCTTTTTTGAAAAAGCTTTTTGTCTTTCTTTCTTGGCTTTGCTGGGTCTTCTTGGCTGCTCGTGGGCTTTCTCTAGTTGCCGTGAGCAGAGGCTGCTCTTCATTGCAGGGCACAGGCTTCTCGCTGCAGCGGCTTCTCTTGTTGCAGAGCACAGGCTCTAGGCACATGGGCTTCAGAGTTGCCGCCCACGGGCTCAGATGTGTCAGGTGGGGTAGTTGCTCTACAGCATCTGGGATCTTCCTGGACCAGGGATCAAACCCACGTCCCCTGCATTGGCAGGCGGATTCTTCCAGCGGACCACCAGGGAAGTCCTGTTGCTACAATTTATGTCAAAAAGGGTCCTGCCTGTTTTCTTCTAGGAGTTTTATGGTCTTGGTTTTACATGTAGGTCTTTAATCCATTTTGAGTTGACTTTTTTTGTAGGTGGCATTAGAAGATCACGTTCTCTTATTGTTATTTACATACTAAATGGGGAGCATGTGTGAGCCTACCGCTCCTCTGCCCAGGGCCTGGAGCAGGGCCTGTGTGTCGCCAGGGTCCTCAAAGTCTTTGTGGGATGACTGACAGACATCATCACTCTAGGATTTAGCTAGAGGAGATACATTCTCACATTGCACCAATGGGCTGGCTGGAGAAAGGTAGACCCCACTTCCTGCAAGGGCTTCATTAGCACCTTCCCTCCCTTCCCTGGGAACACTGTTTAATGGGCAGACACCGAGCACCTCCCATGAGCTGCATACCCTGGGAGGCACCGAGGCTCTGGCAACTGCCTGGATCACAGCAGGTCAGGGCAGAAAGGCTGGTGGTGGCCATGTGGTGACCTGCTCACTGCCCTGCACCCGCCCTCTCTCCCACACCCAGTTAGACAAGCTCAGGACGATCATTGAGAACATGCTGGCCTCGTCCTCCACGCTGCTGTCCATGAGCTTGAACATGGCCCCACACAAGACCCTGACCACCCTGGCCCCCAGCCAGATCGACCCGGCGGCCACGTGCCCGGCCTGCAGCCTGGACCTGAGCCACCAGGTCAGCATGCTGGTGCAGCGCTACGAGCAGCTCCAGAACATGGTCAGCAACCTGGCTGCCTCCCGGCCCTCCAAGAAGGCCAAGCTGCAGAGCCAGGTGACACGCCTGCCTCCTTCCTGGGTAGCTGCAAACGACCGCCCGCCAGGAACTGCTTGGGGACTCCCCAGGGGAGGGATGTTGGGTCACTCTTGCATGATGGAGCCCTTTAGCAACGCCCGAAAGTGCCTGGTCTTTCTGTAGGGTCACAGCGAGGGCAGCCATCGAGCTGGCCCTGGGGACAGGGGACTGGGGGGCTGAGCTGGGTCCACGGTGGGATGGGGACAGCGTAGCTGGTGGAGGGGTGGAGCAGAGCCATTCCCGTGCCTCGGGGATGCTGACATAGCTTTAGGGCTTGTTGCTCGCTCCTTCACACTGCTCTTCAGGTCTGTTTATCTCTTCCCCTATAAAGGGCAGGCCTGCTGGAGGGGGTGGCAGGGAGGACCACAAGTCCCTGATACCTATCTCTTGGACTCCAGAATTCACACTCAGCTCAGGGCAGGAGGGGAGACTGTAGTGGGGAGTTTCTCTTTTGGTATCCTATCATTTTGCCTTTTCATACTGTTTATGGGGTTCTCAAGGCAAGAATACTGAAGTTGCATGCCATTCCCTTCTTCAGTGGACCACATTCTGTTATAGTACTTACAATAAGTATGTGGATTAGAAAAACACATTAAGTACCACAAGGAAAGCAATCAGCAAAATCCAGAAATGTGTAAATTTGATTTGGTATCTTTATGAACTAAATTAAGCAAAATAAAAACATGGGGGTGGGTACAGACTAAGGAATGTGTTTGGATTACAATTCAAGTGAATCAGCCCTAGATAGTTCAGTTCAGTTCAGTTCAGTCACTCAGTCGGGTCCGTCTCTTTGCCACCCCATGAATCGCAGCATGCCAGGCCTCCCTGTCCATCACCAACTCCCGGAGTTCACCCAGATCCACGCCCACAAAGTCAGTGACGCCATCTAGCCATCTCATCCTCGGTTGTCCCCTTCTCCTCCTGCCCCCAGTCCCTCCCAGCATCAGAGTCTTTTCCAATGAGTCAGCTCTTCGCATGAGGTGGCCAAAGTACTGGAGCTTCAGCTTCAACATCATTCCTTCCAAAGAAATCCCAGGGCCGACCTCCTTCAGAATGGACTGGTTGCATCTCCTTGCAGTCCAAGGGACTCTCAAAAGTCTTCTCCAACACCACAGTTCAAAAGCATCAATTCTTTGGCGCTCAGCCTTCTTCACAGTCCAACTCTCACATCCATACATGACCACAGGAAAAACCATAGCCTTGACTAGACAGACCTTAGTCAGTAAAGTAGTATCTCTGCTTTTGAATATGCTATCTAGATTGGTCATAACTTTTCTTCCAAGGAGTAAGCGTCTTTTAATTTCATGGCTGCAGTTACCATCTGCAGTGATTTTTGGAGCCCAGAAAAATAAAGTCTGACCCTGTTTCCACTGTTTCCCCTTCTATTTCCCATGAATTGATGGGACTGGATGCCATGATCTTTGCCCTAAATAAGTAAGTATATATTTATTGAAGAAAAATAGTGAGAAAAACTGAGGGAAATCAAATAGCAGAATTGTAAAATTTTATTATTATTATAATATTATACATATAATATTTCTATTATTAACTCAGGTGTAAAAATGGTATAGTGTATTACTTCAAAATAGTCACATGAAAGTGGGAGAGTATAGATAAAATAATGTTGACTGTGTTTATAATTGGTGAATCTAATAGATATATGGAAATATACTGAACTATTATTTTCACCTTTGTAAATATTTAAAATCTTTTAGTTTCAAAAATCAATCAATTCACTATATTAACAGAAAAAAAGAAACATAACACAATGATCTTGATAGTGCAAGGATGTGATGATGTAAAAATGTATGATGGATTGTGAAATGTTTGAGATGAATTACTTAAATATGGAATCATTAATCTGCAAAATATTGTGTACAAATTGCTATAGGAAATGACTTGCCAAATATTGAACTTTTGACAAGATGCTTGCTCACTATTTGTATTTAAATTTACTGGTGTTTCTGGAGAGTGAAACAGGTCAAAAGAAAGAATGCTAAAAAAGAAGAGAGCAATGAAAAATACTATGTTAATTATTTGAAGGCATTTTATTTGATTATGTAGAAAATTTAAAATATTCTATGAACTTTCAGTTAATGAGTTGAGCAAAGTTCTCAGATGCAAAATTATTATCCAGAAATCATTTACATTTTTAGACAAGAATGAGCTCTTGAGAAAATAACATTTCACCATTTACAGTGCCATAGAAAATCAAATTTCTAGGAACAAGCACATTAAAAAATGTACAAGATTTCTTCTTGGAAAATCACTCAGTTTTGTAGGAAGAAATAGACAAATATGTGGAGGAATATCTTATGCTCATGGATTGGAAGTCTCCATGTTTAATTTAAAGACCCAATTCTCACACAAAAAGTACTCTAGAGATTTAGTGTTATAGCAAATACCAAAAAGAAATCCCAGGAGGTCATTTTCCCTGAAGCAGAATGCAGTGTTTCCATGGCAGTGAAAAGAACCAACAATAGAGAGAGAACAAGCAGAAGACATTATTTTCTAGCTATCAAAAGTGATGATGAACCTGCGGCAATTAGCACAGTGTGTTATGATGGAAGGATTGAGGGCAGCAGTAATGAGGTGCCAGCGAGGCTCCTGAAAGAGGTGTGCAAGCACACGTGGGTGCCCCACACACACACACGCGTGTGCATGCACACCACACACACACACACACACACACACAGGTACTTAATATTGACAAATGTGGCTCCATGGATCAGTGAAAAAGAGCATTCTTTTCACTGATAATGGGAGATTAATTGAAGAATTAATTGATTAATTGGAGAAATTGATTAATTGGAAAAAAGAGAATTCTTTTCACTGATTCATTGGAGAAATACAATTGTTGATGCCTTCTTTATGCCACTCATCACATGAATTCTAACTTGATTATAAATTTAAATTGTAAAAGATGTCTAGAAAATAATAAGGGAGAATAACTTTTTGCCCTTGGTATAATTTTTTTAACTATTCATTACTACTCATACAGGGGAAATAAATGATCATTTGGAGCACATTAAAATTAAGAACTTTTGTTCATTAAGAGAGACAGTTAAGAGAGTGTTAAAGCAAACCATTCATTGAGAGAAGATATATATATACACACACACATATCTATACTCAGGTTTACAACTAAAGCTATTGCCCAAAGTATATAAGGACTTCCTAAAAATTAGTAAAAAAAAGAAATCTTTTTCAATAAATTTATGAACACAGGACTCAACAGAGTACATTAAAAAGACACTGTCTGAATGGCAAAGGGCTCAATCTCATAAGCGGGTGATTTAAAATTAAACAGGGCACCTGTTGAAGAACCGTACTATGAATAGGTCAGAATAGAATTATTTTTCTTATATTCATGATCTGAAAATATGCCAATAGCATCTGTATTCACTGGTGTTTTTATAAATAGGTGAGTTATACTTTGATTATGGATGGCTTATTCTGTGTCAGTGCAAAGAACAGATTTGAAGATGATGTGATTAGATGGAAAAATGAATACTGACTCCTGAAGATAATAATCTCACTGAAAGTTGAGAGGGTCTTAAGCAGGTGAGGAAGGTGATTTGGAGTTTACAGAATCAACATTTAACCTCTGGGTGCATATATTTTCTTTCTCCTTCCTAAAGGGAAGAGTCTGACTCTTTTCCATCACTAGACTGAACCCCATCTATCTGGAGAAAAACAGATGCCAGACACGTGGACCAAAAGACTGGGGACAAAAATTAATTCATTTAGACTGGCTATGAGTGGAAATACACATTAGAAATAAAGGGGGGAGAACTCACATATTTTTCTAGGTAGAAAACTGAAGTGTTTCTGCTACAGCTTCATTTGTGCCACCTTTCAGTTTCATGGTTGGGATTAACTGGTCAACCTATGTCTGCAGGACACACAACCCTTCTATTTCTCTGGGGCACATGTTGTCTTTGTATGCACTTGCTGTCCTGCAGTGCCTAAATTCTGTGTGATTTCCACTTTTTTTCTTTTCCTACATTATGCCTTCCCAGGATGAAATTATCATCAGGACAATAAAATGCAAATTTGAAGTTTAAGCTAAAATAGCAATGATAATAATAGCAAATCTCTCCTGACAACCCATGTTGTACAAGGGTCATACATTCTCTTTCCTCTGCATGTTGCAGCTCCAGGCTGTGTTTGCCCAGTTTCCTTGCTTTCTCAAAGCTCCTGTCCAGAGGCACTGCAGGAAGAAGTCACATGCCAACCAAGAAACTGAAATTCGTTTGGCATCTTTGGAGCACCTGGAAATGTGGGGAAGCATGGCAAGAAGCCTTACACTCTGGGCTGGGTGGGCAGTGCAGGCAGCTCTTTGACTGATGGTTCTGAACACGATGAAGATTGAGACATAGTCCAGCTTGGCATGCCTGCACTGGTGTTCTTTTCATATATTTCCAACCATGAACACTTCCTCCCCTTATACAGAACTATGTTAGTTAGACCTATATGCTCTGTGGTATACATTTTGTGACTTTAGTACTGTTTTTTGATTCCAGTCAGGGATAAATGTCAATTTTTCACAGAGACATACAAAATTAGGGAATTCAGGAAGAAGGTTTTTACTTTAGATCTGGTATCAAAATGTTATAAAATATCTTAGAATAGTAGTGAGTAAGAATCATCTTATACATGCTAACTATTCCATTTCTTCAAAATTGAATCATGAATTTTTAAAATCATAGATAAAGCCATATCAATTTATGGCCTAAAGCATGCATAAAAGATAAGTAAAAATTATGCTGGCTTTCATATGAAAAAGGTCTATATTTCACAGTCTCCACTGAGGGCTTTTTTTCCTTGTTTTATCTCTGATTTCATTTAAATGGCAAGGTGAGGCTTTAGTGATGTTTCTTTTCCTCCTCCTCCTTCATGAAGAGAGAGATGCCTTTAATCCATCAATTCCCTGGGTTGATTGTTTGCTTTTTAGTATACAATTGGCATGTGTGCATCTCGCTTTCAGAGATGCCTGAAACAGTTTTTCAAAGACAAAGAAAGTGTTTTTTTAAAGATACTGCTCGTAGAGATGGTAAGCCTGAATTATTGATAGGTTCACTCATTCAAAAGAGTTGACCAGGACGACTGTGGTTCCTCTGGTTCTGCCTTAGGCACACCTTCTGCCAGTGGCTCTGTACCCTGCCAGGAACACCAGCCTTCTTCTTGGCTTCTTTTTCCTGCCGGGCAAATTTTGAAAGCTTGATTGTTTGCTGGTACAAAGCAGTGACCCAAACAGAGCACAAAACCAAAATGAAAAAATTTTATGAGGGGATCTGGCAATATATGATTGTTGACTATGATTAGGACATGGAAAAAAGAAAACAAAGCATCTATTAATAAGAAGCCACAGGAGGAAATGCAGAATTGTTCTAAGCATTATTTTTCTGTGATAAAGGAATGAAATAGATGTCAACAAACTCCATGTTGGTTTTCTTTTTCCATTCTCTATCAAGTGCTTAAGTAATGATGTGCATGCATGACAGTGGGAGAGAGTTTTTTTATGAAAGAGAAAGAGAGAGTTTTATGCATTAAAGCAAGCATTCCCACCCTGTAGAATCGAATGCCACATGACCTGAAGTGGAGCTGATGCAATGATAATAGAAATAAATTTCACAATACAAGTATTGCACCTGGATCATCCCAAAACCATCCCCCAATTCTTGGTCCATGAAAAAAATTGTCTTCCATGAAACTGGTCCTTGTTGCCAAAATGATCAGAGACTGCTATTAAAGGAACGTGGTTTTTTTGGTTTTTGTTTGTTTGTTTGTTTGTTTTTCCTTTAAGCTCTGAGTGCTGTGTGCTGGGTAAGGAACCCATAATGAAGTAGGGTGAGCAGTAACGGAATACATAGACGACAACCTCAGCTTTTAAAAGAGATTTTGGCAGAAAGATGTTCTGAGATTCTGGTCTATTTTTGCCACATGGATGAAGTTAAAGGTTGGAGAGGATGAGCACTCTGTGTCACTATTTATTCCCCTAATGCTCATTAATAGAGTGTCCATGCTATGATCCCTAGGTTAGAGGATGGTGACATGATGGCCCAGAATCTTCCTTTTCTTTAAGCCTATGTGGTTGAAGGTTTATATGTTTTATTATTTTATATACACACACATGATAATTTGCAAAAATATGCAGAACGAACATTCAAAAAGGAAGTGAAGGTTTTAAAGCAGTTTCATAGAATGTGGTCCACTGAAGAAGGGAATGGCAAGCCACTTCAGTATTCTTGCCTTGAGAACCCCATGAAAAGTATGAAAAGGCAAAATGATAGGATAGCAAAAGAGAAACTCCCCAGGTCAATAGGTGCCCAATATGCTACTGGAGATCAGTGGAGAAATAACTCCAGAAAGAATGAAGGGATAGGGCCAAAGCAAAAACAATCCCCAGTTATGGATGTGACTGGTGATAGAAGCAAGATCTGATGCTGTAAAGAGCAGTATTGCATAGGAACCTGGAATGTCAGGTCCATGAATCAAGGCAAATTGGAAGTGGTCAAACAAGAGATGGCAAGGGTGAACGTCGACATTCTAGGAATCAGCGAACTAAAATGGACTGGAATGGGTGAATTTAACTCAGATGACTATTATATTTACTACTGTGGGCAGGAATCTCTCAGAAGAAATGGAGTAGCCATCATGGTCAACAAAAGAGTCCGAAATGCAGTACTTGGATGCAATCTCAAAAATGACAGAATGATCTCTGTTCGTCTCCAAGGCAAACCATTCAATATCACAATTATCCAAATCTATGCCCCAACCAGTAATGCTGAAGAAGCTGAAGTTGAACGGTTTTATGAAGACCTACAAGATCTTTTAGAACTAA
>SJXQ01000900.1:0-60969 GCA_006408695.1 Aepyceros melampus | reverse complement strand
TGTTGAAAGTGAAAGAGGAGAGTGGAAAAGTTGGCTTAAAGCTCAACATTCAGAAAACGAAGATCATGGCATCTGGCCCCATCACTTCATGGGAAATAGATGGGGAAACAGTAGAAACAGTGTCAGACTTTGTTTTTTTGGGCTCCAAAATCACTGCAGATGGTGACTGCAGCCATGAAATTAAAAGGCGCTTACTCCTTGGAAGAAAAGTTATGACCAACCTAGATAGTATATTCAAAAGCAGAGACATTACTTTGCCGACTAAGGTCCGTCTAGTCAAGGCTATGGTTTTTCCTGTGGTCATGTATGGATGTGAGAGTTGGACTGTGAAGAAGGCTGAGCGCCGAAGAATTGATGCTTTTGAACTGTGGTGTTGGAGAAGACTCTTGAGAGTCCCTTGGACTGCAAGGAGATCCAACCAGTCCATTCTGAAGGAGATCAACCCTGGGATTTCTTTGGAAGGAATGATGCTAAAACTGAAGCTCCAGTACTTTGGGCACCTTATGCGAAGAGTTGACTCATTGGAAAAGACCCTGATGCTGGGAGGGATTGGGGGCAGGAGGAGAAAGGGACGACCGAGGATGAGATGGCTGGATGGCATCACAGACTCAATGGACGTGAGTCTGAGTGAACTGCGGGAGTTGGTGATGGACAGGGAGGCCTGGCGTGCTGCGATTCATGGGGTCGCAAAGAGTCGGACACGACTGCGCGACTGAACTGAGTGGCTAATAAAAGTTATCCCCCTCATGTTGTATGAATATATAAACCATCTTCCTTAAAGATAAGGAGGTGGAAATGGCCTCAGCCTGCAGAAGTCTGCAGAAGCTGAAAAGAAGTGTGCTGGCTTCAGGAGCTGTGTGTGTTGTGTGAGATGCGCGGCAGCAACTCTCATTGCCACTGCTAGGTGCTTTCAGGAGAAATGTCACTCTTCACAGCAAGTGATGAGATTTGACATATGGCATCAAAGCATCATTAAAACCACACCTGCTGCAGAAGAGGCTGTGTCTTTCAAGGGATTTTCAAGCAGAAAAGGTTACACTGAACATCCAAAAGGCTAAGGCTTATTTCTTTCCTTTGCAGACAATTAAATGCTCTAAAGAAAAAAGTAAATTTCTCAAATTTATGTAAGAAAAAGAATCTACTTTTGCAGCACACTTTAAAAAAATTCTGAATGTAACACTTTTTTTCTTTGCATAGCTAGGACATACACTATAACCTAATACAACTTATTCACAAGTATTGATTTCTGTGAGGAAAGTTTTGTCAGGAATCATAAAACACGGGGCCTGAAAATGTCATGGTTCTGCTCTTCAGGCAAGATCTACTTTTTAAGAATTTTTCACCTCTGTTCTATATTTTCATCTCTGGAAAGGAAGATGATATAATTTATTCAGCATTAACTATATGGCAGTGGTTTTTTATATTTTATCCTCAAGTCTTATCTGGTGATGTCTATAGGTAAAGAAACTATGTCTGGGTGGTTAAATAACTTTTCCAAACTCATGCAACCAAAGCGGCTGAGTTGAAATTTAAGCCCAGGTTATTCAAATATAAAAAGTTTATATTCTCATTTATTTATGCTGATGCTACTCTCTGTGTTCAAGATTGGATTCTATGTGTCGGGCAAAGGAAGATAAATGTTGGTCTCTGAGCTGAAATATTTTATGTCAGTTTATGAGATAGGACATATTCATAGAAGACAAAGAGATACATGGTATGTCATCTTTAAAGCATTAAATAATTAGTACAGACAATATGTGGACTTCCCTGGTAGCTCCATGGGTGAAGAATCCACATGCAATGAAGGAGACATGGGTTCAATCCTTGAGTCAGGAGAGTGCTCTGGAGGGGGGCATGGCAACCCACTATAGTATTCTTGCCTGGTGAATCCCATGGGCAGAGGAACCTTGCTGGCTACAATTCATAAGGTAGAAAAGAGTCAGACATGACTGAAGCGACAAAGCACACATGCATGCACAGACAATATGCACCACCCCATCAAATATGGTACAATGACCAGACACTCAGGTAAGGCTGCTGTAGTGTGTAGAACTGACATAAGGTCAGAAGAATAGGAAAGGTTTAAGTAAAAAGCGTGAGGGATACAATATCAATAGGGATACTGAGAGCAGTATATATGTGGACATTTCTAATGGCAAGAGTTGGTTGAGATTTTGACCTGGCTTCTGTTGCTGCAACAACAGACTAACAAATATTTAGTCTCTCTGCTATCTCCAATGCTGGCAAATTGTCCTCACATCAACCTCTCATTTCAACACATATTTTACAGACATGACAAATATTTTTACAGTGAAATTTCCAGGCTGTTATCAAGCTTTCATCGTTGTGAAGAAAAGTTCATATGCCATTAAGGAGAAATGTGTGTTTCCTACAAACAAGAAGTGACATAATTTTCCACATGAAATCAAATTTTAATTGTCTTACATCCAAGAAACAAGGAGGCATGCCTTTAAAAATGTGTCTGAAAGAGCAAATGGCAGACTGTGTAATGAAAGGGTGAAGTGAAAGTCAGCCCAATGAAACTATGTTTCAGAGCATATCTGGAAGACACACTATCAGAGAATCACTAAAATACTTTACTTGAGGATACACACAGTTTAATTTAGTATGCATTCCATCACTTACTAATATGTCTGGAATATTTACTACATGCATATAATATGCTAAAATGAGATATATATTAATTGAAAATACACATTTTCTACATCCTGAATGGAAACAATGGTGAATGACAGATATTAAATGTTAAAATTCCATCAGTACATTTAAATTTTAAAACTGGATGGTTTTTGGAAGCATGCAAGAGAAAGTTCTGTAACCAACAAGAACCCACTATAGAGCAGAGAGAATATACTCAATATTTTGTAACATTCTATAGGGGAAAGCATCTGCCAGAATACCTGATTTCCAAAAGGGAAAAATAAGATCACAGGCACACACATATTCAAAGTCTGCTTAAAGAAGGGTAGTCTGTTGTAAACTTAAGAATTCAGCTGAAATTTAATTGAAAATAATACCTCATCTAATGAAAAAATGCATATAGGTGATTTTTCTGAAATAAAATGGTAGGCAAAAGTCAAATTCACAGAGCCAACATTGGCAGCACTCAGGGAGGAAATGACTGGGACACCGGCTGGATCTGTGTGGTTGCTGAGGGCAGTTTATTTTTCTCAGAGTCGGAGATCCTTGGCAATTTTAGCCTGAGGTCTGCACATAATTGAACTGTGTGTTTATCCCCATCCCCCTGCTGTACGTCTATGCTTAAAGTCACTGCAGATAACTTGGATAATTTGTCTCCACAGGTAGATTTTATGGAGAGAATGTGCTGGAGGAATGGTATGACTGGTTTATTGTTCGGTCTATTTATCTTTGTAACAGAGAGAAAGGCATTTTCCATTTAGACATCAATCTCTGAGTCTTGGCTAATGTGACTCCCTTCTAAAGAGACAGGACCAAAGTGCACATGCTGACTAAATCAGGTTTCCCAGTTCCTGGAAAAAAGGCCAGATCATGGGTTTGTGCAAATTAATTTTGGTAATTAGCTCATTGCAGTTCTCCTGGGAGGCAAGCATCGTTTCTTTTCACTTCTCTTGGTTGACATCCGCTGATGTTGAACTATGCAGAACTTTTTCCCCCATATTCATGCAGGAAGTAATGACTGAACAATTCTTTATGGAACAGATATTTCTTTGAATAAGTTACCGCCTTAAATTATCTAGGATATTGCAGCCAATGTCATTTGAGAAGAGTAATTAAAGTGAAATGAGGTTAACTAACTTGATTAATCTTTTATAAATTAATTGCTCTACTGGAAAGAAAACAGCTTTGAGTTCACTTTTTTTATCATTAAGAAATATATTGGTGAATTATACTTCTGGCTAAGATACAGTAATAGAGACTGGATTTACTCTTCTGGCTGAAACAACCTAGAACAATATTTTGTAAACATAAAAATAAACAGCCATCTACAACACATTGAACATTAGGCAACAAAGGCTAGTTATCCCTGAGAAGCATAAGATACAGATGCAAGCCCTAGAATTACCCCAGGTTGCTGCCTCTAGAGTTTCCCAATGTAAAGGCAGAGGGAGCATGAGTTCGCTGTGGCTGGCGGAGCTCATTGCTAAAGAACTCATGGCTTAAAACAACTCAGCTTTATTCTCTTGCAGTTCGATGTGTTAGAAGGCCAATGTGGGTCTGCTGTGCTCAGTTACTTCAGTTGTGTCCGATTTCATGGTCTGTATGTACCCTGCCAGGCTCCTCTGTCCCTGGGCTTCTCCAGGCAAGAACACTGGAGTGGGTTGCCATGGCCTCCTCCAGGGGATCTTCCCAACCCAGGGACTGAACCCAGGTCTCCGCACTGCAGGTGGATTCTTTACTGTCTGTGACACCAGGGAAGCCCCACGTGGGTCTAATGAGCCACGATCAAGGTGACAGCAGAGCTGCACTCCTCTCTGGAGACTACAGGATAATAGAATGTATGTCTTTCCTCTTCCTACTCCTAGACACTTCGGCATTCTTTGACTTATATCCCTTTCTCTTTCCAAATGAGGACCAGTTGTCAAATCATTCTTACAATTCTTCACTCTGTCCCTCTTTCCTACCTTTATCTTCTCCCAAGAATGTTGTTAGGCTTCCTAGGTAGTACTAGTGGTAAAGAACCCGCCTGCCAATGTAGGAGGCATAAGAGACGCAGGTTCAATCCCTGGGTCGGAAGATCCCCTGGAGAAGGAAATGGCAACACACTCCTGTATTCTTACCTGGAGAATCCTTATGGACAGAGATGCTGGCATGCTACTGTCCATGAGGTTGCAAAGAGTTGAACACAAGTGTAGAGACTTAGCACGCAACACACACAAGAACTTGTCATTACCTTCGTCCCACGCAGATCATCCAGAATCATCTCACAGTTATGAGGACAGGTGTTTGACAACCTTACTCCATCTGCAGAACTTAATCTCCTTCCATGAATAATGGCAGATATATAGGCAAACAAATGCTTTCTCTTATTATTTAAATACTGTTAAGAAGTAATTGACTCCGGCAGCATGAAAACATATACACTGCCATGTGTAAAATAGACACCTAGTGGGAATTTGCTGTATGACTCAGAGGGCTCAACCCAGTTCTCCATGGCAACCTGGAGGGGTGGGAGGTGGGAGAGAAGTTCAAGAGAGAGGGGATATCTGTATACTTATGGCTGATTCATGATAATATTTGGCAGAAACTGACATAAAATTGTAAAGCAATTATCTTCCAATTAAAAATTTTAAAAAGTAAAAATGTAATTGACTCTGTTTACAAAATTTGTATTAACAGTGCAATGAAGGTTATAAAATGAGTAAAATTAAAATATATGGGAATATTGGATAAAGGCTGGAATTGGACACATGGAAGCATTGGGATTCTATTCCAAGTTGTAGTTTCTATTGTAAGACTCTTGTGCAATTCATTAGTGTATAAATATTTGGAGATAGACTATTTACCTAAAGATGAATACCACAAGCTCTGCAAAGAGATAATTTAAGGTAATACATTACCCTTGTACTGTGAATTAATATATTAATTTTAGATTTATACTGGTGATTTTTTTCCAGTTTATCCATCCAAGAAATACATCTTTCCTGGTGATAGTACCATGCAAATGAATTTATCAGGGAATAAATGTTAAATTCATGAGACATCTAGTCGACTCAGGTAGCTTTATACTTTTTATTTTCCTTCTTTTCCTCCTTATGTTGTTATTTCTATTATTGTTACATAAAGCATCAGTTTAGTTTAGTCCCTCAGTCATGTCTGACTCTGCAACCCCATGAATTGCAGCACGTCAGGTCTCCCTGTCCATCACCAACTCCCAGAGTTCACTCAGACTTGCATCCATCAACTCAGTGATTCCATCCAGCCATCTCATCCTCTGTCGTCCCCATCTCCTCCTGCCCTCAATCCCTCCCAGCATCAGTCTTTTCCAATGAATCAACTCTTCGCATAAGGTGGCCAAAGTACTGGAGTTCCAGCTTTAGCACCAGTCCTTTCAAAGAAATCCCATGGTTGATCTCCTTCAGAATGGACTGGTTGGATCTCCTTGCAGTCCAAGGGACTCTCAAGAGTATTCTCCAACACCACAGTTCAAAAGCATCAATTCTTCAGTGCTCAGCCTTCATAGTCCAACTCTCACATCCATACATGACCACAGGAAAAACCATAGCCTTGACTAGACGGACCTTTGTTGGCAAAGTAATGAATCTGCTTTTGAATATACTATCTAGGTTGGTCATAACTTTTCTTCCAAGGAGTAAGCATCTTTTAATTTCATGGCTGCAGTCACCATCTGCAGTGATTTTGGAGCCCCAAAAAATAAAGTCTGACAGTTTCCATTGTTAGCCCAACTATTTCCCATGAAGTGATGGGAACGGATGCCATGATCTTCGTTTTCTGAATGTTGAGTTTTAAGCCAACTTTTTCACTCTCCTCTTTCACTTTCAACAAGAGGCTTTTTAGTTCCTCTTCACTTTCTGCCATAAAGGTGGTGTCATCTGCATATCTGAGGTTATGGATATTTCTCCCGGCAATCTTGATTCCAGCATGAGTTTCTTCCAGTCCAGTGTTTCTCATGTACTTTGCATAGAAGTTAAGTAAGCATGGTGACAATATACAGCCTTGACGTACTCCTTTTCCTATTTGGAACCAGTCTGTTGTTCCATGTCCAGTTCTATCTGTTGCTTCCTGACCTGCATACAGATTTCTCGAGAGGCAGGTCAGGTGGTCTGGTATTCCCATCTCTTTCAGAATTTTCCACAGTTTATTGTGATCCACACAGTCAAAGGCTTTGGCATAGTCAATAAAGCAGAAATAGATGTTTTTCTGGAACTCTCTTGCTTTTTCCATGATCCAGTGGATGTTGGCTATTTGATCTCTGGTTCCTCTGCCTGTGGTCTGGTATTCCCATCTCTTTCAGAATTTTCCACAGTTTATTGTGATCCACACAGTCAAAGGCTTTGGCATAGTCAATAAAGCAGAAATAGATGTTTTTCTGGAACTCTCTTGCTTTTTCCATGATCCAGTGGATGTTGGCTATTTGATCTCTGGTTCCTCTGCCTTTTCTAAAACTAGCTTAAACATCAGGAAGTTCACAGTTCATGTATTGCTGAAGCCTGGCTGGGAGATTTTTGAACATTAATTTACTAGCATGTGAGATGAGTTCAATTGTGCGGTAGTTTGAGCATTCTTCGGCATTTCCTTTCTTTGGGACTGGAATGAAAACTGACCTTTTCCAGTCCTGTGGCCACTGCTGAGTTTTCCAAATTTGCTGGCATATTGAGTGCAGCACTTTCACAGCATCATCTTTCAGAAATATTTGTTACCAGTAAATATACCTAAACTCTTTGACTTCTCTTTATCATTTGTCTTCATGTTCCAGTCTACCATCTGAAAAATCCATCCTGTCTTAGACTGTTAGCCATTTAGGTGGTAAAGGGCTCTGATGAAAGCATAAATTGAAATCCAAAGTGAAACAATGAAGCACAGCTTGAGTTGCCACAACACAACAGTAGGCAACANATTCCATCACCTCCACTAGCTTTGTTCACAGTGATGCTTTCTAAGGCCCACTTGGCTTCTCATTCCAGGATGCCTGGCTCTAGATGAGTGATCACACCATCGTGATTATCTGGGTCGTGAAGATCTTTTTTGTACAGTTCTTCTGTGTATTCTTCTGTATTCAAGATATACAGAAGCAAGATAACATCTGCTTCTTTTAGGTCCATACCATTTCTGTCCTTTATTGAGCCCATCTTTGCATGAAATATTCCCTTGGTATTGCTAATTTTCATGAAGAGATCTCTAGTCTTTCCCATTCTGTTATTTTCCTCTATTTCTTTGCATTGATCGCTGAGGAAGGCTTTCTTGTCTCTTCTTGCTTTTCTTTGGAACTCTGCATTCAGATGCTTATATCTTTCCTTTTCTCTTCTGCTTTTCACCTCTCTTCTTTTCAGAGCTATTTGTAAGCACTCCCCAGATAACCATTTTGCTTTTTTGCATTTCTTTTCCATGGGTATGGTCTTGATCCCTGTCTCCTGTATAATGTCATGAACCTCATTCCATAGTTCATCAGGCATTCTATCTATCAGATCTAGGTCCTTAAATCTATTTCTGACTTCCACTGTATAATCAGAAGGGATTTGCTTTAGGTCATACCTGAATGGTCTAATGGTTTTCCCTACTTTCTTCAATTTCAGTCTGAATTTGGTAATAAGGAGTTCATGATCTGAGCCACAGTCAGCTCCTGGTCTTGTCTTTGTTGACTGTATAGAGCTTCTCCATCTTTGGCTGCAAATAATATAATCAATCTGATTTCGGTGTTGACCATCTGGTGATGTCCATGTGTCGAGTCTTCTCTTGTGTTGTTGCAAGAGAGTGTTTGGTCTGACTAGTGCATTTTCTTGGCAAAACTCTATTAGTCTTGGCCTGCTTCATTCTGCATTCCAAGGCCAAATTTACCTTTTACTCCAGGTGTTTCTTGACTTCCTAGTTTAGCATTCCATTCCCCTATATTGAAAAGGACATCTTTTTTAGGTGTTAGTTCTAAAAGGTCTTTTAGGTCTTCATAGAACCATTCAACTTCAGCTTCTTCAGCGTTACTGGTTGGGGCACCTACTTGGATTATGTGATATTGAATGGTTTGCCTTGGAAATGAACAGAGATCATTCTGTTGTTTTTGAGATTGCTTCCAAATATTGCATTTTGGACTCTTTTGTTGACCATGATGGCTACTCCATTTCTTCTGAGGGATTCCTGCCCACAGAAGTAGATATAATGGTCATCTGAGTTAAATTCACCCATTCCAGTCCATTTTAGTTCGCTGATTCCTAGAATGTTGACGTTCACTCCTGCCTTCTCCTGTTTGACCACTTCCAATTTGCCTTGATTCATGGACCTGACATTCCAGGTTCCTATGCAATACTGCTCTTTAGAGCATTGGACCTTGCTTCTATCACCAGTCACATCCACAGCTGGGTATTGTTTTTGCTTTGGCTCCATCCCTTCATTCTCTCTGGAGTTATTTCTCCACTGATCTCCAGTAGCATATTAGGCACCTACTGACCTGGGGAGTTTCTCTTTTGGTATCCTATCATTTTTCCTTTTCATACTCTTCATGGGGTTCTCAAGGCAAGAATACTGAAGTGGTTTGCCATTCCCTTGTCCAGTGGACCACGTTCTGTCAGACCTCTCCACCATGACCCACCAGTCGTGGGTTGCCCCACAGGCATGGCTTAGTTTCACTGAGTTAGACAAGGGTGTGGTCCTAGTGTGATTAGATTGACTAGTTTTCTGTGAGTAAGGTTTCAGTGTGTCTGCCCTCTGATGCCCTCTTGCAACACTCTGTCAGACCTCTCCACCATGACCCACCAGTCGTGGGTTGCCCCACAGGCATGGCTTAGTTTCACTGAGTTAGACAAGGGTGTGGTCCTAGTGTGATTAGATTGACTAGTTTTCTGTGAGTAAGGTTTCAGTGTGTCTGCCCTCTGATGCCCTCTTGCAACACCTACCATCTTACTTGGGTTTCTCTTACCTTGGGCGTGGGGTATCTCTTCACGGCTGCCCCAGCAAAGTGCAGCCGCTGCTCCTTACCTTGGATGAAGGGTATCTCCTCACCGCTGCCCTTCCTGACCTTCAACGTGGGATGGCTCCTCTAGGCCCTCCTGCGCCCACGCAGCCACCACTCCTTTGACTTAGGGTTGCTCCTCCAGGCCGCCCCTGACCTCGGACGCAGGGTAGCTCCTCCTGGCAGCCGCCTCTGACCTTGGACATGGGGTAGCTCCTCCCGGCAGCTGCCCCTGACCTGGGACGCAGGGTAGCTCCTGTCAGCTGCACTTAGTGCGCCGTTGTCAGCTGCCCATGCTTAGAGTGCTGGTTGCAGTATAGAGCATATCTCCACTGGTTTAGAGCAGCATCTGGGCAGGCTGTGTATATTTCGTTCATTGCTAAATTCCCACATCCACTGTAACAGTGCCTCTCTTATAACAGTCTTTAACACATATTTGAATTGGCTTTTATGCTTGCATTGTATTACTTCCAGAGTAACAATTTTACTAAGTCTTGATTTAAAAAAAATGAATAATCAATTGTTGAAAATGTGGAGTCAGGGTAAAACAATTGTATTTTTTCAGCCATTTGTCATCTATGTCTGTATCTCTTCATTGATGAAGGATTTCCTCTTTTGCTTATGATAATGTGTGTGTGGAAAGGATTTCATATTTTTTTATAATGCTGTGTACATAATTGTTCCAAGAGACTGCTTTCTCGAAGCTCAGCTGATTAACTCCAGGCTTGTTGGTGGAAATTAAATAATCCTATCTCTAGTTTAGCTGCTTCTCTCCTTTATAGCTTCTCCACCAAGATCTTCTAAATGATACTTAGAGATGCTCTTTCTGTTTCTACTAAACTCCTCTCTAAAGCTACTCTCTCGCCATGGTTCCTCTTTTTGCTGTTTTTCCCTTGCTGAGGTTCCTTTTTTGACTTGAAAACAAGAATCTAAAGTGGATCAAGGAAGCTCTCTTCAGTTTCAAGTGCAATCACTCTATTGAAGGGAAGTATGAGACTTAAAAGAAGTGAAAACAGGAGTTTATTTTTGTTGTTGCTTTTTTAAAATTTTTTTTTAATCTCCCATTCTGGTTATTAAGTACTTTCTGCTACAGTATCTTAAAATAATAGATGCATTTATAATTTAACAGAATTGTTTTCAGGCACCAGTTTTATGGCTGTCTTTCTTCTGTTGTTACTTTTCTGAAAAAAAACTTGTCCTACATTAGACTTTGAATAAAATTACAAAGTCCATGCCCACTAACTTGGTAATTAAGTTTACAGCTCAATTAGTCCTTCAGTTCAGTTCAGTTCAGTTCAGTCGCTCAGTCGTGTCCGACTCTTTGCAACCCCATGAATCGCAGCACGCCAGGCCTCCCTGTCCATTACCAACTCCCGGAGTTCACTCAGACTCACGTCCATTGAGTCCGTGATGCCATCCAGCCATCTCATCCTCGGTCGTCCCTTTCTCCTCCTGCCCCCAATCCCTCCCAGCATCAGGGTCTTTTCCAATGAGTCAACTCTTCGCATAAGGTGCCCAAAGTACTGGAGCTTCAGTTTTAGCATCATTCCTTCCAAAGAAATCCCAGGGTTGATCTCCTTCAGAATCTCCTTGCAGTCCAAGGGACTCTCAAGAGTATTCTCCAACACCACAGTTCAAAAGCATCAATTCTTCAGCGCTCAGCCTTCTTCACAGTCCAACTCTCACATCCATACATGACCACAGGAAAAACCATAGCCTTGACTAGACGGACCTTAGTCAGCAAAGTAATGTCTCTGCTTTTGAATATACTATCTAGGTTGCTCATAACTTTTCTTCCAAGGAGTAAGCATCTTTTAATTTGATGGCTGCAGTCACCATCCGCAGTGATTTTGGAGCCCAAAAAAACAAAGTCTGACACTGTTTCTACTGTTTCCCCATCTATTTCCCATGAAGTGATGGGGCCAGATGCCATGATCTTCGTTTTCTGAATGTTGAGCTTTAAGCCAACTTTTTCACTCTCCTCTTTCACTTTCAACAAGAGGCTTTTTAGCTCCTCTTTGTCCTCAGATTGCAGGGGGTAAGATTAGAGATGGGGTGACCGCAGAGAAAAGAAAGTATTGTGACCCTCTGAATCATCTTCATTCTGTGCTTTTTAAGTATGTTTATAAGTATTACTGGCAATGATGTTTTCTTGGTTTTACTAAAGAGATTTTATTCCCCTTTCCACTTATAATATGTAATTAAGGGAATCCTTTTTTATATGCTCCCCAAATCTATTTTCTCAAGAGTGATACTGAGTTGGTCAAAAAGTTCGTTCCAGTTATGCCATACCATCTTATGGAAAAACCAAAAGGAACTTTTTCGCCAATCTAATATTTCCCCTTAGAATATAGTTTTATCTTTGCCTTCCGATTCCAAAGTATCTGTCCTTCCAAAAAACTTCTGAGTGCTCTGTCCAATTTCGTCCATCATGTTTGTAATCAGTTCTTGCCTGCTGTGTCTTTATAAGGGTTTGTCTCCTTGTTTTGTTTGCTTGGTGTCGATGCTGGATTCCCTAGTTAGGTGCTTATGCAAAAGCAGATGGTCAGTCTAGGCACAGTTGTAGTCCTCAATGCATTTCTCTTTCCTCGACTCTAACCCTGCTCTCTTAACCAAGCCAGCACTTGTCAAAACGTTTACTGAGCGAAGGAGACTTGATTAAGGCATCCCAGTCAGCCCAAATAAAAGAGAGAGAAGAAAAGGAACACATATTTTAGGTTGTGTTTTCTCATACCTCATGCATCTTAACTCCTTAAACAGCCATTTATCTGGATATATTCTGATGAGAAATAATACTAGGCATTAACAATTCTCTCATTGTGAAGGTAATAGATTCAAAAGGCATGGGTATAATGCCTCTGTCTCAGTCTTGGTAGATTTTTCATTTTAACATAATTTCCTTCTCTTCAAGATGTTACAATTGAAAATAAAATGACTGGGTGGCAGGTGTTTTTCCTTTCCTTTCCCATGCTCCTTGCCCACTCCAGCTGAGAGAGCTCATAAAAACGTCAGCTCTCTGCTGGCAAAGCATGCCACACCTGCTGGCCATGTGCTTCGTGACTACTAACATTTATGTATCGCTGTGTTCCATGTCAGATAAATTGATAAAATGTAACTTGAAATGCAGCACTTTGAGGCTCTAACGCTTTTAAAGGGATGTGTCTTCTCTTCCCATCTTAATACAAAATGTCCATTCCTTATTTCGTTCTGTAAAAACTTGGCTGCTTCAGTATCTAAGTGAATTTGGAAAATGGTGCTGAAAAAATATTAAAATTATATATATATATATATATATATATTCACTTAACCAGACAAAGTCTGGTTATTTTAATTTACGATTGCCTATGAATGTCATAGAATATGCTAAGCTAGCTAAGATTTCATTCTCTGCTATGGCTGGTACAAATTAATTTGTCTATCTATTCATATAATTCCCATTAGAGATGTAAAAAACCCGTGGGTGATGGCAGAAAATGGCATTAGCATGTTGAGGTATGCAAATGGTGCTTTGGCTCTACTTTACATTTTCATGAAAACTTGTACTTGCCATTTGAATTTTTTGTTTTTGTCTCATCTTACTCTCATGTGCTGCTGCTGCTGCTAAGTCACTTCAGTCGTGTCCGACTCTGTGTGACCCCATAGACGGCAGCCCACCAGGCTCCCCCGTCCCTGGGATTCTCCAGGCAAGAACCCTGGAGTGGGTTGCCATTTCCTTCTCCAATGCATGAAAGTAAAAAGAGAAAGTGAAGTCGCTCAGTCGTGTCCGACCCTCAGTGATCCCATGGACTGCACTGAAGGTAATTGCTCAATAAAGTTAGTGGAATAACATGAGAAATACATTATAAATTGTTCTTTAAAAGAAATTATATTTATAAAAATAATGAAGATATATCTCTAAAAACTAAGAAAAGCGATGATAATGAGGTAAATTTAGTTGAGTCTAATTTTTTTAATTTAAATAAATTTAAGCATTTTAGATCTATGCTCATTTTTCTCACAGATTCACTAAAAACCTTTTCCTTGAAAGCCTGATGTATCATTTCAGAGTAGAGTTACTAATGTCTCTTCCCATATTATCCTTAAACATGTATAATGCGTGTGTTCCCATTGTATCATTTTACAATTTATTCATGTTTAGTTGGAGGATCATTGCTTTACAATACTGGGTTGGTTTCTACCATACCTCAACATGAATCGGCCAAAGGTATACACGTGTCCCCTTCCTCCTGAACCTCTCTTGCCCTCCCCACCCCATCTCACCCATCTAGATCTTCAGAGTGCCTGATTCGGGCTCCTTTTGTCATGCACCAGCTTCCCAGTGGCTTTCTGTTTTACATATGGTAACCTATTTGTTTCCATTCTACTCTCCCAATTCGTCCCACCCTCTTCTTCCCTGCTCTTTCCCTAAGCCTATTCTTTATGTCTGCATCTCTGTTGCTGCTCTGCAAATAGGTTCACCGGTACCATCTTCCTAGAGTCCATATGTATGTGTTAGTATATGACATTTTTCTCTTTCTGACTTACTTCACTCTGTATAGCAGGCTCGAAATTCATCCACTTCATTAGGACTGACTCAAATGTGTTCTTTGTTATTGGTGAATCATTTTTTTAATGCTAAGTAGTATTTCTCTGAAGGGACACATACCCAGCATGGACAATCATTTTTTGGTGCTTAGTAGTATTTCTGTGATGGAGAAGGCAATGGCAATCCACTCCAGTGTTCTTGCCTGGAGAATCACGTGGAAAGGGGAGTCTGGTAGGCTGCTGTCGATGGGGCCACACAGAGTCGGACAGGACTGAAGTGACTTAGCAGCAGCAGCAGCAGCAGCAGCAATATTTCTGTGAAGGGATAAACACCCAGCATGGACAAGTTTCATGTCGTATGTCAGTAGTGATAAGAATAGCCTTATAAAGATATATTTGAAGGTGGATCTTGAGTCTAGGTTCCTATCCATGATCAGTGGGAAATGTCAAGACCAATGAACTAGTCTCTAACTTTACAAGCTAAGTAAAACAAAATTTTATTTAATTCAACCTGCAACTGTGAAATGATACAGGCATTGTAAATATTTTTGTGACAGCAAATTTCTCAGAACATTACACTTCTAGAAAAATCAGATACTTAAGTAGCAAAGGCCCTAGTTTGGTTGTAAGATTTATTGTTTAATAACACTTATACTTCAAGATCTATTTATTTAAAATTTTAAAACATTTTATTGAAGTATAAATTCAATTTTTATTGATTTAGCATATTGTGTTAATTTCTGCTATATATAAAAAGTGACTCAGTTATCAGTATGTGGTGCTATTTATATTTTATATAAATATAAAATATAATTTTAATATTTTGAAATTTTTCCATTATGATTTTTTCTATTTTCTATTTTTATAAATATATTTTATATTATATATTTTTTATATTTTCCATTATGGTTTATCACAGGACATTGTATATAGTTCTCTGTACTATACAGTAGGTCCTTGTTGTTTGTGCGTCCTACATATACTAGCTTTCATCTGCTAATCCCAGACTCCTAACCTAATCCTCACCTACCCACATCTCCTGTGGCAACGAGTCTGATCTCTATATCTGTCAATATCTATCAATCTTTGTCTGGTTCCTAGATAGGCTCATTTGTGTTGTATTTAGATTCCACATTTAAGTGATATCGTATGGTATTTCAAAATTTAATTGGGAGTTTTGCTGTTACTAAGGTAGAGAAAATAACTCAAAATCATGCATGCATATAAGGTACAATCATATTAATGCTCACAGGTTAAAAATTAGCTTGAAATATTCTTTGATTTTAGAATAAAGATAATAACTAATATGACTTATTGCTACTTTTGAAATAATCATCTTTGTCTAGGTAAAATATGTAGATTGCCCCTGTGGTTCAGTTGTTAAAGAATCTGCCTGCAATGCAGGAGACCCTGGTTCGATTCCTAGGTTGGGAAGATCTGCTGGAGAAGAGATAGGCTACCCACTCCAGCATTCTTGGGTTTCCCTTGTGGCTCAGCTGGTAAAGAATCTGCCTGCAATTCAGAAGACCTGGATTCAATCCCTGGTTTGGGAAGATCACCTGAATAAGGGAAAAGCTACCCACTCCAGTATTCTGGCCCAGAGAATTTCATGGACTCTATAGTCCATGGGGTCCTAAAGAGACATGACTGAGTGACTTTCACTTTCACTTTAGTGTTGAGAAAAGAAATCGTTAGTCTAATGATAACCAATAAACATTTTTAAACAATTTTTTATCAAAGTCTATATGAAATCACAAACATAAAGTGAAACATGTAAAATTTTATGATCTGAATGCATTTTATATTACTTCTTTCAGACAGCATTTTTAAAGGTCAGAATCAGCTATACTCCAAATACCTAAATAATTCTGGGCAATTCAGTCAAGTTTAGTACAAGCTTTGGGAGTAATTACTCCTCCTTTATTAGACTGCATCAAGGACACATATAAGAATAATTCCTTGAGATTCTCATACCTGCGTAAAATGGAAAAATTAGTATACAGTGCTTGTAAGTCCTGGCTTGGGTCTGCTTTATATCTAAACAAAGATGAAAAGCAAACATGTTAGTCACTCAGTCACTCTTTGCGACCCTATAGACTGTAGCCCAACAGGCTCCTCTGTCCATGGGATTTTCCCAGGAAAAATACTGGAGTGGGTTGCCTTCCCTTCTCTGGGGTATCTTCCCAATCCAGGGATCAAATCGGAGTCTCCCACATTGCAGGCAGATTCTTTACCTTCTGAGCCACCAGGGAAACCAAAAACAAAGATAGTTAATGAATTGATTATTAGTGCTCATTATCATTGTCAGTTTGTTTTTCTGTTCTTATTTTTCATACAGAATATATTAAGACAGTAGAAGTCGATTCAGAACAGTTTCAAAAGCTTTACAAGTGTCTTAATGTTATAGATCCATTCTTGAACTATCAAGTTTGTATTAGGCATTCATATAGGAATAACTATTAGCTTAGATGCATACAAACTTTGAATTCTAATTACTCAATATTTTGTTAATCTTCTGGACTTATATGAATATTGGACAGTTATCCTTATATTTAACAGATGATAATTTAGTGTTATTAAAAAGAGTTATCTTTTCCCTCAGCATTTTCCAAAATCTTCTCTGGGATAGAATAGGTGATGCTGGACCCTAAGTTAGCAGAGGTCATGTAAAGAACTCTGAGAGGATGTGTGTGTATGAAGATTAAATAAAGGATAACACCCATCCAACACAAAAACACTTTCTATTATTTAGAAAATCAGAAGAAATAATGAATATAGTAGTGTTTTAATACTAAAGAACTGCTAAAAATCTGATTTAAGAGGTTCTTGTATACTGTCACTGCTTTTAACCCTTCAATCTTCTCTAAACAAATTGTCACCTACTAATAATTTCTTTACTCTGTATAAAATATTGTTTTGCACATAGATGATTGTCTTTGTGTAATCTGTGGTATAGATCACTGTGAAGGTGCAAGACCAGGATTTAAACTATACACTTAATAGGTCTTTCAGTGTTTTTGTATCATATCTAACACAAAGATGATATTCATGAATGTTTATCGGATTAAATATCCCATACAAGAGATGTGAATTTGAAATAAAAAGATCTTTTCAAGACTCTAAATGGCTGTGTGATTATCAAAAATGACCATTCATTTGAGAATTCAGCAGAAAAAGAAACGGTATCAATATGTGCATGTGTTTGTTACTATGTGTTTTTCTACATATACAAGTGGCTGACTTTAATGTCTGCATGGATCAAATATACATCTGTTGAAACATTTTAGATATAAGCTATATTGAAGATTTCATTTTCAAGCTGATAATACCAATTTAATATGGAAGTCTATACTGACATTCAGGTAAAATAAATGTAACAAATTGTGTGTAAAATCTTGGCTCCGACAGTAGAATTCTTTTGACAGTTAAAATAATGACCCTGCAAATTGCAACAGTTCAGAAACCTGAATAGTCTATTTCTTCCTGTGAACATATATAATGCACATATCTAGGGGAGAAGTCACAACAGTATGCTAGAGACCAAGCTTAATATCTGAAAATAGTTGGATTTTAATTGGTATGTATATTTCCCAGATTAAAATTCATACTTACAGCTCAATTATCTCAAAGTGCTATAGTCCTATTACAGAAACATATTTGTTTTGAAAGAGGAGGCTCATTGGAGGAGAAATGTGCTTTCTTTGAAATCATAGGTATTTTATATTCATTCATTCATTTATTTTTGCAGTATATCTTAAAGGAATAAACTTTGAAACTCTAATATAAGACTCATACTATGGGTGAGATATTATGTTTCTGGGATTCCCTTGGGTGAGGTTTTTTTCTTAAACCTTTAAACTTTCTGAGTGGTTTTATCATCTCTTAAATAAAGGATCTGACTTTAAAAAGCACCATATCACAGTGGTTAATAGTACAGACTTTGCACTCCGAAGTGTTGAGCTTAAATCAAAGCTCTGTTCCTTTAATTATTGCAAACTGTTTAGTCTCACAACCAATTTTTTTTTTCTGAATTTCTTTCTCTTTGTTATGTCAATATTATCTATAAAACATTTCTTGTGAGCATTCAGTGAGGTCATGTGAGGATTCAATAAATAAACCCAAATTAAAGCTATTATTTTTATGCCATTGTAACCACTTCCCCTTCCAAGCTGGATCATTTCATGAGAACACACACATTGTGGATAATTATTAACAATAGGCTTGTCAAGCACCCGGGAAGTACTCACTGTTGACCTCCTTAAACACTGGCCAATATGCCTCCAATAATTGGCATCTGTGGAATCAAAAATGGAAGTCAACTGAGGTCATTTTCAGCAATATCAGTCTCAGTTTTATTGCCTTTCACTGTGTCCTGTCAGGTAGACAATCTGTCATGTAGACGATCTCTTGGCAAAACCCCCACAAAATTAGTGACTGATAACCCTTGTATGGCCAATGGGTAACCCTGAGTTTCACAATAAAAATGTGTCATTGGCCTAAACTGTGCTTCGAGAGCCTGTGGTGGTCCACATCATCAACACACACTGTGATTCTTCTTGTATCTTATAAGCAAAAGGTCTTCTGTTTTCTGTGCTGGGAAATGTGGCCCTCAGGTGTCATTCTGTTTGCCTGAGTATGGCAACCGAGGAGGTAGAATTTTTGTACACAATGCCTTTTAGGGTATGCAGGCAAAGAAAATTTATTAACCCCAAATGTCTCCTTCGCAAGGGATTATTTTAAGCTGAAAATAATCAAGATCCCAAACACTCAAGAGGACTCCAAACACTCAAGAGGACTCCAAACACTCAGGAAGGGTCCAAGCACTCTGACCTTCCCCCTAACCATCTGAAACACCTTAGAGGATGTATCAGGAAGGAAGCTATCAGCCGTATGACTATTTGTTATTATTCAGTTGCTAAATCCTGTCCAACTCTGTGACCCCATGGACTGCAGCACACCAGGCCTCCCTGTCCTTAACTGTCTCCCAAAGTTTGCTTAAATGCATGTCCATTGCATCGGTGATGCTCTCCAACCATCTCTTCCTCTGTCACCCTCTTCAGTCTTTCCCAGCATCAGGGTCTTTTCCATTGAGCTGGTTCTTTGCATCAGGTGGCCAAAGTTCTGGAGCTTCAGCATCAATCCTTTCAGTGAATATTCAGGACTGATTTCCTTTAGGATTGACTGGCCGGATCTCCTTGCAGTCCAAGGGACTCTCAAGAGTCTTCTCCAGCACCACAGTGGAGGCATCAATTCTTTGGTGCTCAGCCTTCTTTACGGTCCAACTCTGACATCCATATATGATGACTGGAAAAACCATAACTTTGACTACACAGATCTTTGTCAGCAAATGATGTCTCTGCTCTTTTAATGACTATGGTGTGAACTAGATATATAGACTGGGAAAAACTTAGCAGTATGACTGTTAAGATTCCTCTCTCTGTCCCATTATCTCTGCCTGGCCCAGCAAACATTTACCAAATATTTTGTTTTCCCATCTCTTTGTGAATTGCCTTTCTTACTTTAGAAGTCCTAAACCACTCCCCTCAACATCTTGCTTTGTCTTTAGCTAAAGACGGTACTTAAGGTGAGGCTTTCAGGCATTTGGGTAAGTTGCTTAGTTTTCCTGGATCTCTCCCATGTATACATATTATTATAATTTGTCTGTTTTCCTTTTGTTAGTTTGTCTCTTGACAATTTGATTATTTAAATTGGCCAGAAGAACCCAGAAAGGGAGAGGGAAATTTCTTCCTCCCCAACAAGTATTTACAATAAGGCTTTTAGGACTGTAGCTGAGGCATTCTAGAGGAAAATCTGGGGCTTTCTCTTCACTTTTCACATCTTTGTCTGTCTTTCCCTGGAATTTGCAAGATAGCTTGAAGAAACAGTTTGAGCCTCCTTCTTAGCATGAAAGGGAATGATCCCATATATCAGGCATGATTTTATATGTGGGTCCCAGGTAACACTCTTTTGTTTTCCTGATTAGTGATTGAAAATATACCAGTTTCTACTCAGGGAAAATATGGTAAGACTCAAGAAGGCTTCGGGAAGATAAGTGTTCTTGCTTCTGCACCAGACTGCATAATAGATCCAAAGGCCCAGCTGTCATCTTCAGAAATCCATCATTATACTGGTACCAGACCATGTTTCCCAGGTGGTTCAAAGCCAAGGGATGAACCTGGATGCAATCTCAGGGCAGACTCTTTCCAGGAGTATGTGGCCTGAATGTTGAGGCTTAATTGGACAACTCATGAGTCTAGGGTACACCCACCCAAAACTTCTCCTTCTCCTCTCTCCTTGTCCTGGGGTCAGACTTCCATCATGACCTAACGAATCTCTCACCTTCTTTCTCTGTTCCCACTCCATTTCCCGTCACAGGCGTTTCTCCTAATGAAATCATAGTGCAGGTAATTCCATCCTTGTTTCTGCTTCTCAGAAGACTGGAGGACAAGCATAGCTCATCTCTTTTTAATCTTTCAGCTCTGATGAAGTGTTAAGATCATCATACCCTTCGGCTGATGGCCCATTAAAATTACTGTTCCCTGCAAGTCTCCTATTCCATTTGATTTTCATGTTCACTTTTATTCTCCCCCTAAATCACTATCATACCCCATCAGCAGTTTCATCACTCACATCCTGCCATAGTTTTATTGTACTTATGTGTTATTTTGTTTGTTTATGCTCTTTCTAAATGTGTGTTTTATTCATGTGTTTTTTCTTTTCAATTGCAAATTATTTTTCAATTTTAATTTTGTGCACCATAATGACTTATGTAAATTCATTGTATTTCTATTTCACAGTATTTAAATTTTTTCAGGTGCACCCATGCAGTAATATATATTTCTAAGTGTTTTTCTTCCCTCTGTTATTCTGAGAATGTTCATCCATCAACTATAAGCCACAAGGGAGGGCTCTTCATCAACTATAGCCTATCATTTTACCTTAGGATAATCAGTTGCCTACAACTTCTAATGGTAATGCTGTGATAAAAATCTTTGTACTTGAGGTTCTATAAACAAGGGAGGAAAGTTGTTAAGACACTTTGATATCTAGCAGTATATCTATTGTATATCTAGCAGTATGTCTAGTTCATGGTATATGTATGTACATCCTTTATAATCCTTTTCAATTATGTCCCAATTTATACTGCTGGCAGATCTTCATGAGGAGTACAGTATCAACACATGGCTACCCTGTTGCTGAAGCTGAAACTCCAATACTTTGGCCGCCTGATGTGAAGACCTCATTCATTTGAAAAGACCCTGATGCTGCGAAAGTTTGAAGGTGAGAAGAGAAGGGGATGGCAGAGGATGAGATGGTTGGATGGCATCACTGACTCAATGGACATGAATTTAAGTAAACTCCAAGAGTTGGTGATGGACAGGGAGGCCTGGCATACTGCAGTATCCATGGGGTTGCAAAGAGTCAGACGCTACTGAGCAACTGAACTACCACAGGGAAAAATGATTACTCACTGAAGTTTTAATTTACTTTTCCCAATCATTGCTGGTTTTGAGTATTCTTTTACATGCTTGTGGCTTTTTGTGTTACCATCTCTAATTACTTCATATTCTTTGTTCCGTTTTCCAGTTAAGTTGCTATTTCATATGTATTCTTGCTAGTAATTTTTTTTGACATATTCCTAGTAGCATGTTGTATTTTGATATACACCCATTATTATTAATGTTGAGGTATCAAACCTTATCAAACTTTAAAATATATAGCTGAGCAAATGCTCTGTTCACAGATCAGCACTATTTTCCAATTGTTTTCAATTCCATTTTTTAGTTAGCTTGCACCTACAGTGTTTACTGTTGCATCTGGTGAGGGGAGGGATCCTACTTATTTTATGTTTTCTATAAAGACCCAATATTTCCAAAATCTATCACTTAAACAATAAATCATTTTCCCATATTTTTTCATATTATCTCTTACTGACAGTTTCTTCTCTACCATATTGATACTTCCATGTTAAATACATTAGCCTGAGTTTTAGAACTTCGTTGCATTGATGTGCATTGATGGTTTGTTGGTGATTGTCGTTGCACTGATTTGTTTGCTCTTGTACTAATACTTCACTCCTTTCGTTGTCATTGCCTCATTATGTTAATATCTGTTAGGTCAAATGCCTTGCCTCCCTTTACTCTTATTACTTAATGGTTAGCTTCACAACAGGTAGACTTCTGACTTCCATATAATACATGCTGTATCTTACCAAATGTATTTTTCTGTACTGCTTGCCTTGCATATTGTTTTCTCCGGTCACCTATTAACATGTTGTAGTTTAGTGGTTCAATCATGTCCAACTCTTTGTGACCCCATGGATTGCAGCACAGCAGGCTTCCATGTCCTTCACCATCTCCCAGAGCTTGCTCAAACTCAAGTCCATTGAGTCATGATGCCATCCAACCATCTCATCCTCTGTCATTCCTTTCTCCTCCTGCCTTCAATCTTTCCCAGCATCAGGGTCTTTGCATGGTAAAAATGCATTAATTAACATGGTAAAATGCATTAATAGGTATTCTTATATTGAACCATCTTTGGCATCCCTGAAATAAACTTTGTTATTTATATTTTAGTTCATAGCTAAAATAGGATGCTCTGGTGGAATTTTTATGTTTACATTCCTACATGAAGTGAACCTATAATTTTCTTTTAATATTTTAGTTTTTGAAATTTGATTATACCTGTCCCATTAAATACTTAGGCTAACTGTCATTATATGTTTATTTTCTGGAAAATCTTCACAAAATGAGAATTAGCTTTTCCTTGAATGTTTGGTAAAAGTCATGTGTAAGCTTCCTTGGTAAGAAGACATTTGAGGAATGAAAGAAGAGTTTTAAAAAGCCCATCATGTGCATGAGACAAGGTGCTCAGGGCTGGTGCACTGGGATGACTCTGAGGGATGGGATGGGGAGGGAAGTGGGTGGCAGGTTCAGGATGGGGGACACATGTACACCCATGGCTGATTCATGTCAATGTTGGCAAAAACCACTACAATATTGTAAAGTAATTAGCCTCCAATTAAAATAAGTAAATTAATTTTAAAAAAGAATTTTAAAAAAAGTCCATCATGTGGGCATAAAGAAGATTAGCTTTTCATGAAGAAGACAGAATAGCTAGTGGGAATATAAGAGTAATTGCTGTAATCAATGAAGGTCAAAAAGGCCAACGTAGCTAGAGCTCAGTGCTTTAGCAATACAGGATTATAGTGTAAGTGTGTGTATTTTCAGATCGCACTGGTGTCATCAAACACTGGAGTATGTTAGCTTTTACTTTTGGGGCTTCCCCAGTGGCTCAGATGGTAACAAATCTGCCTGCAGTATGGGAGACCTGAGTTTGATCCTCAGGTCAGGAAGATCCCCCTGGAGAAGGGAATGGCTTTCACTTTGCATGAAGTGAGGAAGTAGTGCAGAGTTTGGAGACAGAAAGGCTGTAACTGTCATTTATTTTAAGGAATTACTTACCTACTTCTTTAAAGTAAACTGAGTGAGCATTAAAGAAAGGACTACTGCTAGCAGATGCCTGTAGTAATCTATTTGAGAAGGAACAATGACTCAGATTAGCCTGGTAGCCATGTGAGTGGTATAAAGTGTTTAAATTCTGGATATGTATCCTGAAGAAGGTTTTAGCAGGATTTCCTTAGCATGTACATCTCATGTGAGAAAACAGAGGTGAAGGGGTGTTATGTGGAAGTCTTCTGGTAGAACAGAGTTGGAGGAAAGAGAGGTTCAATTTTAACCATGTTGACTGGACATTTGGAGTGAATAAATTTGATGTTGACCGTATTCAAAATTGAAGTAAGAGTGATCCACGTAGACATTTGTGTGGAGGGTATTTCAGGCATGACAGAGATTACTCACAAAGATCCTGATGCAGACTGCTTAGTGTAGAACAATCACATATGTAGTCAAGATGGGGACGGAGTAGTAGGAGAGACATGGAGAAAATGGTATGTGATATTAGGAAGGAGAGAGACAAACCAAGACTAAGTAGCTGGAGCTGAATTCTCAAAACATCAAGGGCAGAGAAGAAGTTTCTTCAATAAACAATCATTAATACAGAAAAGCAGACAACATGGAGAGCACAGGGTGATAAAGGGTCACTTTATAAACTGAATGCCAACAAAATAAATGCACAAAAACTTTTAAAAACTCCATTTGGACCCATGCATACCTAATTCTTTCATATCTAGAATTGACACTGCTTAGTCTTCCAATATTCTTTGATAGCAAGTCCAGGAATCTGTAACCATTTGAATAAGGTTAGCTTTAGGGTCAGGCAAAGTTCTCAGATGAAAGATGATTTGTAGATGAATTCCACTTCCATTTTCTGATTGTTTGCCTCTCATAGTGGCAGAGCCAGGCTCTGAATAAATTGTAATGTCACAAAGATCATACATATGTATAGTGTTTCCCTTCCTTAATGTTGCCCATTATTTTCACATTAAACAGCAAATACTTGGCAGACCATTATTATTAATCATAGCAGTAAATAATATTTTCTCAATCACGTGCTGAAAAAATACTTGAAGGTATACAGGTGGCTAATTGAGGTGCTTCTATGATTTATTCAAAATGAGGTAGTAGTTCTCTGTTTTCTCTTTACCCTGCTGCTCTGAATAACCTGAATAAGAAGATAGCGAAGAAAATGAGTTGGCTTCATATTAAAAAATGTTACCTTCTGGGAACATTCATAAATGTGTTATTATACCATCTTCCTTATCAAATAAGAATACTCACCCAACATAAAGCCTTTAAACCCAGGATTATATTGATTACTCTGAAAATAACACTCCACTTTAAAAGTCCAATTTAAACAAATTTACAATGAAAGGGATTTATGTATTTCCTAAATATAGTTAAAAATTTGTAAAATGTTTTAGAAAGTCACAGTGCAAACAAATATCTTGATTATTTTCACTCTAATTAGTAGTGATATAAATCGGCACTACTTCTTGAGATCTCTTTCCTTCCTGCTTACCTGTCTCTCTCAAAATATTTTTGAATTGATACTCTTTCTATATTAACACTAAAGTTGAATGGTTCTATGAAGACCTATAAGACCTTCTATAACTAACACTCAAAAAAGATGTCCTTTTCATTATAGAGGACTGGAATGAAAAAGTAGGAAGTCAAAAAACACCTGGAGTAACAGGCCAATTTGGCCTTGGAGTACAGAATGAAGCAGGGCAAAGGCTAATAGAGTTTTGCCAAGAGAACACAAACACTGGTCATAGCAAACACTCTCTTCCATCAACACAAGAGAAGACTCTACACATGGACATCACCAGATGGTCAATACCAAAATCAGATTGATTATATCCTTTGCAGCCAAAGATGGAGAAGCTCTACACAGTCAGCAAAAAGAAGACTGGGAGCTAACTGTGGCTCAGATCATGAACTCCTGATTGCCAAATTCAGACTTAAATGGAAGAAAGTGGGGAAAACCCCTAGTCCATTCAGATATGACCTAAATCAAATCCCTTATGAATATACAGTGGAAGTGAGAAGTAGATTTAAGGGGATAGATCTGACAGAGAGCCTGATGAACTATGGACGGAGTTTTATGATATTTTACAGCAGACAGGGATCAAGATCATACCCAAGAAAAAGAAATGCAAAAAAGAAAAATGGTTGTCTGGGGAGGCCTTACAAATATCTGGGAAAAGAAGAGAGGTGAAAGGCAATGGAGAAAAGGAAAGATATACCCATTTGAATGCAGAGTTCCAAGAAATAGCAAGGAGAGATAAGAAAGCCTTCCTCAGCAATCACGGCAAAGAAATAAAAGAAAACAATAGAATGGGAAAGACTAGAGATCTCTTCAAGAAAATTAGAGATATCAAGGGAATATTTCATGTAAAATTGGACAAAAAAGGGACAGAAATTGTATGGACCTGACAGCAGCAGAAGATATTAAGAAGAGGTGGCAAGAATACACAGAACTGTACAAAAATGATCTTCATGACCCAGGTAATCATGAAGGTGTGATCACTCACACTCACCTAGAGCCGGACATCCTGGAATGTGAAGTCAGCTGGGCCTTAGGAGCATCACTATGAACAAAGCTAGTGGAGGTGATGAAATTCCAGTTGAGCAATTTCAAATCCTAAAGGTGATGTTGTGAAAGTGCTGTACTCAATATGTCAGCAAATTTGGAAAACTCAACAGTGGCCACAGGACTGGAAAAGATCAGTTTTCATTCCAATCCCAAAGAAAGGCAATGCCGAAGAATGCTCAAACTATCTCACAATTGCATTCATCTCACATGCTAGTAAAGTAATGCTCAAAATTCTCCAAGCCAGGCTTCAGCAATATTTGAACCGTGAACTTGCAGATGTTCAAGCTGGTTTTAGAAAAGGCAGAGAAACCAGAGATCAAGTTGCCAACATGCACTGGATCATGGAAAAGAAAGAGAGTTCCAGAAAAACATCTATTTCTGCTTTATTGACTATGCCAAAGCCTCTGACTGTGTGGATCACAATAAACTGTGGACAATTCTGAAAGAGATGGGAATACCAGACCACCTGACCTGCCTCTTGAGAAATCTGTATGCAGGTCAGGAAGCAACAGTTCGAACTGGACATGGAACAACAGACTGATTCCAAGTAGGAAAAGGAGTACGTCAAGGCTGTGTATGGTCACCCTGCTTATTAAACTTACATGCATAATACATCATGAGAAACGCTGGGCTGGAAGAAGCACTGGAATTAAGATTGCTGGGAGAAATATCAATAACCTCAGATATGTAGATGACACCACCCTTATGACAGAAGGTGAAGAGGAACTAAAGGGCCTCTTGATGACAGTGAAAGAGGAGAGTGAAAAAGTTGTCTTAAATCTCAACATTCAGAAAAGTGAGATCATGGCCATGGCAAATAGATGGGAAAACAGTGGAAACAGTGGCTGACTTTTTTGAAGGGGGGGGGGTGGGCTCCAAAATCACTGCAGATGGTGATTGCAGCCATGAAATTAAAAGATGCTTACTCCTTGGAAGGAAAATTATGACCAACCTCAACAGCACATTGAAAAACAGAGACATTACTTTGTCAACAAAGGTCCATCTAGTCAGGCTATGGTTTTTCCAGTGGTCATGTATAGATGTGAGAGCTGGACTATAAAGAAAGCTAAGCACCAAAGAATTGATGCTTTTGAAGTGCGGTGTTGGAGAAGACTCTTGAGAGTCCCTTGGATTGCAAGGAGATCAAACCAGTCCATCCTAAAGGAAATCAGTGCTGAATATTCATTGGAAGGACTGATGTTGAAGCTGAAACTCCAACTTTGGCCACTTGATGCAAGGAGCATTTGAAAAAACCTGATGCTGGGAAAGAGTGAGGTCAGGAGGAGAAGGGGTTGAGAGAGGATGAAATGGTTTGGTGGCATCACCGACACAGTGGACATGGGTTTTGGTGGACTTCTGGGTTTCATGATGGACAGGGAGGCCTGGCTTGCTGCGGTTCATGGGGTCGCAAAGATTCGGACAAAACAGAGTGACTGAACTGAACTGAACTATATTATGTTACAATATTTAAACCAAATATACAAAACAAGCATTCCCCCACCCCGTCACAAGTGCCTTAAACAATAAGCATATTAATTGAAACCTATGCCTGGGAATCAGTATTTGAGCAGGATTCAAGCTTCTGTAGTCACACTATTTAAACCATTTGAACTGTATGTTTTTAGAGCTTCAGTACAGAAATGGGTCTGGGGGATTTTGACATTTTTAGCCTCATTTCTCCCTGATGGAAACTTGCAGTCAAGGGAAAACTCATGCTTGTGTAAATTTTAAATTATAATTCCAAATACATGTCCTAAAACAACAAGAACTGAAACACAATAAAATACTTCTAAAGAAACCTCTAAAGCAGTGAAGAAAACCTGAGTTTGTTCCCTGAGTCAGAAAGATCCCCTGGAGAAGGGCCTGGAAATCCACTCTAGTATTCTTGCCTGGAGAATCCCATGGACAGAGGAGCCTGGCAGGCTACAGTCCCTGGGATCACAAAGTCGGACACGACTGAGTGACTAACACACACAAAACATCTCACCCTTTTCTTTTGCCAGAGACTAGGATTTGTATTTTAGGAGATGATAAAACCATTCTTTCAGCTGGAAATTCAGGTAAGCTGTTTCTTTTTTTTTTTTTTTTTTTTTTTAAATATAAATTTATATATTTTAACTTATTTATTTTAATTGTAAAGTAATTGTTAATTACTTTACAATATTGTATTAGTTTTGCCATACATCACCATGAATCCACCACAGGTATACACGTGTTCCCCATCCTAAACCCCCCTCTCCCCTCCCTCCCCGAACCATCCCTCTGGGTCGTCTCAGTGCACCAGCCCCAAACGTCCAGTATTATGCATCGAACCTGGACTGGCGACTCGTTTCATATATGATATTATACATGTTTCAATGCCATTCTCCCAAATCATCCCACCCTTGTCCTCTCCCACAGAGTCCAAAAGACTGTTCTATACGTCTGTGTCTCTTTTGCTGTCTCGCATACAGGGTTATCATTACCATCTTTCTGTTTTAGAACCGCCTCTTTGATCCTCTCACCCAGAGGCCAGGGCCTTCATTAGGATTCCTGTTTAATTGAATACGTACTGGAGTTGCACTCCTTAGAATTTTAATAACACAGATGAAATGACTAGACTTTCAGAGCTACATGGAGGCTGCTGTATATTTTTAACAAAACTTTTGACAATATTTTTTCCCCCTGGGTGAAGAGTCTTGAAGTTAAGTTCTATGGAGCTATCAAGTGTGTTCCTGGAGTTCCAGTAATATATTACCTATCTGCAGAACATGAGTGCACTGATTGGACTCTCAGTAAGAGAGACTTTTTGTACACCTCTCTTAGCTGTAAAATAAAATACGGTATTTGTTCCAAAGACTGATTGTATGCAGGATGACTCTGTGCTGTGATCACCAGGATTAGGGTCTCAGGTTTTATTCCTGGCCTGGTGGTGTTGGTTGTTGTTGAGGTAAGTCTGTATTTGTGATTTCACTTTCCCCAGAGAGGGACAGCATACACTGTCACCTGTTTCTCTTTCTCCCTAATCTTAGGCACAGACCTAGTTTCCTTTCAAACATTTCTGCCTCTGTCTTTGGCTCATCTATTCTCAGGCAGTCCAGGATCACAGGCACAGCATAACTTTTGGCCTAACTCTAGCGATGCTACATTTAGTCATCACCAAATTATGTTGATTCTTCCTTTGATTTTTTCCTTCATCCTTTCTTTTCTCTTCCTATGACCACTAGTTTCATCACATTAAATGCAGATGATTGTAACTGGGATATATGAATTTAATTTACTTTATTCTATCCATCCAGGAATGGCACTGCCTACATGCATAACATATTGAGAGCACACTAGTCTTCTGCTTTGTGACAATTGGTGTTGCTTGCAGGGTCTTCCAGAATTTGATGCCGATATGCTCATATAAAGATATTTTTCTCTCTTATGGTTTTATTTCTCATCTGATCTTAGAATATCAAAATATCATATATCTAATAGATTTGTCATTTTTTTCTAGTAGTTGTTTTCTTGGGGGAAGATGAATAATAGAATACTGTTCTTAAATGACTTTAATTGGATACTTTAATGCCTGTTTGGACTCTTGGGATCAAACTGTCAATATGTACTCTCATGGCCGTTAATATTTTTTATTCTCTCCTCTAGTTTCCTGCCTGATCATCTTGGTCACCTGATGGTTAGTCTTCCTGTGGGCAGGGAATGTATTGAATGAACTTTGGCCCACAGTCTCTGGCATATAACATAGCACATGGTATATTCTGAAAATTATTTTTATGTAAAAAATATCATACTCAGATTGATATTTTTATCTGCTTGCGATACCTGATAGTGGGTGATAGCATCTGTACTCTTACTTCCCTGTCACCCTGAGCCACTCACCTTTCTATCCAATTTCTTCCCTCAAAATGCCTGCATTAATCAGTCTCTGAGTGTAGAGAGAAGAGACAATTTTCTTGTTTTTTTTTTTTTTTCTTTTTTTCTTGTTTTAGATTTAGGGACCTGGTCTCTTGTTAGGACATAAGGTTGCACTTGGGGGAGTTCCTTTTAAGAGGATTGGCCAGTCCCAGTGAACACAAGTGAGTGAATCTGTGTCTGTGAGAGTTTCCAGTGGTGAGACCTCTGCTGCTGATGAACATGCTACATGGGGGTGGAGTCGCTGAAAGCTGTTGGCCTAGGAGAATGGCTTCTGTTCAGTCCTGTGCATTGCTCCAACACGAGGGTGGCCTGCTTCACTCTTCAGTCAAAGTCCCCGTGCCTGTTCTGTGTGCAGCTCTGCGTGGACAATGCCACATACTTGACACAGATATCGTTATCTGGAGGATTTTGGTTTTCGATACAAATCTATGTCAAAAAACTTTTTCGAATTTCTGTTTCTCAATCCTTAGAATATATATTTTTCTAATTTTGTGTGAAGTTATGAACAACAAAGGAGATAGGAATACTTTTCCTTGCTGCCTTGAAAATTTTTATTTTTGAACTGGATCCTGACCAACCTATATCCACTCTGTTGCCTGTAGAAGCAATATTGGATTTCACAATTCTCTGTCTCCCTCAGACATCAATCATCAAGTAAATGTAGCAGCTGAAGTCAGCCTTCACTGAACTAGTGCAAAATAAGAGGATAGACACTATGGTAAATTGAGAGGTTTCTTTAAAATTTACATGCTTTCTTTTAGATTATACTATAGTTTTATACTCTAAATTCCAAGCCGTTCTGTACTCTAACTTCTATGTGAAAATTATCAACAATTTTTAAATGTGACAAAATGTCAGCTGCCTATCAGGGAAACCAGTCTTGTCATCAAAAACATTTTGTACTTATTGCATCTATTGTGTGATTTTGCTATTTCAGTACTTTATATATTCTTAATGCTCCTTAATTCAGTTCAGTTCATGGTTCTCAAGGCAAGAATACTGAAGTGGCTTGCCATTCCCTTCTCCAGTGGACCACTTTCTGTCAGACCTCTCCACCATAATCTCTGAATTCATCCAACCAGGTCACTTTAGCTAATTTGACAACTCACAGCAATCACCATGTTTGGCACAATCATTTGGTCACCTGAACAAATTAGCAAAGCATGTACAAAATTTTGAGTATGATAGAATCTGCAATTTCAACCTTCCAGGTTAATGTTTTGCATTGATTTCTAAAATATAATCTCTGTTCTGGCAGTCACTATGTTGGTAGCATGTCAAGTATTTCTGTTAGTTTATTTTTTTTTTTAATTATTTCAGTTTAAATAAACACAAGAACAGTGACCTTAATTTAAAAAAAAAGAGTAAGCTAGTGATTTTACTCAAGGTCAGGCCCCTTATCAATGATAGAACTGGCACCCTATTTTTTGATTCCCAGCAAGGGGCTCTTAATAATACACTCCAGTTTCTTGCTGAGGAATATACCATTGCATCTCTTCAATTTCAATGCTGTTTCTAAATGATTGGTAGCTCCAGAAAGAATGAGGTAGATAGAGTATGTCTATACATTTCTAGCAGGGAATCAGGAAGCCTTAGGGTTCTGCCTATTTTTAGTTGGAAGAAAACTTTTCTTCTCTGACAGCTAGCCATAAATAGAGACACTGTTAAAGATGGAACTCTTAAAATAGTCAAGATTTCAAATGTGACACATAGCCCAGTAAGAAATACAAACCATATTCAGAAATGTTGCTTGATCTGAATTATCAACACATGAAAGTCAATAAAAATCATGTGACAGTAGGCTTCAAAAAATAAAGAGTTTGAGTATGTTCTCCATTATTTGTAGAAAGGAAAAGTCCTGGAAACAGAGAAGGCACATTGGCCATCAGGTTTAAGCTTTACATTAGCTATAAGCTGTATGCTGTTTCGATTCATGTAATACTGGAAGAAATTTTCAAAAAATATATATTGCCACCATTTTCTTTTAAAGTAAGCCACAGAGAAGATTACTTTGGATAGAGTTCTTTAGAATCTTTTCAATCATCTCTAGACAGATAGCTACACTTTATTGGAAGCAAGTGTAGTGACAATGAAATTTCAAAGTAGACAGGATGGTATAGAAGTTTTAAAACAGAGACTAAAAACATGCATTTCCCCATATAGGTATTTCCAAGGTCAAGAACTAAAAATTGTTCCTACTTGAAGTCGTTTAAACTGTCTTCTATATTTGACTCTTTTAATCTTCCTGTGTATACAGTTATATCATGCTTTAACAGAAGTATGAAAGGATAGGAATTATGCATATTATTTAGATATAATATTCAAGCTGATGTGGCATTTAAAAAGTGTATACTAAGATTCATTATTCTGTGTTTGAGTTTGTGATCTGGTCCTATAAAATTTGGAAAATGGACTAGGTCTCTATCTCCTAGTGTAATTAACTTCATTAGGTTTGGAAATTATGGCTAACCCTGTGGTACACACATATTAATATATACACACACGTGTGAGCACACTCAATGTTCAAATGTATACACAGACTATAAGTCAAATAACTTTTATTCATATATTGCAAATGTTATAAGAAATAGTGTGTGGCATTAGATACTCTTAATATTCTCCTCACCAAAGTATTCTTGCACTGTGGTAGCTATTTACAAGCTGAAGGCAGTTACTTTGCTAAGACCTGGGATTTGTCCTGGCATGGCTGATTTGAGAAGGAGAAAAAATCATAGGTAAAAGATTCAGTTACCCTCTATTAGCTCAGATCAAACCTATAGAAGTAAAAATCAAGCTTAGACCTGAATGGGCTTGAAGAGACCACTTTGCTCTCTGTTGTCTATTAGGAAGATGTGATGCTTCTAATCCATTTTACATATAGAAGCCTAACAAGGACATGTGACTTACTCCAAATTATGGTACAATTAGGACTGAATAGAGGCTGAGCTATTGTACCATACCACCTCTACAGTAGTAAATAGTTAATGCCCTTTCTTTCTTTCCTCCTCCTTTCCTTCCTCCCTTCTTCTTTCCTTTCTTTTTTTAAAAATATTTTTCTATCGGAATATAATTGCTTTCCTGTGTTGTGTTAGTTTCTGCTGTACAGCAGTATGAATGTGAATCAGCCATAAGTAAACATATATATCCCCTCCTTCTTGACCTCCCTCCCACCCCCACATTCCACCAGAACTAGGCTTCCTGTGCTACGCAGCAGCTTTCCACTGCTTGCCTGTTTTACATATGGTAGTGTATCTATGCCACTGCTACTGTCTGAATCCATCCCCCCTCTGCTTCCTCTGCAGTGTCCACAGTCCATTCTCTATGTCTGCATCTCCCTTTCTTCCCTGGAAGTTGCTTCATCTGTACTATCTGTACCAATTTTTTATAGATTCCGCATGTATCCATTAATATATGATGCTCGTTTTTCTTTTTGTGACTTCATTCTAATTTTTACCTGCAGCCTGTTTGAAAAATCCCCATGATAAGACTACAGAAAGGCCATCAAATCAACACCAACAGAAGCATAGGTGCTGCATTTCTCAATAAGCTACATGAAGTCTTGGTCTTAATGAAACCAGTCTTCTCAGAAGACAATAGAAGCAAGGACAGGATAAGAAGCTTGCAGAGATGCAAAGTCTCACAGATCTGGCTGTGTGTGACCTTTGCAAAATACTGCTTAAGGTCATCTATACCTGGCAGAGATACACATCTGTAATTGTTGTATTCTACTGGGGCTTGATTTTTTTCAACTTTTTAGGATGCATATTCAGAAGATAATTTTGTTTGTTTTCTTTTGTTGAAACATGTAATGAAATTCTAAAGCAGGGAGTAAATACAATCATGAAAGATGGGTCTGTACATAAAAATCACAGGGACCATTCTTTTAATCTCAGTGAGACAAGAATGAATCTGATTTAACTATTAGTAACTGTTCTGGGGTCAAAAAGCTTCCAAATTTATCCTCTATACAAATAAAACATAAATCTGAAAAGCTGTTTTAAAAAGCAGTTTCCCTTGTACCCTACAAAGCTTTCTCTCTCTCTCATTTCTTACCTTCATCCAAATCTCCTCCCCCCCCCCCTTTTTTTTTCTCTTGCTTCCCAACACACTTACTTGCATTCAGATCTTTAAAGGTTATGGAGGGTAAATAGTAGTCATTCTTGCTCTTTAGGTGAAAACTTACAGTCACTTTAGTAAATGAAGCAGAGCTAATCAATTTATCCCAATGCTCAGTACAGAGCCTGTGTTTGAGGCTATGGGATTCTCTTGAGTTTTCCTGTTCTATAGCAGTGCATTTAAACCTTGATTAGGATTGAGGAGTGAAAGAAAACATTTAAAGAGGACGCACATCCAGATTTGTTGGGAGTGCTTGTAGCAGTCTCCCAGGTACTCTAGAAGGGAAGGAGACCAACTAGGGCAGACACCAGCTTTCCTTTCATCTTTTTCACCTTTCTTTTCATAGCATCTGTTCTTATGTGTTGAGGCATTTCCTCTCAGAATAGCCATTCTGTGAAGCTGGTAATGTCTCACATATTCATCCTTTTGGAAACATTCATTCATTCTGCAGATATTTACTGAGTTTAGGTTCTATGCCAAGGCACAGGGCATACAAGAATAAATTTGACAGGATCCCTATCCTGGGAAAAGCTTCAGTTCTGGGCTACAGAGCCCCTGGGAGACAGAAGAGGAAAAGAAAGAGTGCCTTCGAAAGAGCTTTCTCTTTCTTGTCAGGAGAGTGTGCAAGGCCTCAGAGAGATATAACAGTGAGCATTATACACAATCAACACTGCTTATTTGCTTGTTTTAACCAAAGAGGAGAGTGAAAAGGCTGGCTTAAAGCTCAACATTCAGAAAACGAAGATCATGGCATCCATCCCATCACTTCATGGGAAATAGATGGGGAAACAGTGGAAACAGTGTCAGACTTTATTCTGGGGAGCTCCAAAATCACTGCAGATAGTGACTGCAGCCATGAAATTAAGAGACGCTTACTCCTTGGAAGGAAAGTTATGACCAACCTAGACAGCATATTAAAAAGCAGAAACATTACTTTGCCAACAAAGGTCTACTAGTTAAGGCTATGGTTTTTCCAGTGGTCATGTATGGATGTGAGAGTTGGACTATAAAGAAAGCTGAACACTGAAGAATTGATGCTTTTAAACTGTGGTGTTGGAGAAGACTCTTGAGAGTCCCTTGGACTGCAAGGAGATCCAACCAGTCCGTTCTAAAGGAGATCAGTCCTGGGTGTTCATTGGAAGGACTGATGCTAAAGCTGAAACTCCAATACTTTGGCCACCTCATGTGAAGAGTTGACTCATTGGAAAAGACCCTGATGCTGGGAGGGATTGGGGGCAGGAGGAGAAGGGGACAACAGAGAATGAGATGGCTGGATGGCATCACCGACTCGATGGACATGAGTTTGGATGGACTCCGGGAGTTGGTGATGGACAGGGAGGCCTGGCGTGCTGTGATTCATGGGGTCGCAGAGTCGCACACGACTGACTGAACTGAACTGAACCTACTTTTCTCTCTTTCTGACCACAAATGCAGTCTGAGATCAGAAATAACAAAACGGTGTCCCTTTAACCAACCCATGGATGTTTTTTTTTCTGGCCCAGAAGTTTCAATGTCAAAATTTAGATTTCTAGGTCTTCCTGAAATGTTAAAAGTTCTACCCATAAAACAACATTTGACTGAATTCAGATTTGTGACTATACCTTTTAGGTGTAGAACTCACTCTCCACTCCTTCACAGGCTTTTAAGATTGACAGATTGCCATTTTTTGTCATGACAATTGAGCTGTCTTTTCTTTTACCTGGTGTATCTTGTTATGTATGTTACCTGCCAGGTATGTATATGAGTTTGTGGCACATATGATGCTGAAGAAGTTCCCATGGAACCCTTTCATACCATCAGCATGTGGCTATTTCTTAGTAGTACCCTATTGTGTATCTGACCACACAGAAACACACGTGGGTCCCTACATTAGAGTTGGAACTTTAGTCAAATCAACTCTGAATATACAAGGTTCTACAGCACAATGGAATGAAATCTATTATAAGTAAAGAAAAACACCTGTTTTGTGCTGTCAAACTCTCCCAGAGAACTTGCCAGTGCTGATCTGGGATTTCTCAATCACATCCATAATAGGATGAAACCTCTCTTCTTTCTCTACAGGAACCTCTCTACATTTTTTTTTCATGTGGTGAATTCATTTTGTCATGGAGTGAACACCTGTGTGACTATTTAAAAACCACAACACCAGGTGTGTGAGTATGAATGTCTCTCTCCTTTGTGTAATGCTCTTCTCACTGATTTCTCAGCAGGCTGGGTCAGGAAAAAGGCTTCAAACTTAATATAGAAAAAGGTCTTAAAGGATTTCTTAAAATATATCTATTACAAGCACATGCACTGAAAATATTGCAGTCAAATTATACAAACAGTTCATAGCCTTGTAAATTCCTTTTGTTTATACCATCATGTGAAAATGTTCAGATCTACAGATACACAGTTGCAAGCTTACTGTAAGAGAGAGAATTTTAGAAAACCTAGTAAACTCTAAAATCTGGAAGATATTATATTATAAAATATTTAAAATATTAAAACAAAAGAGATTTTTTTACCTTTTGCTTTGTCTCAGGCTCTCTATTCCTCTTTTCCAAGAAATAGTGGCCCTGGGGAAAGCATTTGGTTTGCATTCGATCACAATATCCCCACCAACTTGAACAACTGAATATTTTTTAAGGGGATTTTTGGAGAAATCAGGAGCTGAGGCTAAAAACAAAATCACAGAATTATTCAATTACTCATCTAATCAACATGTTGTTACCGAAGAACGGATACAGTATCCTAGATAGAATCTAATATCTGTAAAAACAAACAAACAAACAAAGAAACAAAAAAACTCTTTTTGAAGCTACTTTGCTCAAGGTGTTTTGGAGCTAATTGTGAACTTGGCATTTTGGAGTCTCTGTTTCCATTTGTAAAATGAAGATGGCAATAGATATTACCTCAGTCAGTTAGTCTGGGTCTTGAACGAGGTAACTTTCAGTAAAGAAGGTTAAGTACCGACTGGCACAAATAATTTACTCAGTTCAGTTCAGTCGCTCAGTGTGTCCGACTCTATGCGACCCCGCACGCCAGGCCTCCCTGTCCATCAGTAAATGTAAATTATTTTTGTTTTGGTAATGGTCATTGAGATAACAAAAGCAAGCTAGAGTTAGGGAAGGAGCAAATTACAAAAGGTCACATTTTTGATAGTATTTATAATAAAGAAGGTGAAGATGGTTCCATGAGAGAGAGGGAGAGAGCGCACACAATGAAATACCTTTTCAATAAACCAAAAGCAGTATATTATTATTTCAGGTTTCTTTAGGCATACCATTAACTGGAAAAATGGAAATAGTCTGCCTTCAGTTGAAGCAGGCAAGCTGAGTAGAAACTTTAACAACAACAACAACAACAACAGAGAAAAAAAAAAACAGTCTTTGTCAGTTTCAACTCTGTCCTCACTAAATAAATCTTGAACAAATACCAGTTCATAAGGGTAATAAATAATTAAACTGCCTGGGGATGCATCCAAGTCTTCCTAGCTGCCTGCCTGTGGGAACCTATGTGTCCAGTTCCCATTCCTAGCGTAAAGTCTATATGAATTTCTTTCAGATATGCCATGTTGTCTTGTATGGTTTCTCTGCCCTTCCACTGACCTATACATGCTTTTTATTCTGATACATGTGTAAAGAGAAGTCTTCAATTTATGTTATATTCAGCTGATAGCACCTACTCAATTCTTAACTGTAATAGTCACGATATTTTAAAATTCAGCACTTTTTTTCCCCCTCTGTAGAACTATAGGTTCTATAAAGATCACTTTGATATTGATAGTTCTGTTTTCAGGGTTTAATACATGATAAGTATTCAATAAATGATGACTGAATGAAGAAACAAATGAATCAATGTCCATCACTTATGAAACTTTGCTGTTCTTCCTCTCATCTCCTGTGTTTATACTATTAAGGAAGACTCAGGATGAAAGACATCACTGAGTCATTTATGGTGACAACTCCACTGGCTGACTGTCTCAGAATATCATCCCCAAACTGCTCTGTCTCAACATTTTCCACTATAGGGGCCTGTTCCTAGCTTCCCTTGAGGTCTGCGTGGACACGTGACAGGGTTCTAGCTAATTACATAAAAGGAGTTTGATGTAAGGACGCAGGGATATTTTACTTTTCTATGATAGGGGCTGTCCCCTCTGTCTTTTTCGGGTTTCAGTATGGACTTGATTTCTGTAGCTACAGCACTCATCCTGGATCCAGGAAGCTACAACCATGAGGAAAAAGTTTAAAGATCATCAAGTCACATTGCTCTTGCTCAGCTACCCACTCACCCCCTGACCCCCCATGAAGTTCTTGTTCATGTGTGGGTGCTAAGTCGCTTCAGTCATGTCTGACCCTTCGGAACCCCATGGACTGTAGCCTGCCAGGCTTCTCTGTCTATGGGATTCTCCAGGCAAGAATACTGGAGGGTTTGCTATGCCCTCCTCTAGGGGCTCCTCCTGACCCTTGGATTGAACCCCACATTCACAGAGAGATTCTTTAACACTAAGCCACCTAGAAAGTCTGAAGTTCTTGCTGAAATAAAATACCTCCTTGTTTAAGTCTGTAAATTGAGATTTTCTTTTCTTATTTGTAGCTGAAAACATTTCTAATAGATGCTTTTTGAGTTGTATTCAAAATCTTATGCTGGGATCAACTTTGGGGGAGCCACCTCTGATTTGGTTTCACCCAATAGTGGCTTCCTCCAAGCCCTGATGTGTTACCACATCACCCAAAGCTGAGTAATAATTCTCACTTTGCATACTTTAGAAGCTAATTTAGACATTTCTCATTATTTCAAGGAAAAGCAATTTCCAATTTACAGAAAAATTAGATTCATATTACATATAATCATAGCTTGCTAAAATGTCAGTTTGAATTTTTTGGCTATAAATGAATGACTTACCTAATACTCTCAATTCTGCATTTGCATAAATTATCTGATATTTGTTTTCTGCAGCACATTGGTAGATACCAGAATCTGACACATTCAGCATAGTTATGATGAGTGTCCCATTTTCTATTTGAATTCTTTCCTAATAAAAGAAAAGTCACATAAGATGCTAGTGCGTTAATGTAAGCATGCTCTTAACATTTGTACATATCTATGAGCTGTTGGGGTATAAGACCTGTTGCTTATGAAACTGAAATTAATATACTTCAAGATTCTGGGCAGTTTTCTGGACTTTAAAAAACAATGGAAATATTCTTAACATACTTTTAGTGGTTAGTTTATGTTACCTCATTTCTTTTAAAATTGGCAGTTTTCTGCATAGAAGGTATGAGATGGTTGAATGGGAGCACTGACTCAATGGACATGAATATGAGTAAATTCTGTGAGTTGATGATAGACAGGAAGGCCTGCCTGCTGCAGTCCATGGAGTCTCAAAGAGTCAGACACAACTGAGCAACTGAACTACGTTTCTGTTATGTGGTATATAAAATAATTTGGAATACACTACCATTTCAGTATTTTCAGAAAACATCAGTTCAGTTCAGTCGCTCAGTCGTGTCTGACTCTTTGTGACCCCATGAATCGCAGCACGCCAGGCCTCCCTGTCCATCACCAACTCCCGGAGTTCACTCAGACTCACGTCCGTTGAGCCCGTGATGCCATTCAGCCATCTCATCCTCGGTCGTCTACTTCTCCTCCTGCCCCCAATCCCTCCCAGCATCAGGGTCTTTTCCAATGAGTCAACTCTTCGCATGAGGTGGCCAAAGTACTGGAGTTTCAGCTTTAGCATCATTCCTTCCAATGAACACCCAGGACTGATCTCCTTCAGAATAGACTGGTTGGATCTCCTTGCAGTCCAGGGGAATCTCAAGAGTCTTCTCCAACACCACACTTCAAAAGCACCAATTCTACGGTGCTCAGCCTTCTTCACAGTCCAACTCTCACATCCATACATGACCACAGGAAAAACCATAGCTTTGACTAGACGGACCTTAGTCGGCAGAGTAATGTCTCTGCTTTTGAATATACTATCTAGGTTGGTCATAACTTTTCTTCCAAGAAATAAGCATCTTTTAATTTCATGGCTGCAGTCACCATCTGCAGTGATTTTGGAGCCCCCCAAAATAAAGTCTGACACTGTTTCTACTGTTTCCCCATCTATTTCCCATGAAGTGATGGGACCAGATGCCATGATCTTCGTTTTCTGAATGTTGAGCTTTAAGCCAACGTTTTCACTGTCCTCTTTCACTTTCATCAAGAGGCTTTAGTCAACAATAATGTTAGACATGGATAGAGTGACTAGAAAATTTCCATGGTTTTCCATCATAAAGTCTTAAAAAATTAAAATATGATTCAATAATTTTTTATTTGAGTACATAAGTTGAAGGAGCTAAATTCTTTTCTGCAGTGTACTATGAAGTATGTTTAAACACACTTAAACACACAAAGTCTGTTGCAGAGTCTCATTTTGGGTACAATTTTGAGTGTATAGAATAAAACAGTTTAACAGGGTAAATATAACTTTAAATGGTACCTATCACCATCCTCTAAAGATAGTAAAAGTAGGCTGGAGGACACACAAGAATGTTGTTTGCAAAAGGGATGAAGGAATTAAATTCCAATAAAACTGCAACAAAGAACAGCATTCTATTCAGGTTCTAAACAACAGATGTTCTTTGTGTCTCTAACTGAGCCTGTAAGTGCAAAGTAGAATGGTGAGCTGACACAATTATTAGGATAATTTGACGGGAAAAATAAACTTGTCTCATTTTCTATATATTATAAAGTGTGCTTTAATTTGAAAAATGTGGATGACTGCCTTAGTTTTCCACTTTTAGAGACAGCTATTAGGTTTCATAAAAACCAAGTTTCTGGATGATGACTGAGAGCTTGGGTTCTGAAATCAGGCAGATTATGCTTAGAATACCAATGCTAACACTTATTAACTGCTTTGTGACCTTGGACAAATAGACTTAAGCCCTCTGAAACATTTTTTTTTCACTATACAAATAATAATCATATGTTTCTTGTAAAACGTCATGAGGGTGCCGTTAGATAATGTGTGCAAAATATTTAACAAAGGGCCTGGCTCATATGAGAGTTCAATGAATGTTGTTGATGATAATGATATCATCTACATATGGATCAATCACTGACTAAGTGCAGTTTTGTACAAGTTGTGTTTTCTACCCATAAATTTCCAATTTGAATAATGGGAATAATTGTAATAGTTACTTTGACTTTAAGTATTAAATAAATTAGGATATGTAAAGATTATACTACATTTCCTGGCACCTACTAAACATTCCAGAAACATTCATTGTTGCTGTTAGTAATAAAATTTCCCTAGCAGAGTAGGTGGAAGTTTAATAACACCATAGCTACTTACTTCCGGATTGAGGCGTTCACCATTCTTTAACCAGGTGTACCAAGGGTCTGGCTTTCCACTGGCTTTGCATTCCCAAAATAAGCTGTCATAGATAGACAAGTATGTATTTTGGATTTTTTGTTCCCATTCTGGAGGGGCTGTTTCAAAAAGAGGCAAAAGCAACTATTTAGCAAATCAGTTAGCCAAAACATTATGCTGCATTTCAAGGACTATAGAAATCAGAAGGACAAAGTTACCTGGGTTTAATAATACTGTACTCATGATTTGAGGGAGGGGAAATGCAGGACCCCCAAAGTGGGACAATAGAAACTCTGTTGTAAATACCAGTGGACCTTTTGCATAAGACTGATATTTGCCATCTATCACTTTGCTATACCTGTATAACAATTTTGGAGCTGTGGGAACAGGCTAAAGGATAATTCCATATTATATATTAGTATATAGGTCAAGTTAGAAAATGTATATCAAATCTGAACCCTCTGTGGGCAAAAGGCCATTAACTATATTTAGATTGAACTAACTAAAATAATTGTATCCATATCCAATATAATTACAATTCAATAGTTTGAAGCATAAATCAGATATCAGCCTCATCACATTTTAGTAGGTTTTAATCAAGTTGTTTTTCCCTATGTATAAGTCTTGACAGGGAATGATAACTTTTAGAGTGTATGTAGGTTAAGCATATAACTTTAATTCTAGGCATGAGTTTTCCAAACCTTATTTTCTAATCTGAGAAAGTTCAACATAGTTCTGAAGCAAAAAGCAACCGATATAATTGATGTTGAAATGCTGTTTAAGTATAAGGTAGTATTATCCTTCCTAACATTCATGGAAACAAGTGTGTATAAAATAAATTCTTTGAAATTGTTATTTCTTCTATAATGATGTTAGAAAACTCTCTGGATTTGCCATTTAATCCCTCTCTTTTGTTTAGGTCTGTTCTAGATATGTTGGAGTGGATGAGCTTACTGTATAATTGTACTTAATACTCCCTCCAAACTTTTGTAGAGGATTTTTTGTATAGGTGTTAGGTAACCTTATCAAGAAGTTGCTGTTCAGTTGCTTGGTTTTGTCTATCTCTTTGAGACTCCATGGACTACAGCACTCCACACTTCCCTGTCCTTCGCTAGCTCCCAGAGTTTACTCAAATTCATGTCCATTGTGTTGGTGATGCTATCTACTCATCTCATCCTCTGATGCCTTCTTCTCCTTCTGCCTTCAGTCTTTCCCAACTTACAATGAGACATGGTTAGAAAATAGAGAAGCTTGATTTTGTACACAGAAAGTAGTCACATGTTTGTGTTTGTTTAGGAGTGCTGGCCAAGGCTAAGTTCTCAGGAAAAGGGAGAATCAACAGGGAAGGAGAGTCAATGCAAGAATTAGTTATTGAGTTGCCACCAAGTGGCAAAGAACCTGGCTAGTGGTAAAGAACCTGCCTACCAAAGCAGGAGACATGAGATGTGGGTTCGATCCCTAGGTTGGGAAGATTCTCCGGAGGTGGGCATGACAACCCACTCAGTATTCTTGCCTGGAGAATTCCATGAACAGAGGAGCCTGGTGGGCTAGGGTCCATAGGTTCACAGAGTCAGACACAACTGAGCACACAAAGATGATTGTTACCCATCCTCTGTGAATGTATAAGGAATCTCTATAACTGCCTGCCCAGGAAAGAAAGAGGAAACATTTATCATTGGCTCTTGTCCACAGTCATTCAAGGGCAGTGCAGGTATTAACTGGAGAAGGCAATGGCAACCCATTCCAGTACTCTTTCCTGGAAAATCCCATGGACGGAGGAGCCTAGTAGGCTACCTACAGTCCATGGGGTCATGAAGAATCGGAAATGACTGAGCAAATTCACTTTCACTTTTCACTTTCATGCGCTGGAGAAGGAAATGGCAACCCACTTCAGTATTCTTGCCTGGAGAGTCCCAGGGACAGGACTGATAGGCTGCCGTCTATGGGGTCGCACAGAGTCAGGCACGACTGACGTGACTTAGCAGCAGCAGCAGCAGCAGAAGCAGAAGCAGAAGGTATTAACTATTAGCACATTCAGGTTGTGTGTGCTTAAATTTTGAGTAGGTTCTAGAAGGGGCCAAAGAAAACTGGAGCAGGAAACAAGATGGCCTGTTGTGCCACCTGAGATAAGACTCTGACAGGCTACACCTGCAAAATACAGTGGCAGAGGGGGTCACTGCAGCAGTGGTTGGAGTAAGTGGTGCTGAGAGTCTTTGAAATGATATACAAGTTTATCTGACTTTCAAGGTTTTTCCACTGTAACTTCTTGCACTAAAAGAGAAGTTCCTTCGGGGAGCTAGTCAAGGAGAAGGAATCATGATGTCCCATTGTGGTGAAAAGTAACCCAAGATGAACTCCTATGGAAATCAGGGCAACCTCCAGTTACATGACTCGCTTTTCACAACCTTGAGGGATAATGGATGGCAACACTTAGAAGAACTGAGTGTATTGATTAAATTGAATCATGTTTCTATTTAATATTTTTAAAATTTATAGTTTGTAGATACTTGTTTAGAAATTGCCCTATTATACATTTGATCTGGGAGGAAAAATGAACACACACATAAAATCCACAGAGCTTACAGGAGTTTCAGATATATACATATATATATGTGGTTTGTTGCTTAGTACAATAGCTGTAACTTTAAGCTTTATTTTTTTTTAATGTGTACATTTTTTGGATGCTTAGGATTCCAAGAATAAACTTTTAAGTCTTCAACTACATGTAGGTCCAACTAAGTCAGAACTACCTGAAAAAAAATAACAGTATTTCAAGTCTATCATATAGGCTTGGGTATTGTTACTTATTTCCCCCCCTCAATGGTTGTGTAATTGACTTAACTCCTCTGAATGTGCTCCATTATTTATAATGAAAATAATACTTTATAAACATATTTTGAAGGTTGTGTATTTGTGCTCAGTCACTCAGTCACGTCCAACTCTTAGTGACCCCATGGACTCTAGCCTGCCAAGCTACTCCATCCATGGAATTTTCCAGGCAAGAATACTGAGTGGGTTGCCAGAAGAGGACCCAATATAAATGGATAGAATTCTGAAGTATAACTTAAGCATAGCAACACAATGGACTGAGAGACTTTTGAAATTTTCAGGTATTTTTCGATTCTCAAGAAATTGGATCAATTCTCTTCTCCTTTGGAAATATGTGTGCATGTGTGTGTGGTATGTTGCTTCAATTATGTCTGATTCTTTGCACCACTAATGGACTATAGCCCACCAGGCTTTTCTGTTGATGAGATTCTCCAGGCCAGAATATTGGAGTGGGTTGCCATGCCCTCCTCCAGGAGATCGTCCCTAGTCAGAGATTGAACCGGGGTCTCTTATATTTCCTGCATTGGCAGGCAGATTCTTTTTTATTAGTACCACCTAGGAAGCCCTTTGGGAGCATATTGACAACTAAATAGGTGAACAAGAAGCATTATTTTGTCTTATTGACCAATTACCCATTATTCTCCCACAAAGACCATTTGTACTTTTTAAATGGCTAATTTGATTGTGATAATAGGTCATGTGGGGCTTCCCTGGTAACTCAGTTGTAAAGAATCTGCCTGCACTGCAGGAGACCCTGGTTTGATTCCTGAGTTGGGAAGATCCGCTGGCAAAGGAACCCACTCCAGTATTCTGAGCCTCATGGCTCAGCTGGTAAAGAATCCACCTGCAATGTGGGAGACCTGGGCTTGATCCCTGGTTTGGGAAGATCCCTGGAGAAGGGAATGGCTATCCACTCCAGTATTCTGGCCTAGAGATTTCCATGGACTGTATAGTTCATGGGATAGCAAAGAGTCAGACACGACAGAATGACTTTTACTTTCACTTCCATAAGTCTTATGAATACACTTAGATGACCAGGTTGAAGAGCTGTGGTAGACTGGGCAGAATCTCGTTTCAGAAGACTGTTCAAGGTTCTAATCTCAGATCTAGTGAACATTATTTGAATTATTTGTTCAATTCATCAAGATTTAATTGCCTATAATATCACTGAAAATTATTTCTACACTTTATTGCTATAAAAATTATGTGGATTAATATTTGTAAAATCTCCTATGTAAGCTAGCAGTTGCTTTGTTAATGTGAGAGAAAGTACTTTATTATTGATTTCCAGTTTATAGAGACCTCAATTTTATGGTTAAGTTTTTTCTTATCTATATATTTGTCAGTTTAGTAGAAAAAGGACATAGCTATTAGCCAAAGCCTGTGTAGTATTGTGCTTCTCCTAAAAAAAACTCCCAGTTACATCCTCACAATTTTATTTACAAAAGAATGCCAGAGTCCAGAGACTTTGGATTAAAAAATAGGAGCCATCAAAAGAATATGTATATAAACTCAATTGACAGCTTCTGAAGTGGCTCAGTGGTAAAGAATCTGCAGGCCGATGCAGTAAATGCAAGAGAGAACAGTTTGATTCCTGGATCAGGAAGACCCTGTGAGGAGGAAATGGCAACCTACTCCAGTATTCTTCCTGGAGAATTCCATGGCCAGAGAAACCAGGCAGGCTACCTTCCATGGGATTACAAACAGTTGGATAAGACTGGGTGACTGAGAACACATGTATAAACTTAATTAGCATTCCTTCTAGGTAATTACAATACCTTAGAAATTTTAGTTATTGAAATATATAGTTTTGTTTCTAATTACTTTATTACTGATTATAAATGTGTCACATAGAAACATGTCACACAGAAAATGACTTTGGCCATAAATAAATACAGTTTTTAAAGTCCCTAGTACAGAGGACATGGAACAACAGACTGGTTCCAAGTAGGAAAAGGAGTATGTCAAGGCTGTATATTGTCACCCTGCTTATTTAACGTATATGCAGAGTACATCATGAGAGATGCTGGACTGGAAGAAACACAAGCTGGAATCAAGACTGCTGGGAGAAATATCAATAACCTCAGATATGCAGATGACACCACCCTTATGGCAGAAAGTGAAGAGGAACTAAAAAGCCTCTTGATGAAAGTGAAAGAGGAGAGTGAAAAAGTTGGCTTAAAGCTCAACATTCAGAAAACAAAGATCATGGCATCCGGTCCCATCACTTCATGGGTAATAGATGGGGAACAGTGGAAACTGTCAGACTTTATTTTTCTGGGCTCCAAAATCACTGCAGATGGTGACTGCAGCCATGAAATTAAAAGACGCTGACTCCTTGGAAGAAAAGTTATGACCAACCTAGATAGCATATTCAAAAGCAGAGACATTACTTTGCCAACAAAGGTCCATCTAGTCAAGGCTATGGTTTTTCTAGTGGTCACGTATGGATGTGAGAGTTGGACTGTGAAGAAGGCTGAGCGCAGAAGAATTGATGCTTTTGAACTGTGGTGTTGGAGAAGACTCTTGAGAGTCCCTTGGACTGCAAGGAGATCCAACCAGTCCATTCTAAAGGAGATCAACCCTGGGATTTCTTTGGAAGGAATGATGCTAAAGTTGAAACTCCAGTACTTTGGCCACCTCATGCGAAGAGTTTACTTATTGGAAAAGACTGTGATGCTGGGAGGGATTGGGGGCAGGAGGAGAAGGGGACGACCGAGGATGAGATGGCTGGATGGCATCACTGACTTGATGGACGTGAGTTTGAGTGAACTCTGGGAGTTGGTGATGGACAGGGAGGCCTGGCGTGCTGCGATTCATGAGGTTGCAAAGAGTCGGACATGACTGAGTGACTAAACTGAACTGAGTACAGAGGTGTTAAATATAGCTAAGTTAAGAGTATTTTAAAAGCAGCAAACATTTTGACAATCCTGAGGTATATTTTATGGTTTATTTGATGTCTCAAAAAAAAAAAAAAAAAGGTGAACTTCATGCAAGTGTGTATTTTGGCCTGGAGGAAAGAATACACAAGGACAAACATTAGAAAATATATGTTTTTATCATCTCTCTTAAGCCATGAGATTCTGATAACTGAGACAACTATATTTTTAAATAAAGTAATGAGTTTATTTTTCTCTTGTCTACATATATGTAGGCAATCTTGGGAAACATAAACAAGTACTGAAAACTACCATAAGTATTATGCTTCTCCTGTCATGTTCTCCTTTTGTAATTTCTGCTTGGGATTATCATTAAGATTGTCACAGGCTGCTGCTGAATTTATTAAGGGAAATATATTGAATTCCATTTTACTTTGTGTTATAAACTTCTATGGCTTTTAACATGACACTGCTCATCTTTCAAAGGAAATTATAATAAACAATAACATGCATAGACTATGCTGAAATTAAATCCATATTTTAAAAATGGTCATTCCCATCGGCTAATCACTGAATTTAACATCCTTACCTGGAAATGTGTCTTCTCTTTTTCTCGTATGACACTTACCCACAACAGCTAAACTCTTTCACTATTGACTATGAAGGATATCACCAAATATTTCATATACTTTTTGAAATTCTATTAGCTCACCATAGAAAATGAGTTGACCCTTTGCAAGGTTTCTTCCTCGAAGGTTACTTGCAATACACTCATAGAAGCCTTCATCTTCCTGTTGAAAGTTCGGGATTTCAAGGGTAGCTTGGGATTTGCTGTATTTGACTTTCCCCGGCAATGGGCTTCCATCCAACCTCCTCCAACTAATATCAGGGACGGGACTAAACAGTTATACCTCATTAGAATAGAAGATGGTTTAGTCCTTGCGACAGCAGGATAAAATAAGAATTCCTTAAGCTTAACTCTCAAGGAAAAATATCAGTCAAATCTACTACATTGTGACTAGTTTTCAGATTATGCAGTCATTCACCATTCACTCATCCAGCAATTTTAATAGTTTATTAAGTGCCTGCCAAGAGCAAGTCACGGTGTAAGATCAGGGAATAAGTTGATGACTAAACATGTTTTGTGTCCTCATGTTGCTCACAGACTAGAGGGGAAAGCAGACAATAAACACAATATAAAAATCAGATTTGTACATTTCAATAACTGAAAAAAAAGGAAAGAGCCTGCAGAGATAGTAACAGGATTGTATCAATTTAAACATGAAGGTAAGGAAATTCTGTGAGGATGTGATATTTAAGAAGAGGCAATTTCTTTCTGTGTTTACAGATTATAAGGCAAAAACTCAGATTCCTCTATAGCTAAATTGATTCTAATAGGTAACTGAAGACATACATGACTGGTGAGCTAGATTATCAAAAGAGATCAGTACTATATAACAGACCCAAATGAATTGGGAGTATAGTATCTGCTATCCTGAAAAGAATGTATTATTTATACACATTTTTTTAATGACATAAAAAAAATCTTTGCATTGCACTTTGTCTCTTTCAGAAAGAATGTGTAAACAATTTCTTTATTTTAGGAATTTAGCTTAATATCTTATATGTAATATATTTCATCTAATATGATTACCTTTTTAAGCAGCAAAAAAAAAACATTTTATAATATATGAATCTATGTGTCAAACAATAGATATGAATTTAGAAATTCATGGTGAAGAAGGCCTTACTTGTACAGATGTAATAGAATGTAATGAAAATGTAGGCTATAAATAAAGTTCTAACCAGAAAATATTCCCTAATAAACTAATCATTTGAAAAATCAACCCCAATCTATTAGCACTAACATCTTTCCTATTTTCAAGTAATTTTTCATTCCTTTATAGATTTTCAGGTACTTAAATAATTTCTGTTATAAATGTTTTCAGCTTAATAGTAAAAATCATTTTGCAAAACCAAATTACAACCTCTGTAGAAGATGCAAGACTGTTTCCAAGTGCACAAAAATAATATAGGAGAACCTCCCAATCGTATACAAGTGGTTGACAAATAAAGATCTATAGAATCTGAGCTGTAACAACTGCAGATAATTGGTGATGATTCACTAAGGCTTCAAATAAAGCAACAAAGTTGTGGAAGCCTCAAGAATTTTTCATTGGCCAACAATGAGGATCCTGATATGCAAATCAAAGATATACACTGTGTAGAAAGTCATAAATGTGTTCACACATATTTCACAGAAGGAATACTCACCAATCAATGTTTGATTTGTCTATTTTTCTCAGAATTAGCATACAGTGACAAATACAACTTGAATTTTAATTAAACACAAAAATCATAATTTTAATAAGTTTTGTTTTTGTCCTTTGAAAAAGCCTTGACACTATAACTTTAGGTTGATATTTCAGTATAACAGCATATTCCTGCCAACAAGTAACCTCAGGTAGCTAGTTTTCTTATTCATTCATTTTATTAAATACAGAACTACAAGTTCTAAATAATTATTCAAAAACAAAGTTCTAAAAGAAAGTTTATTCACTGATAAAGATCTTCACCAAGTCTGAGGCAGTGGTATCCAATTTAGTATCTACAGATGGTGAGGATATAAATGCCTTTTATTTTTCTTTTTATGCTTATCTCAATTTTTCCATTATTTTTCTACAGTAAGGATGTATTACCCTTGTAATAGAAAAATTCTAAGAAAATTTATTTACAAAGAGAAAAATAAAGAGAGGCTCTGATATTTATCTGAATCCATGATTCTTTATCTTTTTATGATAGTGTATCTCTGAGGTTTATGAAAAATACATGCAAAACATTCAACTAAAAAAGGTTTAAACCTAAAACATTAAGAAAAAAAATCAGTAAAGGCTGAATATTTTCCAATTGTTATATCATGTTCTTTATTTTAACTGTGAAGACAGGAGTCAATTTTTAACCTATTTATCTAAATCTCTGAACCAGTAATTGAACAGTATACTTTAATTACAATACCAACAGTAAGGGACCTTTAAATACTTCTCAGTATGGTACTTCTATATAGCCATTAGACACACATAAAAATGATATTCTGTGAAAGTGAATGTTAGTGGCATATAGGACCAAAAACTGAGCGGTATAATCCTTGTGGAAATCATGACTGTGAAATATATTTTAAGAACAATGCTCTGTAGGGTCAAAATTATACTATAAGGCAAAAAATGTAAAACAGACATGATACCGAAGAGATATTTAAGCTTCTCATTTAAAGAACATCCTCTAGATAGATGCTTGTTTTTCTTACCTCAGTTATGTTTAGGGTGAAACACCTTCTCTAATAAACCACTCAACTATGGAGAAAGTTGTAAGTTTCAGTGTACTGGTTTCTAACATAAGAGCTTCCAATTTTGAAGAAGGATTTAAGAATTAGACTCTGGTATTCTCAGTCTGCACTGGACATGTGTTTGTTTTTGTGTGTGCATTTTTATTTTCTTTGGAAAACCCAGTGCTTCCTATCTTTAGTCCATCAGATTTGAACTGGATGGACTGCACCTCTGGGGACTTCCCGGGTGGCTCAGTGGTAATGAGTCTGTCTGTCAATGCAGGAGACACGGATTTTATCCCTGGATTGGGAAGATCCCCTGGAACAGGAAATGGCAACCCACCCCAGTATTCTTGGCTAGAAAATTTTATCAACAGAGGAGCGGAACAGGTTGTACAGTCTATGGAATTGGGAAGAGTCAGACACAGCTAAGCATGCATGCCTGCACATCTGGATGCAAGAGTGAGCACAAAACTCAGATCTCACGATTAGAAATCGGTGTATTGTGGCCACCATGGTGGGTCAACTATGGTAACTAAGACAACACAATCAGAAACAAGTAGATCAATTCTGGGACTGCCTTTGAAAGAGCTATTAAAGACAGGATCTTTTGTCACTGGTTTTCCTCAGTTGTTAGGATGTATACTTGGCACTTCTAGGCAACAATTTCCAACGAAATGGAGACACTGTGTTTGAAAACCAAGGCTAACACAAAGAAAGGTAACTTGGAATTCTTCACATGCCTATATTAAATCGTGTCAATGTAAAAAAAAAAAAAAAAAAAACCTCAAATATATCTGTTAGTCAATAGTCATTTTTTGCCTTATGCCTGTTTGCATAGTTTTCCTGCAACTTTCATTTTTAAAAAAGACTTGAGAAATAAGCTGAATGCCTTGGTTACAAAGTTGTTAAGATGTTTTCTACCTGTGTGATTGATTGTACGACATGGTATTAGTACATTTCTTTAGGATACTATATTTTACCCTCTGGATATTTTAGAAGTCTCAGAGCAACTAAACTTTCAAAAACTGTCACTCAAACATTTATTTTTTTTAATTGAGTCTTATCAAATGCATTTTATGGCTGCATTTCATGTTAAAATTTTTAATGGGAGAAAAATCAAATTTTATATGATTTTGCAGATACTAATTCAATGTTAAGGTTTTTTTCAGATTTGTTATGTCACTACAAAACATGAATGTCAGGAGCCTCTTGATTACTACTGATGATGTGAGCTATAGAGTCAGGGAGAATAACTGTAAAGCATAGATTATATAAAAATGCACGTTCATTTTACTGAAAAGTTCTCATTTATTCTGGGCATGTCTTATGAAGACAGTAAATGATGTAAATGATGTAGATTTTAAAAGAACGAACCACGTGACAGTGGCGACTTATGTTTTATTGGTACAAAATAAGGATTATAACCAGGGAAACAGCATGTCTCTGAGAAACTGTTCCAAAGAGGTAGGGGGAAAGATCAGTGTACATGTGACTTTGGTGAAGGGAGAGTATGTTCAGTAAAGCACATATTTTTTGCAAAAGGCTTCTGCTAGCCATGAGGAGCAGTCATCATCATGATGAATTTTAGGGCTTTTCTAGATATCAGAGGATATAAGAATTGGGCTCATAAAATCAGCTCCTGAAAATATCTATCTGAAGACCTGTTCTGCCAGTTTTACCCAGAGCGCAGGTTACCTCATTTTTGCTCTCTACTCTGAACTCCTTTCAGGGGATGTTGAAAGTCAGTAGCTACAGCAACACATTATTTAATCCTTGTAGAGGTAGATGGCAAGTGCCAAAGGCAAATGCCAATTAGTAGTTAACAATCAATTTCACACCCTCTCTCTTTTCTGAAGCCATCCCAAGTGGCATCATGTGGGAAGAACTAAAGTCAACAAAAGATGAAATTATATTAGTAGTGAGTTCAATTTCAAATGTAAAGCTAAAAATTCCAAGATATACCATTCCATGTAAGCAATGAAATACTAATACTTGTATTAATATTAATAGCAAAGCTATTAGAATACTATATATAGAGTACAGAACAGAGTGTAATTCTTAAACTTACCAGCTATATTTTATTGTACATTTATAAAATAAATTTTCTCATTTATAGAATAGGGCTTGCTGTGCTGTAATTAGTCACTCAGTCATGTCCGACTCTTTGTGACCCCATGGACCGTAGCCCTCCAGACTCCTATGCCCATGGGGATTCTCTAGGCCAGAATACTGGAATGGGTTGCCATGCCCTCCTTCAGGGGGTCTTCCCAACCTAGGGATCAAACCCAGATCTCCCTCACTGTAGGCAGATTCTTTACTGCCTGAGCCACCAGGGAAGCCCAAGAATACAGGGTGGGTAGCTTATCCCTTCTCCAGTAGATCTTCTCACCAGGAATTTAACCATGGTCTCCTGCTTTGCAGGCAGAATCTTCACCTGCTGAGCTACCCAGGAAGCTGAGAATAGGGTTTAAGACTAGTATATATTTCTTGGAATTATAGTGAAGATTAAATGGTATTAATATAATACATCTCATACATTTAATATCATCTAAAATACATGAAACAGTATTTTTGTGTTAATGATTTTAAAATAATTTTACATTATTATTTTTATCATTTCAAAATAAGAATCCTAGCTTATGTTTATTTGTTTTCTATTCTCCTTTAAGAACTCTGTATGACTATGCATTTAACATAAATTGATTTATGAATCATGCATAAACTAAAATCAGATCTCCATACTGTACATGAAATGGGTGCACAAGCACACATATATGTCTCTAGAAGTAAATGTCCTGCTTCTGCCTGTTTGATTGACTGCTGAGGAGATAATGCCTCTGATCATAGCCATCATGTTCATTTCCTTATCAGGAGAGCAGGGATCTCTCAAGAAGCTATAGCATGCTTTGTTGTAAAATACATTTTTTTTAAAACTTGACAAATCATCTAGGACCACTGTAGTAGGGAGGAAAGTAATTAGACAACTTTTGCCAAAGAGGAAAAAAATGCTTTGTGAGAAAGCTAAGCATTTATTTATGAATAGTAATAACCATTAACTGAGTGCTTACTATGTACCAGGCTTGTGACAGATGGTGTCCATATGTCATCTCAATTTAATAATATTCAGCTGGAAGCTGCTAACAATCCTAATTACCTTTTTGAAATGGTACTCACGTTTAGACAGGTAATTTCTGCTAAATTATTACCTGCCAATTCTCTTCCACTTAGAGTTCCAGTACAGGCTAATTTATTGTGATCCACCTTCCAATTCTGAGTTTCCACCCATTCATTTATTAGCACTAGTAGACTCTTCCTTCTGTGGCTTCAACATTCTTTTTAAGACCTATCTAGCTTATCTATGTTGATGGTATTAGTGACGCAGTAGTCCCTGGCAGTTCATTTTAATTTAAAATAAGTGGTCTATTTAAAATCCACAGTTAATATATTAATGTATGAAGAATTCAATAGAACAGGGAGATCTTTGAAGGGTCTTCAGAATGAGGATTCTTGTTAAACCACCTGAAGCTCTGCCATTAAAGGGTTAAGTCAAAATACATGGTACCACCATCATCCTGTAACTTCAGGTATCAGCCATTTCTGGCAAAATTTCCCTTTCAGCTCCAAATCCACCCCCCACACACATACACACTTCTTTAAAAAAAAAAAAAATCTTTACAAATGCGGTTAAAATCCAACTTGAATACAAATCTCAAAAAAGAAAACCAGTTTGAAGCAACTCTCTCATTCAAAGTTTCCTCACAGCACAAAGGAGATATTTATGAACTGTGTATTTCAGAAAACTTTACAGAAACCTTTTCTTATTTTGTATCTATATTTTCCTGCAACCTGAATCTGCACAGTTCTGAAAGACTACTAGGTCATAAAAGCAAATTTCCTTTCTCCTTCCTTCCTTCCTCCCTTTCTCTCTCTCTTTCCTTCTTTGTCTCTATCTTTCTTCCTTACTTACTTCCTTTCCCTCTCTCTCTTTCTTTCTTCCCTCTCCCTTTTATTTATCTTTCTTCCATCTTCCTCTGGTTTTGTGCTTCTTAAATAACATTGCCATGAGGGCTTCTACTTATTACCCTTGTCATTGTGCTTTTACAGAGTGAACATCCTATTAATTTTATCTGGAGACAGAGAATATATTTGTTAACCATCTGGCCTAATTCAACCTGAGTTGGAAGTTAAATTAAAGCTCTTCCCACACTTGTAGAAACTCTGCTTCACTTCTATACTTTTAGCCCATAAATAGAATTTTCATTACTAGTGCTATTTGAGAAAGCTTATATTTTTCCCTTGGATTTCTTAAACCTCATTATCCACAGCTTAAATCCAGGCTATACCAAGTTTTAAGCAGAAACTGGTACAGAGAACCAGTTTCCTAAGACGCTTATATTTGGGATTATTCTTAACTTGAACCTCATTTCAGAAAATCCTGTCTGTGGCCATTTTTAATCGAAGAGTGGAAAGCAGAATAACAAAACCAGCACAGAGTGCCTCTGTTCAATTTTCAGACTGTTCAACTAACTGCTTTCATTTCCTCAACTTGAAATATTCATACAAAGAGCTTGGGATATAAGACTGTCCTATGGGGATACAATATGGATAAATTCATGAGTTCTGTAGAAAAGCAATCTCGCTATTACGGAAAAAAGGAATTTTTTTTTTCTTTTTTCTCTGTGTGATCTAAATGTAGTCATGATCCTGTTCTCCTGGTCAGTGTCTATGCCAGGTTTCCTTCGGGGGAGAAAACATTATCGTGTGCATGCATTTTTCTGGTATTTGACACTACACTTGTTGCAGCCAGTCGAAAAGCACACAAATAGTTTGGTCTTAATAGCAGTGGTAGCAAAACGGTACTTGCCTGTAGGACACAGGCAAGTTTTGTGTGCTGCTGCTAAGTCGCTTCAGTTGTGTCCGACTCTGTGTGACCCCTAGACGGCAGCCCACCAGGCTCCTCTGTCCCTGAGATTCTCCAGGCAAGAACACTGGAGTGGGTTGCCATTTCCTTCTCCATTGCATGAAAGTGAAAAGTGAAAGTGAAGTCGCTCAGTCGTGTCTGACCTTCAGCGACCCCATGGACTGCAGCCTTCTAGGCTCCTCCAGCCATGGGATTTTCCAGGCAAGAGTACTGGAGTGGGGTGCCATTGTGCAAATTACCTCACATCTCTGAGCCTCAGCTTTCTCCTTATAACTAGAGATAGCAATGGGTACATGAAAGGCTGCTTGAAAGGATAAAATGTGGATATATATTATGAGATAAATTCTGAAATATAAAGTTAGAACCTATAATAAAGTTTGTTAAATTGTCTCAGTACCATGATCATCCACACAGGGACAGTGAGGTTCTACTGTCCCAAGTGCCTAAGACTTTTATGGCCACTTTCTACTCCACAGTGTAAGCACTAATTGGTACATTAAACGTAAAACAGGAGCCCATAATTTCAAGGTATCGGTGAAGTCGCTCAGTCGTGTCCGACTCTTTGCGACCCCATGGACTATAGCCCACCAGGCTCCTCAGTCCATGGAATTTTCCAGGCAAGAGTACTGGAGTGGGTTGCCATTTCCTTCTCCAGAGGATCTTCCCAACCCAGGGATCGAACCTGGGTCTCCCGCACTGCAGGCAGACACTTTAACCTCTGAGCCACCAGGGAAGCCTATTTCAAGGTATAGTAGGGCTGAAAATAACACTACAGTAATAACAGGAAAAAAAAAAAAAAGAAAACTATCCCTTGGTTGATAGCATCTCCATAATGTTTTATGAATACATAATATTAATCCTAAATAAATACTTCACCAAGTGTAGGAGTGCTATGTTGCCCTATAGGAGAGGAAATTACACTTTGGTCAAGGTAGGTTCTGAAGGCTCATGTTCCTTCAAAATTATGTTGAGAGTTAGAATTCCTTAGAAATTATAAGGCTTGACTTTAGCTCAGCTCATAATTATAAATGTTCACTAAAGAAATTAAGGAGACATTATATATGGTTTGTTTTATTTAATCATTCTATTATTAATATATCTAACATTTATTGATCACCTTCTACGCTAGGCACTCTGCTGTGTTTCATTGAAACTATATGATGATATCTTAAGACACAAGACTATTGCTATTAACATTTTGTAGATAAGGAGATTGGGAATAGAATAGGTTGGTAACAGGTCCAATATCACCCAGTGAATTACAAAAAAAATGATTTGAACTAAAGTCTCTTTCCATAGTGATTGAGCTCTAAACTACCATGCTTTACTGCTCCTGCATGAGCTAAACAGCTACAGCATGAGAATCATCTTTTTGGTCAGTATAATGTTGCTTAGAAATATATTCCTTACCTAATTAACTAATGTATTTTATGATCAGGGGGTAGGGTTTCTTTCGTCCAGGGGCCAGAAGATGAAGTCAGAGTTGTTTTTGTTTTAACATATTGAGATGCCTCTAAATTCCAATAAAATTTCTAGAGATGGGTTCCAAGGTTAACAGGAAAAATGGAAGTAACTTCTTTTCCTTCAGTTCAGTTCCAAATTGGATTTGAAATCTTTCTCTCCTGCAATTGCCAGTTACTTAAAAAGTAAGATTTGTAAGTCTCCTGAGAAAGGTGATGGTAGACTGAGATGGAAAGGATAAAGACTTACTTGCAGAAGTATATATATTCTTCATGGATTATTTTTAGAGCCTTTAGATTAATTTCATTTTTAAAACAGCAATATAAAAATCCAATTTTGATTTTGAAATAGTAAAAAAAAGAGTGAAAGGAATCTTTGACTTTTTGGATTCAGTATATAAGATCAAAAGAGACCCAACTTGTAATTTGGTCCATTTGAAAATGGACCCTTCACAGTTGTTCTTGAGGAGAACTTGCCAACACATATCAGAAACTTTAACTTTTACATTCCTGTTATTCAATAATTTAATTTTCTAAAATTATACTGAAGAGGTTTGCATGCAGATGGACAAAATATAGCCCCAAGAATATTCATTTCTCATTATTTATGACAACAAAAAATGTAAACAAAATAGAAGGAAATTAAATGTCCACAGAAGATATTAAGAAGAGGTGGCAAGAATACACAGTAGAACTGTACAAAAAAAGATCTTCATGACCCAGATAATCACGAAGGTGTGATCACTCCCACTCACTCAGAGCCAGACATCCTAGAATGTGAAGTCAGGTGGGCCTTAGGAAGCATCACTACGAACAAAGCTAGTGGAGGTGATGGAATTCCAGTTGAGCTATTTCAAATCCTGAAAGATGATGCTGGGAAAGTGCTGCACTCAATATACCAGCAAATTTGGAAACCTCAGCAGTGGTCACAGGACTGGAAAAGGTCAATTTTCATCCCAATTTCAAAGAAAGGCAATTCCAAAGAATGCTCAAACTACTGCACAATTGCACTCATCTCACATGCTAGTAGAGTAATGCTCAAAATTCTCCAAGCCAGGCTTCAGCAGTACATGAACCGTGAACTTTGAGATGTTCAAGCTGGTTTTAGAAAAGGCAGAGGAACCAGAGATCAAATTCCCAACATCTGCTGGATCATGGAAAAAGCAAGAGAGTTACAGAAAAACATCTATTTCTGCTTTATTGACTATGCCAAAGCCTTTGACTGTGTGGATCATAGTAAACTGTGGAATATTCTGAAAGAGATGGGATTACCAGACCACCTGACCTACCTCTTGAGAAACCTATGTGCAGGTCAGGAAGCAACAGTTAGAACTGGACATGGAACAACAGACTGGTTCCAAATAGGAAAAGGAGTACGTCAAAGCTGTATATTGTCACCCTGCTTATTTAACTTCTATGCAGAGTACATCATGAGAAATGCTGGGCTGGAGGAAGCACAAGCTGGAATCCAGATTTCCAAGGGAAATATCAATAACCTCAGATATGCAAATGACACCACCCTTATGGCAGAAAGTGAAGAACTAAACAGCCTCTTGATGGAAGTGAAAGAAGAGAGTGAAAAAGTTGGCTTAAAGCTCAACATTCAGAAAACGAAGATCATGGCATCCAGTACCATCACTTCATGGCAAATAGATGAGTAAACAGTAGAAACAGTGTCAGACTTTATTTTTTTGGGCTCCAAAATCACTGTGGATGGTGATTGCAGCCATAAAATTAAAGGACGCTTGCTCCTTGGAAGGAAAGTTATGACCAACCTAAACACCATATTAAAAAGCAGAGACATTACTTGGCCAACAAAGGTCCATCTAGTCAAGGCTATGGTATTTCCAGTGGTCATGTATGGATGTGAGAGTTGGACTGTGAAGAAAGCTGAGCGCTGAAGTATTGATGCTTTTGAACTGTGGTGTTGGAGAAGACTCTTGAGAGTCCCTTGGACTGCAAGGACATCCAACCAGTCCATCCTAAAGGGAATCAGTCCTCGGTGTTCATTGGAAGGACTGATGTTGAAGCTGGAACTCCAATACTTTGGCCACCTGATGCGAAGAGCTGTCTCATTTGAAAAGACCCTGATGCTGGGAAAGATTGAGGGCAGGAGGAAAAGGGGATGACAGAGGATGAGATGGTTGGATGGCATCACTGACACAATAGACATGGGTTTGGGTGGACTCCGGGAGTTGGTGATGGACAGTGAGGACTGGAGTGCTATGGTTCATGGGGTCGCAAAGAGTTGGACGCAACCGAGTGATTGAAGTGAACTGAAATGTCCATCAGTAAGAGACTGGCTGAAAATACACATTTGAATGTCCCACTGTCATTCCATATGAAAGTACAAAAACTGTTTAACGGGAAATATATTCATAATATATAATTTTAAAGATTTTTAAAAGTGTTTTACAAAGAATATGCTGAAACGATTTGAGTATCAAAACAAAGCAGTATTGGATTATAACCCAAAAGAGAAATAAATATCCAATGTGATATTTATATAAATACAAGATTGAATAAATTGATAAATGAGGATGGAAAAGTGAAAAATCTCCCATGAGGAAGAATTCTAAATAAATTATATAGGTTCACACCTTAGAAGTGAATCATGACCCCTTACTCATTAGATATGAACCATATACTTTGGCCATTCCAAAGACACAATATAGGAAAAGAGAAAAATGAGTAGATTTACAGTGGAGAACCCTGACAAAACTTCTGTCAAGTGAGGAAGGCCAGCATTAACAGTCATAGATCATATTGATAGAGTAATAACCTTGATATGATGGGTGAAAATGGCATTTTACTTTTACGCTCTTTTTGCTCAAAACCCATAACCTCAGGTTAAAGTTAAGGAAAACAGCAGACAAATTTCAATAGAGGGTCACCCCACAATAAAACTGACCACTACTCCTCAAAATTCTAAGTGAAATGAAGTGAAGTTGCTCAGTCGTGTCTGACTCTTTGAGACCCCATGGACTGTAGCCCACCAGGCTCCTCCGTCCACGGGATTTTCCAGGCAAGAGTACTGGAGTGGGTTGCCATTTCCTTCTCCAGGGGATCTTCCTGACCCAGGGATCGAACCCAGGTCTCCCGCATTGCAGGCAGATGCTTTAACATCTGAGCCACAGGGAAGCCCCCAAAATTCTAAGGTTTATCAAAAATAAGAAATGTCTGAAACACTGTTAATTACAGACAAGAAGAGCCCAGGGAGTCAAGAAAACTCAATATGGTACCTGGGATAGAATGTTAGAATTAAAAAGGATATCAAGTAAAAACCAAGGAATTTTGAATAAAGCATGTCTTTAGTTAATAAAAACATATTCGTGTTCATTATTTGTAACATAAGTACCATCTTAATTTAAAGTATTAATAATAGGGAAACTGTGTGGTATTATATGGGATTTTACTATACTGTCAGCTGACTTTTCTGTTCTAAAACAGTTATTTTAAAATTTGCGGGGGGAGAGATATTAGTAAAGTGGGAGAGAATCTTCTGTTTCTCAGAGACACACAAAAAAATTCCTTCAATAACAGTCTCTTATTAGTTCTACCAAAGAAACTGAGAGTGACTCTTTCCAGTCTCAGTTTAAAAAGCAGTAACCTGGAGCAAAGATAATCAGGCAAGTTCCCAGAGTATTCTTGAATCTTCCTTCATTGTAAGGAAAGAACAGATTCTAGGGGGGAAAAAAATGTGATCCATATTGTTACATCAATCCTATTTTCAGTAGCCTGTGAACTCCCTGGGGTCTTTCTATTATCTTTATATCCCCAGGGCCTAGCCCAGCATCTGCTGTCAGAATTCCTCCTGAATAAGTGAAGGCAGAAAGGAATTAACTATTGAATAAGATATTCAATGCATATTTACTAAGTTAATAGATACTGGAGCTTAATTTGCCAAGTGAGTGAATGAGAGGATGTCAATAATCCTCATCAAGAATAAATATGTTATTCTAAAATGGTAAATCCATTGTTCTGAGCAAGTCCTTGA
>SJXQ01000899.1:827059-840617 GCA_006408695.1 Aepyceros melampus | reverse complement strand
AAAAAAATGCCAGAAATGTCTTTAAATGCCTTGTCACACCAACAGCAAAGTGCAGAGTGAGGGGGACACGACACACTTTCCGTTTTAAAAATGTTTGGAAATATGTGCAGCTTTGATACAGTTTCCGGTGCTCCAGACACCCATGGCCACTTCCTGGAAACCACTGACAACTGCTAGAGCGCTTTTAGAGACTACCATATATCATGATCCAATTGGGTAATTAAACCTAATGAGGGCAACAGACACATCTCGGGTGAGAGGTGTGTCAGTCATGGCCCTCCTACCCTAAGGTATTCACAAGGAGACAGATCAACAGTTGTTTTTAATTCGTCCTCCTCCTCCCCTCCCCTTCCTCCTCCTCCTTTTTGTCTTCCTCTTCCACCTTTTTCCCCCCCCGAGCAGCTTTAGCAGGACCCTTGGCGCCATCAAACTTGCCTTTAAACTTAGAGTGTGCGACATCCTTATACTTCTTCAGCTTCCGCTGCCTTGTTGATGTATGGCTGCTTCTCACTGTCACTTAAGTTATTCCGCATCTCGCCCAGCTTCTTTGCCACATCTCCAAACAGAGACGCCAGGGTTTGTAGACTTGATCTTGGGGTGGAATTCAGAGCAGAATAGGAAAAATCCAGACGGATTTTTCTCTTGGGGCCATTAGGGTCCTTCTTCTTCTTGCCTCCCTTAGCTGATACGTAATCCTTCATTTCCTGATCCTAGCGCACTTTATCCACCTTTGCCATTTCATCAAATTTCGACTTCTCTTTCCCGGACGTGGTCTTCCACCTCTCAGAGCATTTCTTGGAAAATTCAGCAATATTGACAGGGACCTCTGGGTTTTCCTTCTTATGTTCCTCTCTGCATGTCTGCACAAAGAAGCCATAAGCAGTTTAAAACGACTGTCTTTGGTTTCTCGGGATCACCTTTAGCCGTCTTGACTGTATTTGTTAGTCTAGGCAGCACAGGGCATGACGCACGGTCGGCGCTCCACAGCCTTGCTCTAGCTGCCTCCACGAGAGCCGCCTCTCCAGACATTTGAAATGCAGATAATCTGAAAACTTTTAGGAAATAGGATTTTTATCTGAAGAAATTGCCAAACATTAAACTGAGAAAAAGTCTTCATGGTGAGAGCCTGAAAGCCTTCTCCCAAGATCAGGATTTTCTCTTAATACTTCACAGCATTGTAATGGAGTGTTTTCCTTCTTATGTTCCTCTCTGCATGTCTGCACAAAGAAGCCATAAGCAGTTTAAAACGACTGTCTTTGGTTTCTCGGGATCACCTTTAGCCGTCTTGACTGTATTTGTTAGTCTAGGCAGCACAGGGCATGACGCACGGTCGGCGCTCCACAGCCTTGCTCTAGCTGCCTCCACGAGAGCCGCCTCTCCAGACATTTGAAATGCAGATAATCTGAAAACTTTTAGGAAATAGGATTTTTATCTGAAGAAATTGCCAAACATTAAACTGAGAAAAAGTCTTCATGGTGAGAGCCTGAAAGCCTTCTCCCAAGATCAGGATTTTCTCTTAATACTTCACAGCATTGTAATGGAGTTTTTAGCCAGGGCAATTAGGCAAGAAAAAGAAATAAAAGATATCCAGACTGTAAAGAAAGAAGTAAAACTATCAGATGGCTGCTGCTGCTAAGTCACTTCAGTCGTGTCCGACTCTGTGCGACCCCATAGACGTCAGCCCACCAGGCTCCCCCATCCCTGGGATTCTCCAGGTAAGTCTTGGAGAATATAAGAATATATAAGGCAAGGCTTATATAAGACTAGATGTCTAGTCTTATATAAAGAAAATCTTAAGAAATTCACAGACACACACTTTTAGACTAATATATTCAGCAAGATTGTGGGATACAAGATCAATATACAAAATACTGTTCTGTTTCTGTATACTAGCAATGAAGAATCCAAAAATGAAATTCAGAAAACAACTCCATGTGCAGTGTACTGAAAGAATAAACCATTTAGGAATAAATTCAAGACAGAAATTTAAGATCCATACACTGAAATTCTAAAACATTAAAAGAAATTAAGAGCTAAATAAATACAAAGAATCTCATGTTCATGAACTTAAAATAGCAATATTCTTCAAATTAATCTATAGATTCAACTCAATCAAATTAATCTATAAATTCAACTCAATCCCCACCAAAATCTAGCTAGATTGTTTGTTTGTTTTTAAGAAACTATCTAATCCTTAAATTATAGAGAAATGTAAGACATCCAGAACAGACAAAACAATCTTGCAAAGAAAGAAAAATGTTAGAGGACTTATACTTCCTAATTTTAAAATTTATTATGAAGCTATACTAATCAAGATGACTTGGATCTAGTATAAGGGTAGACCTATAGATCAATAGAACTGAGAGTTCAGAATAAACCCATATATTTATAATCAATTCATTTTCCTCAAGACAGTTCAATGGAGAAAAAATAGTTGTCTCAACAAATGGTCCTCGAACAAGATCTCCATATGTAAAAGAATGAAGTTGGACCTCTCTCTCATACCACATACAAAAGTTAACTCATAATGGACTAAATATCTAAATGTAAAAGCTAAAACTGTAAAACAATTATAATAAAATATGGGTGTATAGCTTCATGACCTTGTATTAGATAGTGATTTCTTAGAATGGCACCTAAAACACAAGCCACAAAAGCAAAATAACAAATTAGAATTCATCAAACTTAAAAATGTTTGCTTCTCAAAGGACAGTATCAAGAAACTAAAGAGATAAGCCACAGAATGGGAGAAAATATTTGCAAATCCTGTATCTGATAAAGCTCTAGTATCCATAATAGCCAAAGAGTAGAAACAACTCAAATGTCCATCAACTGATGAATGGATAAGCAAAATATGGTATATCCATAAAATATGATATTGTTCAGCCTTAGAAAGGGCTGAACTACTGACTCTTGTTAGAACGCAATGAACCTTGAACACTTATGCTACATGAAAGAAACTAGACACCAAGTGCAGCACATTATAGGATTCCATTTCTGTGACATGTCCAAAATAGGCAAATCCATAGAGACAGAGAGACTAGTGGTTGCCAGGGGCTAAAGAGAGAGATGAATGGAGAGTGATTGCCTAAAGGGTATAGGGGATGATGAAATGTTCTGGTGAGAGTTGTACAGTCTGTGAGCCTACTAAAATCCACTGAATTATACACTTTAAAAGGGTGAATGTTATGGTATGTAAATTATACTTCAATGAGAAAGAGCAGTAGAACTTTCCAAAACAAATATTCAGTGGTTGCTTAATCCCTCAGAGAACATCAAGAATTCATTTAGATAATCTAGAAAAAAAACATTTTACTCAACTATTAAATTATTTTAAACTTATAACTCTGAAACTTAGCTTATGTTGTATTTTGCACTACCTTCTTACAAAGTGATATGTTAATTACAGCTGGATTTATAGAGAAATGTCTGGAAAGTTGTTATCTGAAATATCAACAGTGGTTGCCTTTGGGAGATGGTATCTTGTGTAGTTTTAAATTTATTCTAACGCTTTTATGTATTACTTACATTATATATATGCATATGTATCAACTTTATAATCACTAAAATCTATAAAGCTCTTTTTGTTTTGGCAGAAGAAAAAAAACTGGCTATGCTGAGAAAATGTTGATAGATAATTTTAAAGATTCTTTCTACTCACAAGAAGCCAATAGCATTTTGCTAGCTGATCCCAAGAGGGGAAAATGCCCAATTAGCCAAGCGATCACAATTCAAGAATTATTTTTTGGATAATGAACGAGAACCTGTGCTAAGCCATGCTGTGTGAGAGAGAAGGACATTTAGGGCATGGTTACTGCATCCAAGGGTCTTTTGATGTGGTAAAGGACCTCAGATATGTAAATAAATAACTGAAAGGAGGCAGAACAGAAGCCTAGCAGAGAGGCGCCTGAAACACTGCAGAGTCCCCGAGGAAGCTGTGATAAGCTGTAGTTCACTACCTCTAGATTCAAAGACAGGACTTTAGAGGTTCGTCTTGAAGGCGAAAGTTGGGGTTCAGTTCAGGGGGAGAAGGGGAGACAAAGCCAGAAGTGAGCATTTAAGAGCCTTACCCACTTTTCCCAACCCCCACCCCCATCCCCACAGCTCCTCCTTCCTGAATCCCTTATACTTCTGGGCACCAGTCTGCCATTTCAGGCCTTCACACAGCTGTTCACCTGGAATGCCCTTCCCTCCCTCATTACCTCATTCCCTCTTGCTGTTCTATAAGAATCTGGTATTCTCAGGTCCTGTCACTCTTCCAAAAGAATTCTCCTTGACTGAGACAGGTTGAGTTCAAGGCTGCCCGCCTGTACTCTGACAGCATTCTGAGTCTGTCTCTATCGCGGCACACTGTGCTCTGCATTGTAATGACCTGTTGAGTATTTGTTTCCTCCACCAGACTGTGAGCTCAGGTGACAGAAGGGCTAGGAACCTGGCACAGAGCACTGGTCATCACTGAATGGAACACACGCTGTAGCCAGTCCAGGAAATAGGAATGGTAGCCATGGAGTTCTGTGTGCCCAGCGTGCCCTCCCACCCCTTTGTCTAGGAGCCAGCACTGCCCTCCCGGCCACAGAGTCAGGCCAGCAATGCGAGCTGGGCCAGTTATCACTCCTCATTCTCCAGATAGTGAGACTCACCCAGGAATACAGGGGGCCCAAGCCAGGCCACTCAGAGTTCCTCCCCCAGGGCAACTGGGAAAAGGTATACTTTCCCGACTGAGGAGTTCAGCTGACAGTGGCCTTATTGTTTGCCAGGTATAGGAAAACCTATCTGCAGGAGAGAATGACACACCAGACAAGCAAAAATGAGAGGAAGCAGAAACGGTGTTATGGTAGTTAATGACAGTCTTGGAGACCCTGGTTCCTGTCTTTGAGATTCCCAGAACTGCGCTCATTCAGGCAGATCTTTCTTCATAGACAGGGATCTTTCAATAAATACTTCTGTGGGTATAAGCTGGTCAGGCAGGCTGCATTTCTGTCACTTACAAGAATATCCCTGTCCAATGCTAGGATCCTCAGTAAGGCATACAGCTGGAAAAATCAGCAGAGGCCAGGTTGGGGAGGATTCTAAATGCCATATGAGGGGTGTTGGAGTTTATTTGTAGGTACAGTAATGGGTAATGAGTAGTCAGAGGCTCAGGAGATAATACCAATAACACATAAGTTTTTAATTAGAGGGAGAGGGGAAATGGAAGCCCAGTTGGAAATGCAAAGTAAAAACACCCCCATATATCAGCAAGGTCAAGGAGAAAGAAGGTTGAAAAAACCCTAATTTTGTTATGTAGGAAAGAGCAGCAAGGCTTGTGATAAATGGGAAAGTAAAGGAGAAAGGTGGGCATGTCGAATAAATAGTCATTTCTAAAACACTGCAAACAGCTCCATGTGCAAACATTAGTCACTAATACAAATGAGATCTCAGGGGTTTTATAAACAAGCAAGCCGTTGCCAAGACTCACATCTGGCAGATGATACATCCATCATGTGTAAATACTTCATGTAGCATCGATTACCCTGATCAATTTTAGGCATCTATCATTTTCCAGGCCTGCAGCTCAGCACAGGGAAATTACAAAGAAATGGGATGTTCTGATCTTTCTACAGCTGGCTTATAGGAAAACAGTGAATAAATCCATGGCAAAACTCAGGTGGCTTCTGAGGTATAAAGAAAAAAATTCCCATTTTGTTTTTCCATAGAATACTTTCTTAAACTAGATCAAGCAATCATCATCTTCAAAATTCAGTACAGAAACCATCCTCAGCTTGGGAGGGAGAAAGATCAACGACACCCAAGGAACAGGGATAACAGATGCTTAACACAGGGAGCCACAGTCACTGGACCTGATACAGCAGTGTGACATCTACTTACAGGGAGATCAAGTAAGACTAGAAAGGTGAAAGGCGGAAAGGAGGTTAGGCTGTATTGTGTGGGCAAAGGGAAGTCGTAAGAGGTTTTATAAGCAGAAAAAAGACATGGTCACAACAGTTCAGAGAGAGCCTTTTGTAGGCAGAACAGAAGGCAATAAGGTCCCCTCAAGTGGGGAGAAAATCGACAGACTCAGGATTGTCAGTCAAGAGAGATGATGGGGGTTGGAGCACTGTGAGGTGAGTGAGGATCACTTCAGACAGAGGTGGTGGCTGAGGCCCTGCAGTGGGTGGGAGAGCGTGACTGACATGCCAGAGAGAGAGAAGGCAGCTGATGCTGAACCCTTATTAGGTACCAGCGCTACTCTGGGCACTTCCTCATTACTATCTCATTTAGAACTTCGAAGCAGTGCTGCACTGGACCTTTTGGTGGTCCAGTGGTTATTAAGACTCTGCACGTACAATGCAAGGGGTGTAGGTGTGATTCCTGGTCAGGGAACTAGGATCCCATGTGCTGCAGCCAAAAAATTAAATACAACAATAATAAAAAACAATCCTGCAGGGTAACTATTATTATTTCCAAATTTACAAATAACAGAAAGGAGACTCTGAGAGGTGAAATAGCTTGCCTGAGACCACACAAATTTTTCCGATACAAAAGCCTGAGTCTTTTTGCAAAATGAGACAGCCTCCTAGTGTACATTAATTATCCCTCTCAACTTCCTCAGGTAGGAGCTGAGGCAGAGATTTAAAATTTTACTGACGCTTCCAGCTGGTGAGTGCCCAATGCTGGACGAGAGCCCAAGCTTGACCCGCTCCCGTTTCCCCTCACTCCCCGCCCAGCTGACCTATTAAGTGAGCCTTTGTTCTGCCACGTTGTGTAGCTCCCTTGTGATCACTGTTAAACCAGAAAGTCTTATTGGGTTTGTTTTAAAACGGACCCTAGGAATGGGGATGGCCCTTCCTCCCACCAGGATGAGTCTCAGCACCTTTGAAAATAACTACCCCAAAGTCTCCTAAAACCCTAGGTCTCTACCCAGCAGCCCTGGCCTGCCAAGGTAATTTCCAAAGCCCCAGCCTTGAAGGCTCACAAATCCTCCGTTCATGTTCAGACATATAAATTGCATTAGCAGAGAGAACTACGCATCTGGTGGTGTGATCTTGAAGAAGAGAAGACGCTGGAGTTCAAGGGCACACACGTGAGCACACTCGGGGCCTGGCCCATCTCCAGCAGAGCCCAGCGGGAAGGCTGGGCCTCTCCAGCCCTCTCCACACTGAGATGAAAGGAGTCCATTTCCCTCCTAAGAGTGTCCTAGGAGTGGGGGAGAGGGATCTCCCACACTAACAGACTCACACACAACTTCAGGTCATTGTCACTGGAATTAACAGGTTCACTCAAGAGGCTCAGCCCAGAGCATTTGCTGGAGTGAATGGGGCAAATTTTTCCGCAGACAGACCAGACTCTGGATTTTTTCCTTCGGCACTTCCAGCTAGTAGTTTATCAGAATTCCCATGAACACAATACTTTTCAATCTGTTCGCATTTACCTTAAAACCTTGATCTGTTTTAGGCTCTGTGCTGGATTCTAAGGACCCAGAGATGGCACCTGAACTCAAGTTCTCAGTCCAGGGTGGGAACCAAACAGTGAATGAGGTCAAGGACTAAAAAGGCCTCTTGGCAGGTTTGGAGGCAAACAGACCTGGGTTCACATCTCAGTCTTCATACTTGCTAGTTGTAAGGTTTTAAGCAAGTCATTTCAATAAGGAGCCTCTGTGTCTTCATCTGGAAGTTAGAATATCTATCCAGCAGAGTTGGTATATGGAAGAGAGAGAGAGGATTGGTATAGCACCAAGGACTGAAAAGATGTGCCATATATGCTACTGATTATTAAGAGAAGAGAGTAAATATTTTCAGTCAATAGAATTAGTGAAAGTTTCCTGGAGGAGGTAGTATCTACATAAGATCCTATAAGATGGATAGACTTTGATCTGGTTTTGAGGGATTAGAGGGAAGAGTACAGGGGCTTTTTAGGGCAGTGAAATTTTTCTATGATGTAGTAATAGTGGAAACACGTCATCAGGCATTTGTCAGAATGTATAACACAGAGTGAACCCTAATGTAAACCATGGACTTAATAATAATGTATCAACATTGGTTCATTAGTTGTGGGAAAATATATTACACCAACACAAGATGTAAATAACAAGGGAAACTGGAGGGGGTTGTGTGTGTGTGAGAACTCTGCACTTTCTGATCAATCTTTCTGAAAACCTAAAAAACAAACAAGCAAAAAAAAAAAAAAAGCCAGGAAAGAGAATTTTATACAAAAAGCCGGCATAAACAAAGGCCGGGTGGTCATGACATTTGGCTGGAGCATGAAGCACCTGGAGAAGAGTGATCCCAGAAAGGTGGGTTGAATATCATGTTAAACTGTTTATGCTTTATCTTGAGAGTATGGAGAGATGGTAAATATTTCAAAGTGCTAAAATGATCAGACTGCATTTAGGGATCATCAGTTAAGATTACCCCTGAACAGACATGAATCTGTAACAAAGGACAGGACAAGAAATGATAAAAATCTGAGTTAAGATAACAGCAGTGGGATAGAGAAAGGTGGCCAGATGCAAGAGCTATCCTGAGGTTGTCTCCATTAAAAAAAAAAAAAAAGCCAGGAAAGAGAATTTTATACAAAAAGCCGGCATAAACAAAGGCCGGGTGGTCATGACATTTGGCTGGAGCATGAAGCACCTGGAGAAGAGTGATCCCAGAAAGGTGGGTTGAATATCATGTTAAACTGTTTATGCTTTATCTTGAGAGTATGGAGAGATGGTAAATATTTCAAAGTGCTAAAATGATCAGACTGCATTTAGGGATCATCAGTTAAGATTACCCCTGAACAGACATGAATCTGTAACAAAGGACAGGACAAGAAATGATAAAAATCTGAGTTAAGATAACAGCAGTGGGATAGAGAAAGGTGGCCAGATGCAAGAGCTATCCTGAGGTTGTCTCCATCAGAATCTAGTGATGGAATGATCTATTGACGTGAGTGGGAGAAGGGGAGAAGTCTAGGAGAATGCCTGGTTTCTGACTGATGCTAAACTGGTGGGGGTGGGGGCTGGCGGGGAGGGGTTAGGGACATCCCTTTGGAGACTGGAATGTAGGAAGGCTAGATCTGAAGGTACAATGACCTTGCCCAGCTTCAACATGTTTTTAAGAGAACATTATTTCAGATGTGGTATGGAACACTTTCTAGAACTCTCTTGTTCTGGCCTCTTAGGGCTGACCGGGGGATTACTGCCTACAGACTTGAACCCACGCTTACCTATGTGGACACTCAACCTGTTAGGAGGTCTTTTCAATGCTAAGCTTAAGGCTACCTCCTTGCAACTTCCCCCATTGAACCCAACTTGGCCCTCAAGGGGGTCTCTCTAACTGGCTTTCTCTGCCCCAGGACAGCCCATTAGAGATCTGTAGACCATGTCCCTTGAATCTGTCCTTCTTTAGCTAGACAGCTTCTAATCCTTCACTTGTTCTAACACAATATAGTTCCCAGGCTGCCCTCCCTACCTTAGACATACTCCAGGACACAAAACCTCAGGAAAGCTGATGCAACCCAGAGTATGCAGAAATTTAACATCCCTCCTTCTAGACATTATTTCATTAGCACATCCTGAGATCCTCTTGGCCCCCAAGGGTAGCCCCTCATATTTCCCATGCATCTCCATCAACTCCATCACCTAGCCCTTCTCTCATTTATCTCTATTGAGCCAGAATTCTGCAATTGGATTTTTATCTCCAAGAGTAAGACTTGATATTGACCTGGATAAACTCCACCCTGCCATGGGCCATCTACAGGACAAACCAGTTGGAAACTGGAACACGAAGAGCTCCAGCCAAGCTCTTTTGAGGACTTAGAGGCAAGTGAGGGGCAGCTGAAATAGTCTGGCCCTGCTCTGGCCTCAGCTCCTCCATCTTCCATATGGGCATGAATAATCTGCTTTCCTGCCAACCCAAGAGAAGTGACCATACCCCATCCCCAGGGAACAACAGAGGTCAACTTATACATCCTGCTGCTGCCAGACAACACCCCCAACCTATCTGAACAGGAAATTCTACAGAAGTTATGATGTGCAAAACTGTCTTCATGTGCAACCAAGAGTCCCCATTACAACCAAGAGTCCTGAAGAGTTGCCATAAAAACTTGGAAATCCTTGGCCTTCCCAGAGTGGAGCATGCAGCTGCTTGCTCTGCGGGAACCCGGCCATCTCTTCAAGAAACACAACTGCACTGCTCCCAGCCCTGAAGCCCTACCCAGAGGCTGACTGAGGGTCTAACTCGCTTAGTTGGCCCCTTATTTCACTCAACAGTTGGCCCATCAGAAACAATAAATTTAAAAACAGAGGCAGGTCTTAGAAGACAACCTTTGGAGTCACTTACCTTTAAAATTCAGTTTATTTTGAATCATCAAATACTAATATAGGGTTTTAAATGAAATGATTCAGTGACATTGGCAAAATGGCAGAGTAAGGATCTCCAAAAATCTTCTCCATACACGCAGTGAGAATTGTCAAAATTGGCAAAAATTGTCAAAATCAACTTTTTCTGAACTCTAAAAATTAATCAAATCTTGCAGCAATCCAAGGAATACTTATTCAGGGAAACCATATGTTCGTATGTTCTTCATTCAAAGACTCATACATGATGCTCATAGCAGCATTCTTCATAATTGCCCAAATGTGGAAACAACCCAAATATCCATCAACTGAGAAAAGGAGAAATGTGGTATATCTATACACTGCAGTATTATCTGGCCATAAAAAGGAATGAAGTACTGATACGAGCTACAACATGGATGAACTTGGAATCATGTTAAATGGAGGAAGCCAGTCAGAAAAGCCACATACTGTATCATTCTGTTTCTGGAAAATATTCAGAATAGGTCAATTCATAGGGATAAAATGTAGATTCGTGTTTGCTAAGGGCTGACAGGAGTGGGAAATTGAGAGTTATGTGAATGGATATGAAGTTTCTTTTTAGGGTGATGAAAATGTGCTAGAAATAGACAATGGGGATGGCTGCACAAATATGTGATACAATAGAAACATCTGCATACTTTTAAAGCATGAATTTTTCAAAATTTTTATTGATGTATAGTTGATTTACAATGTTGTGCTAATTTCTGGTGTACAGTAAAGTAACTCAGTTATTATACATATATATGTATGTATATATATATACATTCTTTTAAAAAAATGTTTTTTCTTTACTATTATGGTTTATCCCAGGAGAAAGGATACCATTCCCTGTGCTATACAGGAAGACCTTGCTTATCTATTCTAAATGTATATAATAGCTTGTATCTACTAACCCCTAACTCCCCCTCCATCCCTCTCTCTCCCACTTCCCTCTTGGCAACCACAAGTCTGTTCTCTGTATCTGTGAGTCTGTTCCTGCTTTGTAGATAGGTTCATTTGTGCCATGGTTTAGATTCCACTTGTAAGTGATATCATACAGTATTTGTCTTTCTCTTTCTGACTTACTTCACTTAGTATGATAATCTCTAGTTGCATCCATGTTGCTGCAGATGGCATTATTTCATTCTTTTCTTATGGCTGAATATGATTCTACTGTATATATGAACCTCATCTCTTTATTCATTCCTCTGTCAATAGACATTTGTTTCCATGTCTTGATTATTGTATCTAGTACTGCTATGAACAAACGGGTGAATGGAACATAGGGGTGCATTTATCTTTTTGAATTATAGTTTTGTCTGGGTATATGGCCCAGGGGTAGAATTGATAAATCATATGGTAATTCTATTTTTAGTCTTCCAAGGAACCTCCATACTGTTTTCCACAGTGGCTACACTGTGGAAAGGGTAAATTTTATAGTATATCAATTATATCTTAATTTTTAAAAAGTATTTAGTAAACTAAAAATACAAACACCAAAACTCAAAAAGCAACAATAGCAATAAGCATAAACTATCTCTGGCAAAGCCCATTAAATAATAAAATTTGCAGGAAATTCCTTGGTGGTCCAGTGGTTAGGATGCTACATTCCCACTGCACTGGGCCCAGGCTTAATTAATACCTGGTAAGAGAAGGCATGGAGAAGGCAATGGCACCGCACTCCAGTACTCTTGCCCGGAAAATCCCATGGACGGAGGAGCCTGGTGGGCTACAGTCCATGGGGTCGCTAAGAGTCGGACACGACTGAGCGACTTCACTTTCACTTTTCACTTTCATGCATTGGAGAAGGAAATGGCAACCCACTCCAGTGTTCTTGCCTGGAGAATCCCAGGGACAGGGGAGCCTGGCGGGCTGCCATCTATGGGGTCGCACAGAGTCAGACTGAAGCGACTTAGCAGCAGCGGCAGCAGCAGGGGAACAAAGATCCAATGTGCAGAGCAACACAGTCCAAAAAAATCCCCTAGAATTTGGATAAAAGTCTAACCTCGTTTTCCTTTGTTCTTTGTCTAGTTTCACTTGCTCACAGGATGACAGCAGAGACCTTGCACCTGATGCCTTAGAACCAAGTTCCCAGTGCAAAATGGCTGTGCCAACACCTCAGCTCAGAGGACCACGTGCAGAAGCTGCACACGACACTCAATTCAAAATGGAGGCAGCGAGCCTTGTGCAGAGACGCTGCACCCAGCACTCAGCCTGGAGCCTGAGCAGTACAGCTGCTCTTCCCTCAGAACTCCACCCCTCGCCACTGACTGATAACCTGATAAAGCCCCCTAGACATCTTTCAGCCTGTTGGGGAAGCATGTACTCTAGAGTATAGGCTTGCAGCTGTCCATTACTTGACTAGAACAAATAGCTGGTGAGAAGTTGCTATATAACACAGGGAGTTCAGCCTGGAGCTGCGTGAAGAACTAGAGGGGGTGCGGAGGGGAGGGTGGTGATATATGTATAGTTATGGCTGAATTGCATTGTTGTATGGCAGAAACTACCACATCATGGTAAAGCAATTTTCCTTCAATTGAAGGATAAATTTGAAAAAGAAAAGAATAAAATTTTGCATCTGAATTGAACTTCCTCTCATTCTATGGGCTTGAATGACACCAGAGAGGAGGACCCTTGTTGTTGCCCAGTTGGAAAGGGTCAGCAGAAAAAGTCATCTGTTCCTTCTCCTGTTTAAAACTACACAGCATCTTAAAAAGCAGAGACATTACTTTGCCGGCCAAAGTCTGTATAGTCAAAGCTATGGTTTTTCCAGTTGTCATGTACAAATATGAATGTTGGACCATAAAGAAGGCTGAGCACTGAAGAATTGATACTTTCAAACTGTGGTGCTGGAGAAAACTCTTTAGAGTCCCTTGGAGAGCAAGGAGGTCAAACCAGTCAATCCGAAAGGAAATCAATCCTGTATATTCATTGGAAGAACTGATGCTGAAGCTGAAGCTCCAATACTGGTGCCACCTGATTCGAAGAGCTGACTCATTGGAAAAGACTCTGATGCTAGAAAAGATTGAGGGCAGGAGAAGGGGGCGACAGAGGATGAGATGGTTGGATGGCATCACTGACTCCTTGGACATGAGTTTGAGCAAACTCGGAGATAGTGAAGGACAAGGAAGCCTGGCGTGCTGCAGTCCATGGGGTCAAAAAGAGTTGGACATGACTGAGTGGCTGAACAAATAATTGCCAGTTGCTTTCAGATTGAATCAGACCTTTCGTGACCCA
>SJXQ01000899.1:798142-826873 GCA_006408695.1 Aepyceros melampus | reverse complement strand
ACCCTACCCCACCCCCAGCCCACACTACTCTCCCTGCCCCGCACAGAAGCCACACTGGCCCCTGTTGTCCCAAAACTCATGCCCTCTGCCTGGAGCACCCTTGCCTGCAGGCTGCTCACTCTCAATCAGGTCTCATCAGGTTCATGCACTCCACATAGCCACCACGTATGTCTTGCTTCCTCGTTTGTTACCTAGTGCCCTCCTAGAATGGAGAAGGCAATGGCGACCCACTCCAGTACTCTTGCCTGGAAAATCCCAGGGACAGAGGAGCCTGGTGGGCTGTTGTCTATGGGGTCGCACAGAGTTGGACACGACCGCAGTGACTTAGCAGTAGCAGCCCTCCTAGAAGCAAACTCCATGAGGACAGGGACTGTGCCTACTTTGTTCACTGTAGCACAGGGTGGGGGTCCCTGCATGCTTTTTGTAATGAATAAATGATGTCCTCTCAAAGCTTGCTGTCGTTTGAAGTTAAATATTTTTTTCTTTTATTCTTTGTGATGTATCTCTTTCCAGAAAAGACATTTAGTCTAATTGATCCCCTGATTAGGATTGTTTTTAACCTCATGAAAGACACCTGATAAAGGGATATTCCACTCCCTATTGGAATGTCTCAGTTCAGGATGAACGAACTGCTCTCCTATTGGCCATGTTAGCAGCTTGAGAGGCACCAGGAGGGACTGTAGCCTGACAGGACCCTCACCTTCCTGGCAGAATGACTTATTCTCCCTGTTTATGGACGCAGATTGAAGTGAGCCAGCCTGGTACCCTTCCCGAATTGTGTGACTACCGTATTAGGTGCCGTGCTGGGAATGGGGGCACATCTTGGGTGTTGGGCAGGGGATCCTGCAGATAGTCTCCAGATAGGTTTTTTCTTAGCTGGCAACAGCCCCTTCCTCAACTCAGACTCCCATTAAATTTCTCACGTAAATGCCTCTATTTCCTAGGCATTGAGAAGATACCCACTCAGGTTGTTTTCCAGTAGTCATGTATGGATGTGAGAGTTGGACTATAGAGAAAGCTGAGCACCGAAGAATTGATGCTTTTGAACTGTGGTATTGGAGAAGACTCGTGAGAGTCCCTTGCATGCAAGGAGACCCAACCACTAAAGGAGATCAGCCCTGAGTGCTCGTTGGAGGACTGATGCTGAAGCTGAAACTCCAATACTTTGGCCGCCTGATGCGAAGAGCTGACTCATTGAAAAAGACCCTGATGGTGGGAAAGATTGAAGGCAGGAGGAGAAGGGGTCAACAGAGGATGAGATGGTTGGATAGCATCACCGACTCAATGGACATGAGTTTGAGTAAACTCCAGGAATTGGTGTTGGACAGGGAGACCTGACATGCTGCAGTCCATGGGGTTGCGAAGAGTCAGACATGATGGAGCAACTAAACTGAACTGAACTGATACGACTCTTTCACAATGCTGTGGACTGTAGCCTGCCAGGCTCCTCTGTCCACGATATTCTCCAGGCAAGAATACTGGAGTGGGTAGCCTTTTCCTTCTCCAGGGAATCTTCCCAACTCAGGTATCAAACCCATGTCTCCTGCATTCTCAGGCAGATTCTTTACCACTGAGCCACCAGGGAAGCCCCTTATTTCCTCAGACACATTCTTAAAGTAAAATTATTGAGTTCAAGAGTACTTGTACTTTACAATTTGATTACCAAGTTGCTCTCCAAAAGGGTTGAACTAATTTATGCTCCTGTAGGAGAAGGCAATGGCACCCCACTCCAGTACTCTTGCCTGGAAAATCCCATGGATGGCGGAGCCTGGTAGGCTGCAGTCCATGGGTTCGTGAACAGTCAGACACGACTGAGCGACTTCACTTTCACTTTTCACTTTCATGCATTGGAGAAGGAAATGGCAACCCACTCCAGTGTTTGTGCCTGGAAAATCCCAGGGACGGGGGAGCCTGGTGGGCTGCCGTCTATGGGGTCGCACAGAGTTGGACACGACTAAAGCGACTTAGCAGCAGCAGCAGGAGTCTATAAATAAAGTCCTAAATTTGAAGGTATTTGCCAAAAAAATTGTACTCCCACATCCCACCTCACCTTATTTCACTTTTTATGGAGATTGAAAGTAGACTCTCCCCTCGCTGGGGAAATTTTGAGGTGCGGGATCTGTTCTATGGGGAGCAGTGTGGGAAGATGCCCTTCTTCTGGGTGAGTCCTGGGACAGTGTCTCAGGCAGTCACCTGTCCTCTGGGTGAAATATCCTGATTCAGGGCCACAGACAGCAGGGGAGGAGTTATAGCAAGGCAACCTTTGTGTGATTCCCTTACACTCCAGACACTTCTGAAGAGCTGCTTGGGGAGGAGACCTACCAGGACTTCCCTCAAACTGTTCTGTGTTCTTCCCCACATCCCGAGTCCCCCTCCTCTGCTGGCTAAGGTCAGGATCATCTCAAACAGCAAGAGAACACAGCTCCTCTCCCTCCCGCGTCAAAATGGTAAGGATTTAAATCAGAAACTAGTGTTGGCAAATGTGCAGTGAGATAGGAGAGCTCTTATGTTACTGGTGGGAGTGTGAATCCAAAGCCAGAGAAATGTTCACACCCTTTTCCCTCAGGAATTCTACTCCTCGGGATCTGCCCTAAGGGAATACCCAGGTGCTGTCATAGGTTTCCTGTATGAGGATGCTCACTCCAGCATTATTCATAATAGCAACAAATTTAGAAACTGCAAAAATATCCGATGATTATGAATTGGTTGAGGTGAGGTGAAGTCGCTCAGTCGTGTCCGACTCTTTGCGACCCTGTGGACTGTAACCTACTAGGCTTCTCAGTCCATGGGATTCTCCAGGCAAGAATACTGGAGTGGATTGCCATTTCCTTCTCCAGAGGATCTTCCCAACCCAGGGATCGAACCCGGGTCTCCCGCATTGGAGGCAGACGCTTTAACCTCTGAGCCACCAGGGAAGCCTAATGAATTGGTTATACAAATCCAAAAAAAAAATCAAATACTGAACAGCCATTCCATATAATGTTTTTGAAGAATATTTAACGAAAGACTCAACACGTGAAATGAAAAAAGAGGGAGCTGCCAAGTTATAGCTACATGATGTTTTCAGCACTGTTAAAACGCAGGTAAGAAGAATTGATGCTTTTGAACTGTGGTGTTGGAGAAGACTCTTGAGAGTCCCTTTGACTGCAAGGAGATCCAACCAGTCCATTCTGAAGGGATCAGCCCTGGGATTTCTTTGGAAGGAATGATGCTAAAACTGAAGCTCCAGTACTTTGGCTACCTCATGCAAAGAGTTGACTCATTGGAAAAGACTCTGATGCTGGGAGGGATTGGGGGCAGGAGAAGGGGATGACCGAGGATGAGATGGCTGGATGGCATCACTGACTCAATGGACGTGAGTCTGAGTGAACTCCGGGAGTTGGTGATGGACAGGGAGGCCTGGCGTGCTGTGATTCATGGGTTCGCAAAGAGTCGGACACGACTGAGCAACTGAACTGAACTGAACTGAAGGAGCCTTGAAGGTTACTCACTAAAACATTTACAATGGTTTTTACAGATTAAATGTCATTATAATTATCTTCTTCACTCGTCTATGCATTTCTCAAATTTTCTTTAAGAAGCATATGTTATTTTTAAATTGGAAAAAAATATTAAGTCCTACCATTGTCCAAGGCTCAGTTGAAATTATACTTTTTCCTGGAAACTCTCCCAGTGGGTATGACAAGCATTTCAAAGATGTGGCCATTAACATGATAAGTTCCTGTACCTGTCAGCTCTATTCATTGAACCTGAGACCTTGCGCCTCCTTTGTGGCACTCATCTTGGACTCTCTTGCTTTATGGCTACTTAATAAAGTAGCCCTGTCCTGCTGCCCTGTACCCAGCCTGAGGTCCAGATGGCGACACAAGGGGCAGAGACAAAGCTTCTGTTTTTGTCTCATCTTTCTAGGGCACAGGACAGTGAATGTTTATTAAATTTGTTGAATGTGATCAGTCAGATTGTCCAGAAAACAAGAACTTCTAATCATATTCAGAAGACCTAGGTCAGCAGAGCTCACATTCAGAACCTGGATCAAGACCTCTGCTTCTGACCATGGCCTGTAAGAAAGGGCTTGGTCAGCTTCTGAGCATCCACACCAACAACAGTCCACCCCGTGCTCAGCGCTCCTTGTCACACCTGTCATGCCCCTCCGTGGCTGGGCCATGCCATGCTCCTTTCAACCTAAGGACCTTCACACCGTTCCCTTGGCATATTCTTTTGTCCCCTTCTAGCTGGCCCATCTTCTTGTTTTCTGTCAAGTTCAGCTCCGCAATGGGCTGGTTTGGTCTCCGCAATAGTTATTTTCCTTCTTATCCTTTCTTGCAATTTTCTTTCTATATTTGTGTGAACTTTGGCTTTATGCTTGTCTCTTTTGCTTCATCAGAATTGCCAGAAAGCTGGGTCTGTCTTGATTACTGACAGCTGATCCCAGCCTTTAGCACAGAGTCTAGCACCATCAGGGGCTGAGTGAATGAAAGGGGACAAATAACATGGGAAGGACCTGGCACTTACTAGGCATATTTTTCCATTTTCCTCCTTCCCCAGATCCTAGAGTTGATCCAACTCCCTGAATTCAAACAGACAATGTAGCATCAGAGTTTCAGAACCAGCCAAGACACAGGGAGACTAAGAGCCTCATGGGACACACAGGTGGTGTCCAGAGCCCTGGCTCCTGACTCCTGGCATGGTGCTCCGAAGAACTAATCCGTGGGGTTGGACGCAACCCCAGACTGGGCTCTGTTTTTCTGCTTCCCAAATCCCTTCCAGGGAACGAGTCCTGATATGGTAGATGAGAGTGAATAAAGTCTTTCATGCCACTATTTTTCATCAGGGCAGGGAATCCGGAGCTTTGGGCTGTTTGGATCTAATTCAGTGTTACAACAATAATTCCTTGCTTCTTCACACTCTATTGTCATCTCCAAAGCACTATTGTTCTCTTAGTCTAGCTTCACAGAAATCCTGTGAGGTTGGACAAGCAGCTCATTAACCCATGTAACATATGAGAAACAAGAAGCCCAGAGAAGCATGTCAACTTGCCCAAAGCCTCACCGCTGGTTAGTGGAAGAGCCAAGCCTGGAAGCCAGGCTTTCTGATTACCAGTATTTCCAGCGTCTAGCCATGACACTCAAATCTTTGTTTCTTATAGTACTTTTGAGTCAGTGGCATCTCAGCATAGTTAGTGATTTGATAAATAGCTGAGGGAGGAGCTGATGGGGTGATGATGTGGCCGTTGTCGCCAGGCCCTGGTGTCCATCACTCAATCATGTGGTCTGGGCCTTACCATTTAAAGTTTCTTTCTTGGCCACTCTGTTTCGATCCTGACTTTAAGAGGAAGATAAACCCTGTATTCTTCCTTCAGACACAGCCCCTGCAAAACAGGCAGGACAGACATAAGGGAGTCCAGGAGTGTTTGTGATGGAATCAGAACCCAGGATTATGTGTACAGGAGAGGAAAGTGTAGACACTTTCTAGTTGACAACAACTTGGGCTGTGAAAGAGAGGAGAGAAAAAGAGGGAGTCGGGGCAGAATTCAGAATTCTAAGAAACTGACATAGAAATCATTCAGAACAAAGAATGATAAGGAATTCCCTGGTTGGTTCCCTTCTTTCAGTGATTAGGACTCCATGCTTCTGCTGTAAGGGGCATGAGTTCAGTGCCTGGTTAGAGGGGGTAAACAAAAAAAAAATCACAAAGAATGATATGTTGGGAAATACTCAGCTTGGATGTTAAGTTCTAACTTCCAGTTAGATTTCATGGTGTAATCTTAGATAGGTCACTAATACCTCTCTGGGCTTTCATTTTCTCACTTGTAATATTGCACGGGAGGCAGGAAGGGATTAAGATGTCAAGTTTCTAGTCTTCCCAATTTGTTCTGACACCTGAACTGTTGCTGTGAAAATTCCCATGAAAACTTTATGTAAATGATCACTTAGTAAAATATCCAAAGAAAAGTCTTCATTATTTGGGACACTTTAGAACTGTGCTTTAAGAGCATAGGCTCATAAGCCAGACTCCTTGGGTTCAAATCCAAGTATGCCACTTATGAGCTGTGTGACCTTGGATAAGTTACTAAATTCCTCTGTGTTTCAGTTTCCTCCTTCATAAAGTAAGACTATGTATACCATTGCATAGGGTTGTTACATGGATCAAAGGAGTTAATGCAAGTAAAGCGCTTAAAATAGGGCCTGAGATATGGTAAACATTCAGTAAGTGTGACTCTTATCATTACCCACCAAAATCTGAACTCTCCATTCCACTTAAATGAAATTTGCTGATAACTGAAGCTTTCCATTGGCCAAAATATTAAAAATTATCATTAGTTTGGATATAAATTAAGAACTACAATCAATTTGAATGTAAATCTTTCTAAAGCACACTATAAAATGTCTTGCTTTCTTAAAAAAAAAAATCTATTAATTATAGTTTACCTCCTTTCCTGATTCAGGCTGAACAAGAATGGAAGATCATTACAAAAACCTTTCTAATCTAAGTTCTAAGATTTCACAGGTAGCACAGGTGATGAAAGCCCACCTCCACCCTGAGATGGTGTGTGACATACCCCTGTCATAGCAGATCCCTGGGGGTGGATGGCATAACACACTCCCCAAGGAAGGGCTGGGTCCCCGAGAGCCCGGTATCCATGCCATACCTTCCACCCACTGTGCTAACTCTCTGGGGTCTTCTTTGGCTCAGCATCAGGGTCGATGGCAAGGTTACACTCCTAGGCTCCTGTGCTCTACCAACGCATTGAAACTGAAGCCCATTTGGCAAGAAATTTGGCTTCAGTGGCGCCAAGGATGGCTGTTTGCCCGCTGCCCCACTGTGTGCCAGGGTTGGCCTGCAGGCTGGAGCTTGCTTCCTTTCTACTCATGGCTTGCATCAGACCAGGCAGGGGCTGCCTGGTTTCCCACATGGCCCAGGAGGAGTTTTCTGGCACACCTAAATCAGGATGGCCCACTCAGCCCTTTTGAGGAGAGGCCGTCAGTGCTAACAGGAGCCAGTGATGGTGTGGTTCCTTGTCACTGGCAGAAAACCTCAACATCCCAAGCTGAAGAGCCTCTGACTTCCCCAAATCTGATTTTCCCCAAATGGGAAAACTTTTGCCTCTTGCAACCTTACCCAAGGCAAAGTTAGACTTGAACTCTTGAAACTTAATGGAGAAAATCTCTCTAAAACGGAAAATGGAGAGAATGTCTCTGCTCAAGCTTTAGGTTCTGACAGATAAGCCTGGTCCAAATGTACCTAAACTCTCTTGCAAGATTGGTTCTTTTGGCTTTTGAACACTTAGAATGTGGTGTCTGGTGTATAGCTTAATTATATTAGTTGACTCTTCCACTTCCTGGAGACTTCCTCATCCTACATGCCCAACACACACACATATATGCACACGTGCCTTTCCCAACCAGGACCCGGAAGCCTAGATTAAAGAGGAATTAGAAGCTGAGCTTCCCAGGTGGCGCTGGTGGTAAAGAACTTGCCTGTCAATGCAGGAGACATAAGAGAGGCAGGTTCAATTCCTGGGTGAGGAAGATCCCCTGGAAGAGGGCATGGCAACCCACTCCAGTATTCTTGCCTGGAGAATCCCCATGGACAGAGGAGCCTGGTGGACTACATTTCATAGGGTCGCAAAGAGTCAGACATGACTGAAGCAACTTAGCACATACGCACGCAGAAAGAAGATAAAGGACCAGGCCACTTGCCACCATTGCCTGCCTTCCAAGTATGACACTTTCTGACCCCTAGCACATTGCCAAGAAGATACAAAAGCTCACTTCCTCCTCCACCCCAGATAACAGCGATTACACAGAATGGTTCTTGAGTAATTCCTCTGTGCCTGGTACTGAACTCCTCTCATGCATTATTCTACCAGCCTAGGAGTCAGGTCTGCAATCCTCAGTGGTCCCAGTCAGGCCAAGCTACCAAGATAGAAACTTCTAGGTCTCCTACAGTCCCTCAGCCCAATTCCTTTAGACAACACCAGCCCAGAAGATCCTCAAGCATAATTTCCTGAGGTCAAAAATTCCTAAGAAAGTGCCTTACCTTCCAGGCTCTCCCACATTCCACCTCTTTCCTTCCTTCCTTTTTTTTTTTTTCCCCTCTTTTTTGGCTGCACCATGTGGCATATGGGAACTTAGTTCCCTGGCCAGAGACTGAAATCTCATCCCCTGCATTGAACATGCAGAGTCTCAACCACTGGCCTGCCAGGGAAGTCCCACACTACATCTTTTTTTATATCTTCAGATTTTTTCCTGAACTGATAGTGTTCTTTTTAAAATATTTTTTGTTGTTGTTACCTTTTTACTGGTTGATCAACTTTGCTTTTCAATGGAGTTTTACTGATTTTGACAAATTGAGACAACCATAATAACTTTCTGATCCTTTCATAAATAAAGAGACCCTCCACTCTGAAACCTGAAAGGGAGGGAAATTATCCATTTAACTAGACTAGTCATTTTGCCCATCAGCTTCCTCTCCCCTTCCTTTTCCTCTCTCTATACATATTAACACAATTTCATAAGACGTCTCTAAGCAGCGTTTCCACTGTAATTAATTGCCTTTCACTCAAAGTGACACATTTAAGACGTGAAATAACACAAAGAAAGATATATTTAAGAAATTGAGAGCTCAGTTAACTTCGCTTTTGATTGCTGTGAAAATGAAGTGCTCATCTCTAGGAAAAGAGGGACTTTCAAAGATTAAAGAAGTTTGCTTCATTTAGGAAAAAAAACCTACAAGAAACAGATTGAAATATTATCAGGAGTTGCCTCCAAGTGATGGAGGGATGGATAAATACTTCCTTGATTCTAAGGCTTTTCTGAGCTAATTTTTAAAAAATAATCATGACTTGTTTTTAAATAAAAAGACAGGGAAAAAATGCACTCAGGATGACGGCAGCTGAGATGAAGGTGCTTATCTTACGAGTCATTTCCCATCTCTCACTTCCTGTCTTTTCCTGGAGCAAACACTGGGGAAAGGAGGGAGGAGGCTAAGTCATCAAGAAAGCCTCGTCCCCAGTGGGCAGATAGAAATTAAGAGCTTGCATAACTTTCCCAGAGTCACAAAGTCTTTGGCGAATTTATGATATGCTCTATCTGCAGGTTATCAAGTTGTCTGCCCAGAGCTCTGTGCTATGTTTTCCCCATTGCTGAGTGCCAGAGAATAATGTCCTAAGGCACTTCAGAAACACAGCCTCCTAATAAACACTGGGTTCCAGGCAGCCTCGTACCCATTAAGATGGCTACTATCAAAAAACAAAACAGAAAATAACAAGTGTTGATAAAGATTAGAGAAACTGGAGCCCTGTTGATGGATGTGTGCACCATCTATGGAAAACAGTATAGAGTTTCCTCAAAAAATTAAAAATAGAACATGATCCAGCAATCCAAATTATGGATATATATATCTAAAACAATTGAAAGCAGGGACTGGAATAAATATTTGTACACCTATTATTCATTATTATACACAAAAGCCAAGATAGAGAAGCAACCTAAATGCCTTTCAACAGATATATGGATAAACAAAATGTGATTTATACATACAATGGGATATTCTTCAGCCTTGAAAACAAAAAAAAAGGGAATTCGGACACAGGTTACAACATGGATGACCCTTGAGGACATTCTGCTAAGTGAAGTAAGCCAGTCACAAAAAGACAAATTCTGCACGATTCCACTTATAAGAGGTATCTAGGAGAAGGCAGTGGCAACCCACTCCAGTACTCTTGCCTGGAAAATCCCATGGACAGAGGAGCCTGGTGGGCTGCAGTCCATGGGGTCGCTAAGAGTTGGGCACGACTGAGCAACTTCACTTTCACTTTTCATCTTCATGCACTGGAGAAGGAAATGGCAACCCACTCCAGTGATCTTGCCTGGAGAATCCCAGAGATGGAGGAGCCTGGCGGGCTGCCATCTATGGGGTCGCACAGAGTCGGACACGACTGAAGTGACTTAGCAGCAGCAGCAGGGCTTCCCTGATAGTCCAGTGGTTAAGAATCGCCCTGGTCCAGGAAAGTCCCACATGCCTCGGAGAAACGAACTCTGTGCACCGCAACTACTTAGCCCATGGGCTGGAACTACTGAAGCCTTCGTGTCCTAGAGCCCTGCCCCCCTGCGAGAGGAGCCACCACAACGAGAAGCCTGTGCTCTGCAATGAGAAGTAGCCCTCGCTCACCACAACTAGAGAAAGCATTCCCAGCAGTGAAGAACCACCACAGCCAAAAAATAAATAAATAAATCTTAAAAAAAAAGGTATGTAGAGAAGTAAATTTCATAGACATAGAAATAAAATGGTAGTTAACAGGGTCTGGGGGGAGAGGGAGAAAGGGAGTTTTTAATGTGTATAGAGTTTCAATTTCATAAGATGAAAAAGTTCTGAAGATCAGTTTCATATCAGTGTGAATATATTTAACACTACTGAACTGCACAATTAAAAATGGTTACGATGGTAAATTTTATGTTATGTGTTTTTTTATGTTATGGGTTTTTTTTTTTAAACCACAATTAAAAACAAAAAGACTAGGGACTTCCCTGGAAATCCAGTGATTAAGACTCTGTGTCCCAAAGCTGGGAGCATGGGGGTGGATCTCCAGTTAGGGAACAAAGATCCCACATGCCATGTGGCATGGCCAAGAAAATATATAAAAAGAAATAAATAAAATACTAAAACCTTTATTTTTAAAAAGCCACTGTGAAAATAAATAAAAAACTAGGTTGAAGGCATTAGCAAGTTACTATCTACCGTTCCCACAGACTTGACGAGGAAAAGTTATTACATTATTATAATAACCTGGGTAGTGTGCTCATTCGAGTTCACCATCACCCTTCTTGGATCATATCAGCTCCTCTGTGTAACACACAGGCCACACTTAAGCAAGAGCCAGGCAGAGGTGCACCAGACACGGAGGGACTGGAGCCCAACAATGAAGTCTGTTGACTTCCAGCTGAGAGCCCAGGAGGGGTGGGCTACGGGGAGGAGAAAGGATCGGCCTCAGAACTTGTCTGAGCTGAGCCTCCTAAGACTCTTCTGTAGGTTCCACGCTGGGAAGAGGGCTGTGCAGCAGAAAAAGACTCACAGTTAGGCCCCTGCCGAGATGTGGAAGGCATGGGACACAGGAACTGATTTCCAAAGCAGAAACCAGAAGAAATCAGCCCGTCCACTGAAGATTGCACACTGCCTTCCGAGTGCAAGTCACTGATTCATTGAGGTTCCTTCGCAGTTTCTTGATATCTCTCCGACCCCTCCAGCCTCTGCTCTTCATCACCCACTCTGATCCCTAACTGTTCTGTCTTCCCGATTTTAATACCTGTATGCTGCCTCTGCTCGTGCATTCCTTCACTTGCTCTTCCACACATCTCTATTCATCTAATCATTCAGTACATCATAGAGGTTACAAGCACAGACTCTGGAGTCATACTATCTAGGTTCAAATCTCAGCTTTGCCCCTTTCTAGCTGTGTGATCATGGGCAAGTCACTTAACCTCTCTCTGCCTCCATTTCACCATCTCTAAAGTGAAAATAAAGATAATGCCTACCTCAAAGGGCTACTCAAAGAGAAAAGGACTTATGTCCATGTAAAATGCTGAGACCCAAGCCTGGCATGTATGGTCAGCACTCACAATATGTTAGCTATGGTCATTCACTCATCAAATATTCAGACTACCTACTATATAAAGTTATACTGGGGCCATGAGAAAAAAAAAACCTAGACCAAGTACCCTTGAGTTGTTCCCCATCAAGGTGGGGAAACAGACTTATAAGCAGCTGAAAACAAGCCAAAATAGGAAATAAAATGCTCTGGGGCAAAGGGACAGAGAGAAAGGAGGAGCTGATTTAGGGGGCAGTCTTCATAGAAGTGTGGTCTTTGAACTGAACCCTGTAAGACAGCACAAAATTCCAGATGCTGAGACTGGAAAGAGACTCTTCCTAGCGGAGCTTGAATCTAGAAATAGGTAAGTACTTGGGAAATAAAGAGAAGTATTGTGTCCATGAGGTAGGGTTGCCAGGGAAAACTAAGGACTTTCAGTTAAATTTGAATTTCAGATAAACATAAAAATTTTCAGTGCAAGGATGTCACAAATATACTAAAAAACTATTTGTTACCTGAACTTCAAATATAACTGGGCGCCATATATTATTTTGGCTGAATCTGGCATCCTGACCCTGGGGAGAAAATAAGCCCTTTGGAAGCCTGTGCCCTGGGCCTATGGACGCTGTGCCCCACCTCACCCGTGTGTGGTCTGCCACCTTCCTGAGTCACTTGGAATTCTTGACTCCAGGCTCCAAAGAGACTCTGGTGAACTGCTGGTAAATCATTTGGTGCCTTGTTAATAGCAATCACCCTCCCCATATCCCAGACAGAGATGATGGAAAAATCCACATTTGTTCATTTTGTTGAAGGTCACAGGGTTTGCTGTTTTTATGTTAGTTTCCTTATTTTTCTGAGATCATGTCTTCTTTTTTTTTTTTCATTTGAGATTCATTAACTCTATGATGGAAAAGGATTCATTCCCTTCATTGCTGTTAGAGACAGAAAAAAAAAGAGGAAAAAATTTTAAATACCAGCATAACAGAGTATCTGAAGACTGTAGGCCTGGCTGTGAAATGTCCCAAGAGGACCGAGGGCTCCATGGTGGACCCAGAGTGGTACTGGCCTTTTGTGCCAACACTTTGGAAGTCTCTCTCTGTAGCTTCCACCCAAGCTGGGCCTTTAAATCTTCAGGTGCGCAGCAGTGGAGTGAAGAGAATCACCACCTGCAGAAGAGGAACCTGGCCATCCGCAACCACGTTGGAGGCTAGGGAAACAAAAGATGGTTCTTAGGACTCTCCCCTCCCTCATCCATAAAACATGCCTCACAAAGTCATTTCACGCCCCAGCATCTACCCGCTGTTCCAGAAAGGTACACCTATTCATCTCTCTCAAAAATGTTTATGGAGAGAAATTATCAGCAAGAGAAAACAAATTCTCTGGCGAGATATTGCCCTTTGTGAGATAACTACTTCTGTGGAAGCATTGACAATGGGGATGGTGTTTGGCTTGAATGTGGTCTGTCTGGGAGGACTGGGAGGTGCCGCTCTACAAAAATCCCCAAGCAGGGAGACTGTGCCACCTTGGAGCCTGCCTATCACGGTAACAGTGAAATTTCTGAGATTAAAGGGAAGTGGGAGGAGGCGTCCTTTTCTCGTCAAGTCACTCAAAGCCTCCTCAGGCGCCCAGGCCAGAAGACACAAGACAAAAATGCAATGACTGAAAGAAGCCACCCCCTCCCCCCAACCCTGTCTCAGCTGCTGCAGGCAGGAGAGTTTTATTCATCAGGTGCCACAGACACAGGATTGAGGACATGCAAGCCTTTTAAGGCCCTAGAAAAATCCTTGCACATCACAAACATTCTCATCAATCCAAGATACAAAATGAAAATTCCAAAATTGAAATTTAACTACATGTCCATGAAATACAGTTATTATGTCAACTCCCTAAATTGTTCAACTCAGTATCTGTAGAAATGTTATTATACAGTATTTGAAAACAATTAGTGGATTATTTCACTTCAAGGAATCCCTAAAACTGCTCTAATGATTTCTGAGAAATCACAGTCACTGAAAATTAAATGGAAAAAATAATCTTGAAAATAGAATTATTTAAAATGCCCTCAAGACTATTTTAAAACAAAATAATCGCATCCGTAGTGCAATATTGGGGGAATTTTGTACTATGACATGGGGTGGTGCCTCTGAAGGTTAGACTGCTTGGCTCCCACAAAGGTACTGAAACAGCCTTGGTCCCATGGGGCCCATCAAAATGTTTAAAGAGAACAAGTGGCCACAGACACGGTAATAAAGGTTTTGGTAGCCAACTGAACTTCTTTGTTCTTGTAAATCCAGAGACCATCTAAGCTAGAAGGATCCCTGGTCGTGGTGGAGACCAGGGCAAAACCACGCCCAGTCTCTGAATCTCTAGACACCAATCTTCTCTGTATAGAAAGAGATACTGGAGGCTCAGAGAGGGGTGGGTCATCCCATAAATCACACAGCGATAGCATTCATCAAGTGCTGAGGACTTAGGGGCTTTGAGATGAGACTCTACTACCTCCCCCCACCTCTGGACTTTTTCTGTCCACGATAACATGCCTGGATGTCCTTTTTCCTTTGCCAAAACAGTGGGGCAGTTCCTGTATCCTTAACAGAATATCTAGATATCTAGATATCTAAAGATCACTCACTGCTTTGATTATTTTGGAGAATTCAGCTCATATTCTTAGTTATTGATGTCTGCCAACCACTTGTTCATCCTCTGGCTTTCCCAATCTTGGTCTAGGCACCTTGCTTTCAGGTCTTCTAATAAGAAGCCCACTTCATCCTGTGCAAATCACCTAGACCAGTATCTCCTTCCCAGCAGGGCTGTTAGCTGACCAGGCGCTATATCTACAGCTTGATACCTGGACTGTGCCCTCTGCCGCCCCCTTGTGGCCACCACAAGAGGTGCGCTGCTTGGGACTCAAGGTCCACACCTGTGTGCCAAGTACTTTTGAGTCAGCTTGATTACTCTTTCTGGAAATGCTTCTTTATTCCTGGATGGCTGGCACCTGGACAGGATTCATCTCCTCCACGCCTACACTTCCAGTCTAAAGTGCCCATGGGAACTTCAGCATCCTCATTGAGCAGTCAGTCCAATCACTCCATCAACTCCCTGGTATTAATTGAGCACAGGTCAATGGTGATAAGCCTGGAGATGGAGGATTGCAGAATGGATGTAAGATGTAGCCCATGACCTTGAGGAGTTCAGAATCAATAAAAAGAGTCAAAATACACAGAAAATTTTTAATAATTTAATGTTCAACTATTCTGTGCCAAGAACTTCAAGAATTCAGAAATGAGGTCAAATAGTTGAGGACTCCCTGGAGACAGCAGATTTGAACTAATGTTTAGAAGACAGGTAGTATTTCAGAAACAATAGTGTGAAGAAAAAACACTTCTGGGAGTTCCCCAGTGGCCTAATGGTTTAGATTCTGGGCTTTTACTGAAATGGCCCAGGTTCAATCCCTGACTGGGGAACTGAGATCCTGCAAGCTGCACAGTGCAGCCAAAAATAAAATAAAGGAAAACACTCTTATGTGTCTCCTGCAATTTCGTTTTACCACTACACTACTTCTGGCACCAGATGTGTGGGTTTTCTAAACATCAAGCAATTCTGTGACAACAACTGGGTATCCAGCAATTTAACTCAGTTCTGACTCTACCAGGAGACACCATCAGATCCCATAAATTAAGTGCTTAGTCCCACAGAATTGTGCCCCTCTGCCTTCAGTTGGACAGGGAAGCCTGGCATGCCACGGTCCGTGAGGTGGCAAAGAGTTGGACACGACTGAATGGCTGAACAATCCTTCAGATGGCCAACTGCAAGTCCAGTTACGCGTGCTTCTGACAGACCAGTTACAACTTAGAGTTCCCACTACCCCTCCTCAGGTTTGACTAATTTACTAGAAACAGCAAGTGAGTGAGTGAGTGAGTGAGTGAAGTAAGTAGAACTCAGGAATTACTAGATTACTGGTTTATTGTAAAAGAATATTATAACTCAGGAACAGCCAGATGGAAGAGACATAGGGCAAGGGGCACAGAGCTCCCATGCCTTCTCCAGGACACTAGCCTTTGCAAATGTGTTCACTAACTCAGAAGCTTTCCAAACCCTATTCTTTCAAGTTTTTAAGGAGTTTTCACTACATAGGCATGACTGATTAAATATTGCTGTTGTTGTTTAGCCAATAAATTGTGTCCCACTCTTTTGCAACCCCATGTACTATAGCCCACCAGGCTCCTCTGCCCATGGGATTACCCAGGCAAGAAGACTGAAGTGGGTTGCCATTTTCTTATCATTGATAATTAAACCTCCAGCTCTTCTCACCTTTCTGGAACGGGGGTGGGGGGCTGAAAATTTCAACACTCTAATCACCTGGTTAGTGCCTCTGGCAACCAGTCTACAGCCCTGAGGAGCTTTTAAAAAGTCACCTCATTAACATAAACTCAGATGTGGTTGAAAGGAGCTTTTTCAGAATAACAAAAGATACCCATTTTACTTTTGTGCTCTTAACACTTAAGATATTCCACTTTAAGATATAACACTTAAGATATTTAGGAGCTCTGTGGCAGGAACATGACAAAGACCAAATATGTATATATTTCTTATTATAAATCATAGCATCACAAGAAGGAAAAAAAAGAAGAGTATTCTGGAAGGAAGTAACAGCCAAGAAAAAAATTATGGCTAAAACAAGATTTCCAAGATAAAAGACTAAAGAGAGATAAACACTTATTATCTTTTTTGGGCTCTGTTAGCACTTTTCCTCGGAGAAGGCAATGGCACCCCACTCCAGTACTCTTGCCTGGAAAATCCCATGGACGGAGGAGCCTGGTAGGCTACAGTCCATGGGGTCGCGAAGAGTCGGGCACGACTGAGCGACTTCACTTTCCTTTTCACTTTCCTGCACTGGAGAAGGAAATGGCAACCCACTCTAGTGTTCTTGCCTGAAGAATCCCAGGGACGAGGGACTCTGGTGGGCTGCCGTCTATGGGGTCGCACAGAGTCGGACACAACTGAAGTGACTTAGCAGCAGCAGCAGCACTTTCCTAACACTTTGCAGAGCATACATTGCCCTCAGACTCTGTAATGTTTACTAATCTCTTTTCTGCTATTCATTAGGACCCTATTGGTTGCAACCAACAGCAACATAAATTAGCTTAGACAAAAAAGAAATGTATGAATTGAAATAATTGAGATGAACATGGACAGCAGTGGCAAAGGGTATGACCAAACCCAGTGTTGACACAGTGTCCCAGTGTCTCACCTTTCGCAGGCACTGCTCTCTCTCTCTCCTCTCTCCTCCTGTTCTTCTCCCTCTCCCTCCATCTGCACCTATGTTTTTCACTTTTCACTCCTTTTCCACTCTTTGAGGGCCTCATTCTCTTCTACCATAGCTTGGTTTCCTCTAAAAGTCAGGGACAATTGCCTTCAAGGTAACCAGTTTCATGTACTTCTAGATGTGACCCTAGAAGTCTTCCCCACTAGTTCCATCAGAAGAGTCCCCTGGGAAGACTTCCATTGGCCAGTGATAGAGGCAATAAACCTTCTATAAAGTGAAGTAAAAGCCACTCAGTTCCATCTGACTCTTTGCAACCCCATGGATATACAGTCCATGGGATTCCCCAGGCAAGAATACTGGAGTGGGTAGCCATTCCCTTCTCCAGGGGATCTTCCCAACCCAGTGATCAAACCCAGGTCTCCCACACTGCAGGTGGATTCTTTACCAGCTGAGCCACCAGGGAAGCCTGACCCTTCTATGCTCTTCCCTTTATCAAGGGGCTAGAAGCCTGGGAGGGGTATGTCCCAGAATCCCTGCCTTCAGAGACAGCAGTTCTTCAAGGAGAAGCAGTTATCAAGATGTGAAAGGCAAAATAAGGCAGAAGCCAGATTTTCCCTGCTCTGGCACTGTCAACTTTGGGCTTAGGCAGACATGACATTTTGCAGTGGTCTCTAAGTATTTTCCTGAAAATCTCGGGCCTCAGGATGGGAGGCAGCTACAATCATTCCTTCTGGTTTCCTGAGTTCCTTCACATTCCTGTCTGTAAAAGCTAGTGGGCTTCCTTGACCTTTGTCCAGACTTGCCAATGATTTTTTTAAGGACCTAATGTCGTTTATTAAGTCCTTTCCTTCTTAAAATACCTTGAGCAGTTCCTGTTTATGACCATATCCTAAGTGATACAAGCGTACACCCCGAGGGTGGTGCATAGTGTAGGATCTATAAGTCTGATGACAGAGGAGAGGAAGAATTTGCTAGCAGTCAATCAAGAGCAGCCACATTTCCCTGTGAAAACTAGTGGGAGGCAAGTTCAGGTGGTGGAATGAGGTGAGCTGACGGGAGGCACCGAATGCCAGGCATGCAGACTTCAGGCACCGAGGGAACAGGGAGTCAGGTGAATATGAGGGCGAGGGCCTCGCTACAGGGCAAGCGGTGGTGGCCTCTAGGGGACAAGTTAGGGTGTGGGCACCGAAAGGAGACAGTGACCACCGAGATGCCCGAAAATGGGAGCGAGGTGAAAGCCCAAAAAAGGTGCATCTGAAAGATGGGTTGCAAAAGGAAATAAGGTATTTTGGTGGGTCACATTTAAGGACTTAATAATAGCTGTCATTTATAAAATTATAGTTAATCATACATCAGATAATCTGCTAAATTTTTCATTTATGTTAGATAAAACCCTGCAAGGCAGGAACCGTTTACATTTACAATTGAGAAAACCAAGGGCCAGGAATATTGACTGATATGTCAAGGTAAATCAGCTAGAGGCCAGAGGCAGGACTTGAACATCAGTTCTATTGTTCATCGAGGCCTGCACTCATTTCCACCACTCTACGCTGCTTTTCTTCCAACGGTGGTCCTTATAAGAGCACAAAAGGCCAACTTTGACCCTCACCTGGTGAGAGGCAGTGGAGAAGAATCAAAAGGGCAAAGCCTTTGTCCTCTGACATGAAGCCTTAAGAAGATTATAATCATGAGGAAGCAACGTGACAAATCCAAATGGAGGGATTTCTGCAAAACAACCAGCCGGGTCTCTTAAAACATGTCAGTGTTATAAAAGACAAAAAAATCATGACTGGAAAGCCAAGCTCTAGACGAGAAGATGCTAAAGAAATGCAACAGCTCAATACAATGAATGATCCTGAATTGGATGCTTAAATTAAAAAAAAAAAAACACTACAAAGCACATTTTATAAACAATTATTAAAGTAAACCAGATATCAAATAGTAAATGTGTTAATGTTAAACTTCCCAAGGGATCATTTTATTGTAGTTTTGTGGAAGAATGCCATTGCTCTTTGGAGATGAGCTGAAATATTTGAGAGTAAATCAAATACTTCCAAGTCATTCTCAAATGGATTAGCATAACTGATAGACGGATGTATAGATGGATGGATAGATACAACTAAAAAATGTTGCTCACCATCTGGCTCTACAAGAATGAAGTCACTAGCCACTGCAGTCACTGACCTTTAACACACCCTGGAAGGAGCTCAGCATGGAGATCAGGAACGAGACACTCTGATCTTGGAAAACTGGCAGAACAGGCCTTCAGAGAGTGAGATATTTTGAGGAGGAAATTTTACGAACCTGATTTCCTATATCTTCTCATAGCTAGAAAAGCATGGTAATCCTTGATGGAGACACTTGCTCCTTGTGACCAGCAGCACCCTTCTGTAGAGAGGTGTTCTCAATTGCATGCATCCCCTTCATCAAAATCCTGTGACCTCCCCTCCACCACCCCCGCCACCAACCTCTTCAGAGCAGTTCCTCGGAGCTATCTGAGAGGCTATCTCCGGGGATATAGTCCTCAGTAAGTCCCCAAATGAAACTGAACTTAAAGCTCTCATGTCAAGGGGTTTTGGTTTTTGTGTTTCTGTCAAGAGTAGGGAGAGTGCAGATGCAACAAAACCTTAACAATTAAAGGGTCTGTGGAGTTGATTGTACTATTCTTGCAATTTTCTGTAGTTTGAAATTTTTCCAAAAAAAAGTTGAAAAAGTTTGAAAATGCACCCGTTTCAGTCAAAACAAACAACCAACCAAGGAATAGAAAAAAGGAGGGCTTTAAGTCAAACATACCTGAGTCCAGCACTTACTGGCCCTGTGACCCCTGAGTCACAGGGCACAGCATCCTCTTATGTTCTGTGTTCACATTCGTTCTCCTCCCTACCTCCTGCCTAAGCCCCACTTCTTAGAATCCATTATACTGGCCACTGAGGGAGATTTGCTCAGTGTAAATAAGAACAACTGTGTGTCCTGTAGAATGCACAGTTGAGGCGACACGGCGCCCTGCAGGGACATTTATTGCATGAGAGACATGCAGTCCAACCCTCTGAACATCGCATCTTGGGGACAAAAGTCAAAAACGCCTCTACCCACGACTTGCTGGTTTACACTATGGATCAGCGCTCAGAGACTAGCCATGAGCTTCTCAAAGTGGGAGCCATGAGCTTCTCAAAGTGGGACAGTTGGCCCATCTGAGCAGAATCGGCTGTGGTTCATGTAAAAATGCAGATTCTTGGGCCCCTGAAGCTCTGAGTCAGCTTCTTCCCAGTGCGTTGCCAGTGCACATTCTAATTCTAAGACAGTTTCTAGGTGACCCTGAGGCACATTTAAGAGTTTAAGCTCCTCTGACCCACATCGTGGCCACGGTGAACGTGCTACTTTATAGCTAAATTGGTCCACTGGAGAAGTGGATTCCTGTGGTTAGAGCCTAATAATAACATAAAAAGTTTATGTCTGCCACAAAAAATGTCCACAAATGGGAACAAACGGAAATACGAATGGAGTTGTGCATAAAGATAAAAGCAGGACACTAAGGAAAGCAATGTTTCTTTCTGGGCAAATGCTGTTCTGAGTCCATCACTGTCTGAACTCTGGGACGAGAGGGATCAGAGGGGGCTCAAGGCCCAGGCAGAAGGAGCCCGTCCACTCACTGTGACTCTGGGAAGCCGCAAAACCCAACAGTTCCCACTTCTATGGAGGGCTCACTTAGATTCTGCCCAGGTCTGATGGGACCTCTCCCACTGGGGACAGTCCTCTGCAGACCTCTCCTTGGGGACAGTCCTCTATGGAATGCCACCTGGGAGAAAGAAGTTGACAACAGTCGCCTTGTTTTCCTGTGGTCCAGTGATGACTTGGTAGCGGACATCTGGTTTGGAAGGTGCTGGGCCCTTCTCTCTTCCAGCCAGGAGATCAAATTATTTAATTGGGAAAGCTCTTCTCTGACCCTGAGAATCTTCTATTCCAAGCAGGCTCTGGGCAGGCATTTACTCACAGGGTCCGAGTTATTTTGGGAGATTCAACATCCTGCACTCAGCCCCAGGGAGGGGAAAAGAAGGACAGACAATTGGGTAGTCTCCGCCCCCACCCCACCCTCAAACTGAGACAGAAGACAGTCTGTCCTTTGCAACTTTAACTCTTTCCTGGCTCTGTCTAAGAACAATGCACCCCCTAGGAAAGTCTCGCACGGCAGCAAGGCAACCGCTTTCATTCCAGAAAAAAATAAAATGTAGCAGGAGAAAATTATGCATGGAAAAAAAGTGACTTTTAAAAATTGTCTTTAAATATTACAATCAAAGTGAAAGGATGGAAATTGCATCAGAAGAACATGTGTGTGTATGTGCAGTTTAACATTGAAGAAATAAATCCCTTTCCCAACTGTAGGACTTAAAGTAATATCGTACCTTTTACAGTCCATGGGATTGCAAAAAGTTGGACACGACTGAAGCGACTTAGCACGCACATACGCACGTACCTTTTCAGGAACTCCAAAGTGTATTATGGAGATAAGAAGAATCAGATTAAAGACCTCAGGTTTAGAGTTTGGCACACAAAGTCGTTGGCATCAGAACCCAGGTAAGTGTCACCTGGGAGGCTTCAGTGTTTGCTGCCTGTATGCCTTGTTTTCCAAATGTTCCCTGCAGTGTGGTGGAGCAGAGCCTCGTATAGGAAGGGTGCTGAGCAGAGAGAAGGGAGAAAGGCAGGCAGCCAGCCGGGAGGAGAGCTGCAATGATACTCCAGGGGCGACAAGTGCCCTTTTGTATGTGAGATGTCTGTGGCTCCTCATCAGTGTGGTTTATTAAGGCCCAAGGTGATAATTCATATTTAAGACCCCCCGCTTTGTTGAATCTCTATTGGATTCAATTCCACATATTGTCACTCAGGGCCTAATGTTTGCCCGGTGCTCAGGGAACCCTAGGAGTGGGCAGCAATAGATTGCACACAGCCCCTGTTCCTTGCCCTCCAGAATTCTCTCCAGGATGTGAGAGTCACATGTCCTGGACACCTGGCACCCCCAAAACAGATCAACCAGGGACTGTGGGACAAAGGCCTGCTGGGGCTTGTGGGCTTATACTTTAGTCTTCCCCGGCAGCAGAAAAATGCTGCCCTGTTCTGAATCATCACTTGCTTCTTAACACAAAGCAAAACCAGCCGTCCTTCCCTACCTCTTCCCAGTGAGCTCAGCTCTGGCCTGCCCTGGCCCTGGCTCCTTGCAGAAGCAGTGCCCGAGTCTAACCAGCCCTGGAGCTATCCTTGTGTCTCAAGGCCTCCTTGGGACCTGGACTGACCTCCGGCCTCTCTGACCCTGTCTGGTTCTTTTCTGTCACACTTTTTGCTTCCTCGTTGTCCACAGACTCCAAGCCTCTTCTCCCTGACCCAGAATTTTATGTCCTCAGACTTCTCCGGCCCACTGATGGCATTTCCTGGCCCAGTCTGACATGCTGGCAGGTGTGGTAGCCTCCAAGACTGCCGTCAGATCAAAGTTTGAGACTGAAACAGTCACTGTATTTGGTAGGTTGCAAATGCCATAATTTAGGCTGCAATTGCCAGAGCTCAGGCAGTTTCTCCACTAAGATGCATCACTGCAAAGCAATTCAACTAATTCAGTTTCCTAGCACCCACTTGCTGATCAGGTGCCCTACTGTCATCAAAGGGACTTTTGAACTGGGTCTAAAACTTCAGTTACAGCAGAGGTCCTGGAGGGCTTGCTGCGCCACGACACTCAGTTTCTGATTCTGAAGGTCTCAAATCAGAATTCATATTTCTAATAGGTTCTCAGGTGAGGCTGATGCTGGTCCAAGGACCTCAGCTTTTTTTTTTTTTTTGGCTATTGCAGCACATGGGCTTTCTCTGGTTGCAGTGCATGGGGTTAGTTGCCTTGTGGAATGTGGGATCTTAGTTCCCTAACCAGGGATCTAAAATGTGTCCGCTGCATTGGAAGGTGGATTCTTAACCACTGGACCACCAGGAAAGCTCCAGGGACCTCACTTTAAGAATCCTGCTCCAGTTCAGTGGTTTTCAAACTCAGTTGCACATTGGACTCATCTGGGGAGTTAAAAAAAAAAAAGATAGACTAATGCCTGAGTCCACCCTCAGAATTCTGATTTAACTGGTCTGAAATACAGACGTGTCGCTGGAGCTTCCCTGGTGGCTCAGTGGTAAAGAACTTGCCTGTAAAGCAGGAGAAGCGTAGATTCAGGAATTGGGTAGATTCCCTGGAGAAGGAAACGGCAGTATTCTTTGCTTGGAAAATTCCAAGGACAAAGGAGCCTGGCAGGCTACAGTCTATGGGGTCGCAAAAGAGTCAGAAACAACACAGGAACTAAACAACAGCAGACTAGACACTAGGCACTGTATAACACTGGTAGGTGATTCTAATACTCAGCGTGAGTTGAGAAGTCTGCTCTGGTCCATTTCATCAGTAGAGGCTGCACTAGGCATGGGGAGCCCTCTTTATCTTCTGTGGGCACACTTACCTGAGATCACCAGATAAAATATAGACTACTCAATTAAATTCGGGGCTTCCCCTGTGGCTCAGATGGTCAAGAATCTGCCTGCAATGCCAGAGATCCAGGTTCAATCCCTGGGTCAGGAAGCTCCCCTAGAGAAGGGAATAGCAACCCACTTCAATATTCTTGCCTGGAGAATTCCATGGGACAGAGAAGCCTGGTGGGTTACAGTCCATAGGATCACAAAGAGTCTTCAGACACAACTGAGTGACTTTCATTTCACAGTTAAATTTTAATTCTGAATAAACAACAAATAATTTTTACTATAGGAATATTCCAAATATTGCATAGATGTCCATTTTTGTGATTGTTATTTTGTTTTTTCCTAATTCTGGCAACTCTGCCCTTAGGTGCTCCATGACATAGAATGAGAAAGAATGATCTGCCAGCTTCCATTGTATAAATAGTAACACCAAGGCCCCAGAGGTCATATAGGAAGTCAGAAAAGAGCCAGGATAAGAAATCAGGAGTCTTGACCTCCATCTAGAATTCTTTCTCCTCCATCACACTGAACTGTGCTAAAGACATTTACACCCTTCTCTTGTTAGGGGGTTATTATCAGTCGCCTAGAGGTGACTTCAAAGGGTTGAGTCTGATTTATGTCCTCTCTGCTACTGTCCCAGCCCTCACCTACACCCCCCTTTCTACTGCTGCAGATACCACAGAGGCTGTCCTGGGGTATAGTCATTCTGAGGGCATGTCACTAATGGCCATCTCAGGGAGGAAGCGGGCTGGAAGTGGTCCCGGCCAGATACAGCTATGAGCGAGAGACCATAATTGGGTAACACAAGGACAAGTGGGATTTGGCAACAGGCAAACGACAGGCAGAGAATGTTGGGAGAGGCCCACTTAATTCACAGAGACACTTGGAATTAGTTGTAAATTCTCTGGGAAGAGATCAAGGCAGTGGCGTAAACAGCTCAATTAAACTGTCGGCTCAATGTTCAATGCGCAGTAATGGTCAAAACACAGCCTTTAATCTAGATACAGAGGATTATCTTTCAACCAGGAATGAGATTCCTAAGATTAGTTGTACCTGAGGTGGAGAGAACAACAGAGCTGGCTCAGCGACACCACGGACAGGCTTGTGTGTCAGGATGACTGGGACTTGTGTGGAATGGGCTACCTGGACTCCACAGCCTTCCTGGAGGCCCCCTGCAGATGCTGGGAAAGCAGGGACGAATCTCATTCTGCTTCCTCCAAGGAGGAGACATCATCTGGGAATAGAACACTCCAGCACATTTGCTTTAAAAATGCAGCAAGTCAGACATGCTCCCACCCCAGACCAAAGCCCAAGCCAGGAGCACCAGGACTGAGGCAGAGAGCTGATGTACTTTTAGCCCTCCACAATCAGCCACTCACATTCATTCATTCATTCTGCAAATATTTATCACAAGTCTACTACGTGTCAGACCCTGTTCTGGACACGGAAGTTATACAGAGAACAAAAAGCAAAGATTCCTTCCCCGTTGTGGGGCAAGATAAAGAATAAACAAGAAAGGTACATCAAATAAGCTGTATGTGAAAAGGGAATGAGTGATACTCAGAAAAATAAAGCAGAGATGAGGATAGAAAATGTTGAGTGGGGACAACTCTGGATATGGTGCCTAGGGGAGGTCTCACAGCAACTGTCATTTAAATAAAGACCAGAAGGGAATGAATGTTGAACCAGGGGCCAGCTGGAGGAAGCATTCCAGGCAGAGGTGTAGTGCAAAGACCCAACCTGAGAGATGTTCAAGAAAGACCCAAGAGGCTGCCTGTTTGGGGCAAGAGAGAGGACAGTAGAAGATGAAGTCAGGAATTTAAGAGAACTAGGTCATCTGAGGTCTTATGGGCCACTATAAGGATTTTGACATTTATTCTTAGGGAAATGGGGATTTGATGGGAGATTTGAGTGGAGGGCTTTCCCAGTGGCTCAGCAGGTCAAGAATGCCTGCATGCAGAAGACATGGGTTTGATCCTTGGGTCGGGAAAGTCCCCTGGAGAAGGAAAAGGCAACCCACTCCACTATTTTTGCCTGGGAAATCCCACAGACAGGAGCCTGGTAGGCTACAGTCATGGAGTTGCAAAGAGTTGGACATGACTGAGCACATAAACTAATTACTCACTGAAGAGAAGAGAGATATAATCAGATTCATTTTTTTAATACATTTTTAAAAATATTTGTTTTTATTTACTTTTTTGACTGTGCCAAGTCTTAGTTGTAGCATGCAGGATCTTTTAGTTGCTGCATGTGGGATCCCTGACCAGGGATCAAACCCAGGCTCCCTGCATTGGGAGTATGGAGTCTTAGCCAATGGACACCAGGGAACTCCTCAGATTCATTTTTAATGGGATTACTGGCTGCTGTTCTGAGAGAGAAACAGGAAAATGGGTGAGAGATACTTGCAATGATTCAGTCAAGAGATTAAGGAGTTGGACCAGGGTGGAAGCAGTGGAGGTGGTGAAATGTGGTAGGATTCTGCATATTCTTCGCTGATATTTGGATGGAGCAGGAGTTAAAAAAAAAAAGGTGTCAAGAATGACTGAGGGATTTGTTTCAGGTGTTCACTGAAGATTAATGACTCTGGAATCCATGCTTCTAGCTCAGTCTCCTGGGCTGGTACACAGCAACATTTGATGAAATGAACTGAAAAAGTAGATGAATCTGTTGAGTTGGTGGCACCATTTTTCCAGGCCTTTACCAATGGCAGAGCATACCTCTAGATATTGAGGGTGCAGAGGAAAGTGAGAAATTGAAACAGGGCAGAAACAGAAACAGGAGCATACCCAACCCCTCCAATAAGAAAATTGGGGACAAGGAGGCAGACAGGGGGATTTAAAGGAAAAAATGCCAAGAATGACAGGCATAGGGTTAAATTTGTGATACCAAAGAGACTGGGTGTCAATCCCAGGCGTGCCTCCTGATTCAGTCTCTTCTCTCCATTGGGCCCCGATTTCTCCCTGTGAAATGGGGTCACTGGCTTTCTAAAGAGTCTATCTAGCTTAACCATCTGTAGTGCTCTGATCCTTTTCTTGTAAGAAAAGTTCCCCTCTCCTCTAGCCATTTGACACAGTACTTCTCCAACATCATCTTTCAGGAAATTCTGTTTCTTTTCACAGTGATTATTTGTGACTCTGAGTTTTGTAAGATGTCGCTATTAGTTCCCGAAGAAAAACACCCATGTGGTTTTTTTGCCTGCTTGAAATAAATACTACTTTAGGCCAGTTACCCCATCTGTAAACTGGAAATAATACCAGATTGTAGGGATGCTGAAGAGGGTTAATTATATACAGAATGTGTAGGGGCTAAGCAGATACACAAGTGCTTTGGAAGTTTTTGGCTAATACTATAGTATTACAATAATTTTGGCTTGCAAATTATACCCCAGCAGAGACATCACATGGAAAAGTGGGTCTGACCCCATGGCCCACTGAAAGTGAAATGGAAAAAATAAGTTGTGAAATATAACTTCTCTTCCTAAACTTTTGGAAAAGGCAGAGATAGTTCCATGTGCAACCCACATGCAGGGAACACGTTTCTAGATCCTGGAGAAGCCTGTCTTGCCCAGGGTGGCCTGGCCTGTTGCCAGCATCTGACCATTCCTCCTTCCTAAACCTGGAAGCAGAGATAGGAAGGGAGGGAGTAGGAGAGGATTTGTGGTTGGTTGAAAGGTGGGATTCACAGTGAGGATATCCTCATCTTTCAGGTTTACTATTTGAGCTTCCCTTACTTGTGGGATAATTAAGTGCTTATAAAGTAGAGAAATGATTTAAAGGGTAATTTGAGATAGTTAAATCTAGGGACATTTAAAATAAACATTTTAGTCCAGGTCAACTTCTGGGTCCTCCCACCATCCCCAGACACCATACACAAACACCCCACACCCTAGATTATTTCCTATGAAATTCCAAATAGGTAGATCTCGAGCAATGAAGGGGCTGTGTAGTTGGTAATATATGGCTGTGTGTCATATATTGGGTTTGTAAAATTTAACTGGCTCATAGATGATTACAGTCCTGTCTCACCAGAGGGAAAGAGTGAATAGCCTGATCCTGAAGGGACAGTTTGCAGTCAGTTCCACTGGATTACTGTGGGTAGGGCTGAGTGGACAGAGCTCAGGCTTCAGAGTAAGATCCCAGTTGGACTCCTGGTTTTGCCACTTCCCCACTGTGGCCTTAGGCAGGGGAAGAGGCCCTACCTACCCAAAAGCCTCAAACTGCTCTTTTGACCTCCACCTCCAGTCCTGGCCAGAGAAGCCACTGACCTTGCTCCTTGCCCTAAAAGGTCCTGCTTTTCCTGCAGGATACAGGAAACAGATTTCCCCAAAGCCCATCTGTAATATGCAGGTTGCAAGTGGAGATAAGATTTGGACTATCATCCTAATAAATCAGCATTCTTTGAGAATTTCTCAGTCTTACATCTTAACTGTATGTCATAGTCTGGGGCTTGATCAGCCAGATTCAAAGGAGCACCGGCTCTGGAGGCAGTTAACTCTTCTGTCTCCACAGAACATATGCTCCTCTTGGGAAAAGCCTTCCTGAGCAAACTGTGCTCCTCCCTCGGCCTCAGTTTCCTCATTTTAATAATCAGAGGATCTTAAATTGCAAAGTAGAGACGAGTGGAAATGACACGATTTTGGCACCACCAGACCAGGAACTGACATCCAGACCCACCTGAGTGACCTTCTTCTGAGCCTCAATTTTTCCATCAGTAAAATGAGGGCCCTGGATTAAATGGAGTGTTGCTAGCTCCTACAATTTTAGGCATTAAACATTCCCACAGCTAGCTCTGCCAGGTTGACACTGATCAGGGTAAAAGCCAAGACTTCCTCAGAGGTGAAAAGGTAAGCAAACATTCCAATCTCCCCTTAGCTTGGCTTTCCAATTGGCCAGGCCCCTGCAGGCGATCCAGGTCGTAGTCGTCGTCCTGATGGCTAAAGAGCCTATTTGCATAAAGAATCCTCCGGTGGTCTGGCACAGAGGGTTGAACCGAAGTCTTCGTCCGTTTAAGCAGAGAATAGACACCCTGTTCCAGGTCTCGGCACCGCATTTCCTCTAAGAGGGTCACGCCGTAGACTAAAAATGCCCCTTGTCCCCCAAAGTGGGGATTCCTGGAGAACACAACGCTCGGGTGCCGGGGTGGGGAAGGTTTGGCCTCTACGCGCTGCAGGTTTAGGCTGGCAATCTCTGGCCCAAGGCGGTGGCGGGCGGCACGCGAGGCGGGGCCGGCTGCGCCGCGGGACCCCGGCGCCCTCAGGCGCGACCCGGGGGCTGGCGCCGAGGCGGCCGCAGGAGGTGGCGCGTGCTGAAGGGGAGAGCTGCTGCTGTCCAGAACCCGGGCGCTAGAGAGCGGGGCCAGGGCCGAGGTCTGGCTGCAGGGCGCGTGGGGG
>SJXQ01000899.1:744675-797696 GCA_006408695.1 Aepyceros melampus | reverse complement strand
GGCGGGCTGGGGGCGGGGCGCGCGCGGGCCCAGGGAGGGCGGGGCCGCGGGGCGGGGCGGGCTCTGGCGGCCCGAGTGTCACACACGCGGCGGTTCGGGAGGCGGCGACAGCGGCAGCGGCAGGCGCCGCCGGGACGGGCACGGGCGCGCGGGCTCGGGCGGGCGCCGGCTGCCTCCCTCCCTCCATCGCTCGCTTACTCTCCGGCCCGATTGCTCGCCGGCCGGGGACCGAGCTCGCTCTGGCGCTACCGGGAAGGAAGAAGTCAGGGCGGGGGGTGTCGAGGACGCCGACAAGTTCCAGCAGCAGCCGCGGATCCCGGCCGAGGCGGAGGCTGCGGTTCCGACGGGACAGGAGCGCGCTCCGTGGCAGAGCGCACTGCCAGAGTGTCTGAGGAGCGGGGGGAGCGCCCTGGCCTTTCGCTATCTGTGGGGCCGCGGCGGGGATCCCATGAGACGCGCCCGCAAGGGGCAGGAGATCCAAAGCCCGGGCGGCGCGCGGCGGAGGCGGAGGGCGGTGCTGCAGCTGCCGGAGCCGGGGAGCGGCCGGCAGGAGGCAGCGGAGAGAACTTGAACTTGGCGTCGGGAGCGGGCGCCCCGGACGCCCCTCGCCGGGGCCGGGGCCGGGGCGCCGAGGGACCTGGGCGGCATCGCTGCCCCCCGAATGGCCGCGGCGGCGGACCCGGCTCCCGCGCCGCGGCCCTAGGCGGCCTCTCGCCATGGCCAAGTGGCTGAACAAGTACTTCAGCTTGGGCAACAGCAAGACCAAGAGCCCCCCGCAACCGCCGCGGCCTCGCGGCGGAGGCGGAGGGCGGTGCTGCAGCTGCCGGAGCCGGGGAGCGGCCGGCAGGAGGCAGCGGAGAGAACTTGAACTTGGCGTCGGGAGCGGGCGCCCCGGACGCCCCTCGCCGGGGCCGGGGCCGGGGCGCCGAGGGACCTGGGCGGCATCGCTGCCCCCCGAATGGCCGCGGCGGCGGACCCGGCTCCCGCGCCGCGGCCCTAGGCGGCCTCTCGCCATGGCCAAGTGGCTGAACAAGTACTTCAGCTTGGGCAACAGCAAGACCAAGAGCCCCCCGCAACCGCCGCGGCCCGACTACCGCGAGCAGCGGCGCCGGGGCGAGCGGCCCTCGCAGCCCCCCCAGGCCGTGCCGCAGGCCCCCGCGGCTGCCTCCGCGTCCTGCGGTACCGCCGCCGCCTCCTGCTTCTCGGCCTCGTCGGGATCGCTGCCCGACGACAGCGGCAGCACGAGCGACCTCATCCGCGCCTACCGCGCGCAGAAGGAGCGCGCTTTGAGGACCCCTACAACGGGCCCGGCTCGTCGCTGCGCAAATTGCGCGCCATGTGCCGCCTGGACTACTGCGGCGGCGGGGAGCCGGGTGGGAGCCAGCGCGCCTTTTCCGCCTCGTCCGCGTCGGGCGCCGCGGGCTGCTGCTGTGCCTCCTCCAGCGCGGGCGCCGCCGCGTCCTCGTCCTCGTCCTCTGGCTCCCCGCACCTCTACCGCAGCAGCAGCGAGCGGCGGCCCGCCACCCCGGCCGAAGTGCGCTACATCTCCCCGAAGCATCGCCTCATTAAGGTGGAAAGCGCCGCGGGCTGTGCCGGGGACCCCCCAGGGGGCGCCTGCTCCGGCGGCCGTACCTGGAGCCCAACGGCCTGCGGAGGCAAGAAACTGCTCAACAAGTGCGGCGCCTCGGCCGCGGAGGAGAGCGGTGCTGGCAAGAAGGACAAGGTAAGGCGCCCTTGGCCTCACTAGAGGTTACAGAGCCACTGTGCGCACGGGGAAACTGAGGCACCGCCCTAGTTTCGAGTTCCTACATCCACTTCGGGCTAGGACCCGAGGTCAGGCCTCCCACGATGCTACCAAATTCTGCCTCTTTGCCCTCGCTTTGTCCCCGATCATTGGCCTCCTGACAGTCTCTTAACGCTGCTGCTTTCCGAAGGTCCTCAATCTGAACCCACAGCCAGGTGCCCTCTTTGGAAGTATCCTGACCAGAGAGCTCCCTGCCCAGCCTGGTCCAAGAGACAGCCAACCAGCCCCTCGAGGAGGAAAGTCAGAGAGTCAGAGCCCTTACGTATTTAAAGTGTAAGTGGCTCAGTCATGTCTGACTCTTTGCGACCCCATGCACTGTAGCCCGCCAGGCTCCTCCGTCCATGGGATTTTCCAGGCAAGAATACTGGAGTGGGTTGCCATTTCCTTCTCCAAGTATTTAGAAGAGTGTTTATTCTTGTCTACCTCTGTTCCTCCCGCCCTTGACTTTATAGATGGGAACTGAGGTCTAGAGCTGGGAAGGGACGCGCCGGATATTACACATTTCGATGGCAGATCCAGACCGGCTGTCTCTGAACGGATATATGTAAATCCCTCTAAATGCCCTGCCCTGCCCCACCCCCGCGCCAGGTTTCCAAATGGGGCAGCCTTTTGTACTGGAGCTGTACCGGGAAACACGCCCCCCACCCTCCAACCCCCACGATTGCTTTTCCGGTTGAAGTGCGCTGGTCTACAAGAGCGCTCCACTTCGACCTGTCAGTTCCTCCAGCCGGGCCCGGGAGGGGTCCGCCTACCGGGCCAGCTGGAAGGAGACCACCCCTCCCATCCTCATCTTCCTTCCTGACCTTACCCTTTATAGCCCCAAGGATGAGGGGGACGATTTTGTACACTCTCCTCCCTATCAGACTATCTTGATCCCCGGAACCTTTGGAGAAGTCTAGTTAATTACAGCCAGACTGGGCCCTCCCCCTTCACACTCCTGTGACACCCTCCTTTCCCCCATAAAATAATACTTGTTCTGTCTACTTCTGGTGGAAGGCAGTGCTTTCATTACATCTGAGGCCCAGTGCCCTGTGATGGCTATCAGACTGCTGTCCCTCTGGTTCTCCAGCACCACCCTGCTTTCTCCCAAAGGTAAACTTTTCGCCCAGATGTGGGCTGGGGGAAACTGGTAGAGTCTGAGTTTCTTTTAGGACTGGATTTCCAGACAGGAGGGGAACAGGCCCTTACCTCCCAGCTGGTGCTTGGGAAGGGAACTTTTTGTTTTCCAGGCAGGAGAAGTAAGCCGGTGCCCCTCCTGAATTTTTCTGCCTGACTTCCTCTCCCCAGGGTGCTAGGTCCCCCTAGCATACCTCTGCCTCCCACTGGGTCTGTTGAAGGCAGCATGGGTAACCTATGGATTCCACTTCCCTCTGGGGCCAGTGTGGGGACACATCTGCACAGACTCTACGCTTCTTAAGCACTTGGGGTGCCACACCTAAATGACAAGAGCTAGGAGCTGGGTGGCCACCTTGGTGCTGCCTTGGGGGCAGAGGAGGTTTCTCTGAGAACCCCCAGGATTATGGGTTGTGGTCCATCTGTAAGGGAAACAGAGAGGCTCCCTGCTGCCTTTTGTGTGGCCCAGGCTTGGCTGGGTGCTGATCTGGGAGAACCTGGAGTCCCTGGAAATGAAAGGATGGCCTAGCCTAGCTCTCCAGAGAGATCCCACCATTCCCTTGTTATTCCATGACCACTTCCCAGGTGGGCAAATCTTTCTCTCTTGCTGCTTGTGGTTCTGCCTACCCACTAGAATCTTCCTTTGTGGTTTTAAAAACTTTAGTAAATGTTTTTTCCTAACTATAAATAAGACTATTTCAAATACTGAGGAATACTAAGTTTAATAGCTAGAGTGTTAAGTGTGTTGAAAACTTGGCATTGTTCCACCAGATGTTTCTTACAGTTCTTCTTTGCTCCCCTCTGCTGGGCCCTGGAGTAGGGTCCAGTGACTACTGTGGTTCAGGCTGCGGTGTACATGATGAGTGCTGTGATGGCAGGGCTTAATGGGAGGTGGCCAGGGAGGACCACCGTTATGGTTGGCTGCAGAACAGAACCTAGTGCTCTAGGGGATTGTAGGTGAAGGCCTTGTGGCAGGAATTGAAAGGTTAGAGTTGGGCAGGACCCCAGAGGGGCAGGAGGTCCCGGGTCGGGGAGAGCCTTGTTACCTAAGCACAGCGAGGAGATTTAGCTGTTGAATCATATGAGCAGATATGGTTTCTTTAAAAAAGATCTCTCTGGAGTGCACTTCACCTACTAGATTGTGACTTTGAGCCCTTTGATCTTTTAAGAGTTTGTTGCCATCTTCAGAGTCAGAGGGATTGCAACTGCCAAATGTTCTTTCTCGCGAGTAAGAGGAAGAAACAGGGAGGGTCATACTATGCAGTGGTTCTCAAACCAGCACCTGGAGGACTGGTTAAAACACACGGGGCCTGAGAAGGTGTATCTTTAACAAATTCTCAGGTGATCTTTTGCAGCTGATCCTGGGACCACACCAGTGCAACAGTGGCTTCATAACCCTCCCTCTGGGTCTTCTGGTTGGAGTTGCTTTGGGAGCAGAGACTCCGGGTGCCCTCCTCTTCTCTGCCCTCTGTGGGGGTGCCACCTAGTCGGAGGCCAATACCCACCCTGCATTCCTGGTCAAACAGCCAGGCGTTAGCCTGGTTTTCACATTGTTTGCAGCCAGACAGCTTTTGGAAGCCAGGGACACTGCAGGTCCAGCCCTGAACACACTAGAGTCCGCCTTCTGCCCCTCACCCACGGATCCAGGAAAATGTACTTCTAGCACACTTAATCTCTGGTCCAGCTTCCTCTTATCAGTTGTTAGGGAATAGAACAAGTACCCAAGGGCTACTGAATGCCCTAGCTGTGTGGGGACCTGTGTTTTAATGTCGGCCTATGTTGAGAGTTACTGTGGCGTGGGACCAGGAGCTGTGTCCACAAATCCTCCTTTCAGGGCCTCCATCGCCACCCCCCACCCATCTTTATCTTGGGGGCCCTTCTGCCCCCCTCAGTAGCTGTGCCCCCTTCTGACACATACTTAGGCATCCTCCTGTTCTCCTAGGTGAATCCCGGGGCACATACACACCTGGCTACATATACCCTGCTACCAGCCAGTCTCCAGTTTAGGGTAGTTTCCCTTTTAGAATCACGTGGAAGAGAGAGTCTGTTTTCAATTTAACCAACTTTTACCCAGCACATATTTTGCGCTCAGAGATCTCTCAGTACAAGGACAAGCTAGGGGGAAGGAATAAAGGCTGCAAAAAGACTTGGCAGAAATTTTTGGCCTAAGCCTCTGAAGGCTGCTGACACCCGTCACCTTTTCATCATTTGTTTCCCAGTGTTTTAGTCTTTGGGAATTTAGTGAGATCTTCACTTAGGAGGCAGCTTTGAGTTGGATCTAAGGATGGAAGTGGAATTTCAGTGCAAGGAAAGGCTGACTGCAGCCTATGGGAGCCCTCAGGTGTATGTGCTGTGTACATGTATCTGTGTGTGCATGCCTGTATGTCTGTGTGTTGGCGTGTGTGTGCATGCATATATATAAAACCTTAATGTGGAGAGTGTTTCTGGAAATGAAGCTTTCTTGCAGTGGGCCTCACTTGGGAAGTGAGAGATGACAGTATGAGATAGGTGGGGGCCTGAGTTTGGACCCCACAGGGAAAGCCTGGAAGACTGTTGAATCAGGAAAAGGATAGACTCAGAGCCATGGTTGAGGAGCATCCCAGTCTATAAGCTGCTGCAATCTGGGGTTGATGGGTTTGGAGTTAGGAGGCAATTACAATATAGTCCCAGTGAGAGACAGTGAAAGCCTGAGCTCCTGGGAAGAAAATACAAACTTTGGTAGGTAGAAATAGTATTCCCTTAGGTTGTCTTTATAAAAAAAAAAATAATGATGACAAAGAGGCCAGTAACTTGGTAGGTCTCCTTATGTGCAGCCAGACAAGTGTTATCCACTTATGTTTTCTGCTGAAGTCTTGTTTCTTTTATCAAAATTAAGTAAATGTTTCCACTGCAACTGAGAAAGTCGAGATGCACCATGACATCAGTTTCCCAAGTTTAAACACATGCTGATGTGTACCAACACTTTGTATTTTGTCAGCATCCACAGAGTTGAGTTAAATAACATGCTTCCAAAGAAATAAATAATATCATGTTCAACTTTTTTTTTTTTTTAATACTCAGCAAACAGTTTCTGAGCAGCATGCGAGGCAGGGGGAACCTCACAGAGAAATAAGTGGTGGCGAGTTTTTCCAAGAGGGAAGCTTCTCAGTCTGCAGTTGAACATGAGCTTTTTAAGATCTAGTCTGGGAGACAGCCGGGTAATGAGGCAGTGTTACAGCGTGAGGCATGCCAGAAGAGCAGTGCGTGCAGAGGGCTGAGGAATTCACAACTCTGTCTATGAATGCAAGGAGGGCTTTCACGAGGTGGTGGTATTTGAGCTTCTCCAGGTAGAAGCTGGTGCCAAGAGACTGGATGGAGGCTCTGAAAGGTGGTTTTGGTGGGGGAATTGTAGAGAGAGATTGGAGCTGCAAAACAAGAGAATGTCTCATGTATCTTTTGGAGTAATTGGGAATTGGGGTCTTTGTGTCCTTGTCACATAAATCATTGATGTGTAGCTTGATTGAAGCCAGGGTGAAGCATGAGCTGAGAGTCATTTTCCATTTGGTTAATAGCCACATTCTCCAGTTCTTAGAAAGTAATTGATTGAAAAAGTAAGGACCAAGCTTGGTAGCTGTGGTTTGGCTTGGAACACTTTGAAGTCCTGTCCATTGAAAGTAGTGTGAGAGAAATGCTGCATATCAGATCCAGTTTTTCCCATTGATTCCTCAGAAAAGAAATATATTCTCCAGGCCTCAGGCTGACCACTTAATTGATCATTTAATCTTCACAGTCACCCTAGAAGGGCTTTAGGTACTGTATCTGTTGTACTGTATCTGTTAGCTATCGTTGCATCACAAGTTACTCCAAAGTCGGTGGTGGTAAACCAGAGGTTAGGCAAAAGAATCAGTGAGTAATTTTAGCTTGTAGGCCAGACAGCCCCCATCACAACTATTCAACTCTGCCATTGTAGCTTGAAAGCATACAGACAGTATATAAATTAAAGAGTATAGCTGTGTTCCAATAAAACTTTATTTACAAAAATAGGCAGCTGGCCTGTGGCCTGTAATTTCCAACCCCTGATTTCAATGCTAAGTCTTTATTATTGCCCATGAACCCACAAGTCAACTGAGTAGTTTTTCTGGCCTCAGTTGGCTCACTCAGGCATCTATGGTCAGTGTGGAGTGGGTATGCAGCCCTGCCAGTCCTAGCTGGGCTGTCTTACTTGTTTGGTTTAGGATGGCCTTGGCTGCCTCAGTTCGGCTCTGTTCCATGTGATCTCTCATCGTCCAGCAAGTTAGCCTTGTTCGTATGATGGTGGCAGGGTTCCAAGAAATTACAGAAGCCCATACAGTTTCTTGAAGTTAGAAACTGGCCTACTGTTCCTTCTGCTGCATTCTGTTGACCAAAGCAAGTTAGAAGGCCAGCCAGTATTCAGGGAGAGAGGGGAAGCTGTGAAGTCCTGTGACACAGGGTAGGGATACAGGCAGGCCATTAATCAGAGAGTTTAGTGCTATTCCTCTCCATGAGTACTATTGCCCCATTTCACAGATAAAGAAACTGAGGCTTAGAGGTATTGATTTGGTTAATGTCACAAAACTACTAAGTGACAGGGCCAGAATTATACCTGTTCAGTCTGAATTACAAGCCTGTATGCTTTTTTATCAATTTGTTCAACTCCTTTCAATGATTTAGATAGAGATAGTAAAGTTCTGATATTTACTGAAATGTGCATTGTATGTCTCCTCCTCCCCTTAATGTTCCTCCTCTTATATCACCCCCTCCCAATTCCCATCTCTTTCAGTCTGGGCTTTGGTGGTCCCCAAACGGGGCCCCAAGCCAGCTTTTCTCTCCCCTTCCCTCATCTCACTCTGAGTTCCCTAAATGAGATGTCAGTGCAGCACCCGAGTTATTTCATAGAGAAATTCCATGCACAGAGTTGGCACTTCCTAAGGGACAGCTGCACAAAGCATGTGTCTTGTAGCTGTCATGTCTTCTCATTGAAGGACTGGCAAGCCTGCATGTACGCTCTTTTAAGGAAAAAAAAAAAAACAAAACCCCAGGACCTTGGCCCTTGTCAACAAAGAATCTAAGTGTCCTTGAAGGAGATCAGATGACTGTCTTCTAATCTGACCACCTCAGAACATAACTGATTTCCCCAGACTTAACCCCCAAGCCTTGATCTCGCCCTCTCCCCAACCCCAAAGCATTTCTGACCCATAAAGTAGGGGTTAAAAAGCAGACTTGAAAAGGTGTGCGTTCCTCTGGTCATTTAAGCAAAGCTGAACATGCCTGTGGTCAGGCGCTCCCTTGGGCAGTTTCACTTGGGGTTGACTTTCTCCTCTTGTGATGGGAGAGCCAAGTGGTAGTGGCCTGTGGTGACGGGAGAGGTCAGGCGGCGCCCTGGAAAATAAATTGGGATTTGTGGCTTTGAAGCAGAAAGCTGGGTTGCCGGCTGGCTGATGGTGGCATCTCGCCCACTTTCTGAGCGAGGGCTGTTCCTGCAGGATGGAGACAGGCTGCCTGCAGTGTCTGCCACCCTGCCGCCTTATACCTTGCTTGGTTTGTGTTGACTGGGAAATTGCATATGCAGGCCACTGTCAGAAGCTGTGTGGATAACAGGGACGAGCAGGTCAGGGGTAGTGCCTGCCCGCAAGGAGCTTATCTTCTGGTGAGGACACAGGGACCACACAGCTCTGTGTGGCAGTTTATCTGTAAGCAGAGTGGTGTGGGTGACCTGGGAGCCATCCTGGCACAGAAGCTGTCCTGAGCAGAGCCTTGACTCCATGGAACTAAAGGAGAAGCAGGGTCAGGAGGAGGTTCATTTCAACTGAGAGAAGCAGAGAAGGCTTCTTGGAGGAGGAGGCACTTGAATCAAGGAGTAGTCACTCAAGTTGAAGGAGCTTTCCACAAGTGCAGAATTAGTCATACTGCTCACCAAAGTCCTTTGAGTAGATGCTACTGACATTCTCCTTTTACATATGAGAGAGCTGAGGCAGAGAGGTTAAGTAACTTATCTAAGGTCACCTTGCCAGTAAATGGCAGAGGTGAGACTTGAAACCAGATTTAGGGTCTTTGTTTTGAACCACTGTGCCATACCACCTCAGGCTGCACAATCTCATCCCTTAATTTTCTCTGCTTTATTTGTGGCTCGACTTAAACTCTTATAAAAATCTCCTCTGTTAGCATTGTAGGACCTACAGATTCCTACATTTGCATAAGTATTCCAAAGCTTAAAAGAATCTTTCACACCCATAATTAACTTAATTGTCAGAGTCACTCTTTGAGGAAGGTGCTATAACCCCCATTTTACAGATGGAAATATTGAGGGTCCCAGAAGGAATGGAGCTTGCCCTGCCTCATAGCAGGTACTAGCCAACACAGCAGCCAGGCTGTTGACCTTGTGTTCAGAGTCTAATGCCCTTTGTGCCGGGGTGATGTGGAGATGTTTTGGCCAAAGCTCCAATCCAGAGGAAGGGTGACAGCCTGATTGATTTCCGGTTCTTTCTGTGTTTTGATTCTGAAACAAGTAACTGAGACCATTAAGGAACATCGACAGAGGACCTTCTTTCACAATGGAATTTTCCTTCTCTTCCTGTTTGGTATTTTCCAGTAATATTTCTATTAATGTTTCACTTTCGGAGGCACTGGCTTCCTGATAGTTTGCGCTTTCTCAACTGATGAGCTAGGAAGAATTGAATTTTCCTCTAAATCATTCAGTTCCTTTCCATTTTCTCCAAGGGGAACTCTCTCTGGATTTCCCATTATGCTGTAGAGGAAGGATCTTGGAGGTGGGTTCAAGGGATGGATCAAGAATTAGTCAGAGCCCTGGGGAATGACTCAGGCCCTGAGTTTTCCAAGCATAACTTTAGAGTAATGGTCAGAAAGGGGTTTCCCGAGGCCAGTGAGTGGAAAAATGATTTGATAGGTGGGTGGGCTGGTGGGGAGATGGGTACTTCTGCTGTACTGCTGGGCCTTCACTTACAGGCTGAACTCCAAGTCCTCAGCTGGGCCATGAGAGGCCATGCCAAGTCCTTTCTCTTCATTCATTCAACAGACATTGTTGAGAGTAGGTTGCTGCTGCTGCTGCTGCTGCTGAGTCACTTCAGTCGTGTCTGACTCTGTGCGACCCCATAGACGGCAGCCCACCAGGCTCCCCTGTCCCTGGGATTCTCCAGGCAAGAACACTAGAGTGAGTTGCCATTTCCTTCTCCAATGCATGAAAGTGAAAAGTGAAAGGGAAGTTGCTCAGTCGTGTCTGACTCTTAGTGACCCCATGGACTGTAGCCCACCAGGCCTCCTCCGTCCATGGCATTTTCCAGGCAAGAGTACTGGAGTGGGGTGCCATTGCCTTCTCCATGAGAGTAGGTTACATGCTGGGTATTGTTCTATTTAGATGCTGGGGCTGCAATGTGGAGAAAACATAAACATTCACGCTCCCCTGAGTTTGCCCTCTCAGGAGAGGATCCAAGCAAATATAGTATGTCAGGGAGAGTGCAGAGAAGAGTAAAGCTGGGGTGTGCCTGAGTTTGAGGTAGAGAACTGCTTTAGATGGATGCTCAGAGGGCTTTGCTAAAGGGTGTGATGGTTGATTCACACAGCTCGCAGAGGGAAGTACATTCCAGGCAGAGTGAACAGTCAGGGCTCAAGTCCAAGGCAGGAGCACGCCTGGCTGCTTCAGGGAGATCAGCATGACTGAGTGGAGCAGGTGGGGAGGAAGTGGGGAGATGAGAGGTCTGAGATGAGCTGGGATGGGAAGGCTGAGAGCTCTGGGTCTTGGAGGCGCTGAAAGGGTTTCTCGCTCTAACTCTAAGTGAGATGGAAAGTCAGTGGAGGTTCTAAACAGAGCAATGACATGATCTGGCTTTTGGGGTTCAAAAGGATCACTCTGGTGGCCTAGTGGAGAATAGATGAGAGGAGACCAGCCGGGGGGCCAACTAAGGTGACCTTCAGCCACAGGAACTGGGGTGCTGGTGATAGGTGAGGAGAGGAGCCCAGATTCAGGACAGGTCCTAAAGGGTTTCCTGACAGAGGAAGTATGAGATCTGATGGGGGAGGAGAGTCGCCCACAACTCCAGGTTTTAACTTGAGCCTTTAGAAGGATGAATTGCCATAAGCCAAAGCGAATAGCACCCCGGCGGTGCAGTCACAGTCCAGCCAGAGTTGATCCAGCAAGTGAGTCCGGGATTAAGAGCCATAAATGCTTTGAAGCATAGTAGCCTTTGTCAGGGGCTGGGAAGAGCCACCAGGAAGAGGAAGTCATCTGGGAGCTGGGTCCAGAGGAAGGTGCACACGGGGCATCCGAGACAGAAGGGATGTGGTGACTGAGATAGGGAAGGGAGCCCTGCTGGATTCAAGCAGGTGTGGCCAGAGCCTCCAGATTGCCTAGTGGAATTGCTCATGATAAAAGAGGGAGGCAGGGGCTTGGGTGTGAAGGGCCACCTCTCCTGGCTGAAAATTGCCCCAATTCTCTAAACTAGGAGGCCACCTGCGGTGTTGTCTGCCTGAGCTCGGCACTAGGGCAGGATGAATATGAGGCTGGAGCGTGCCTGTTTTGCTCAGCAGAACATTTCAATGCAGGGTATTTGTGATTGCTGGGAAAGTTCTTTCTGTCTGGGGCTCACTAGAACGTGGGCTATGGGGGAGAGGCAAACAGAAGTAGGAGGAATGGAACTTTCCTGGCGTCTCCAGGCCATGGCTAAATTCTAAAAATGAAAATGTCCCAAAAGTTCTTCAAAGTGAAGCTTCTTTGCTTTTTGGGACGTGCACTCTCGGAAAGCCAGACAGCCTTGTAATCCCCCCGGTGCATTCCAAAGCTATACATGTAGTTTAGGGCCTGCGTGGCATTCTCAGAATGATGCGGCCCCTACCTGCCCTCCTGTTGGGGGCAGATACCAGTTGCCTGTGTTCTGGACAGTTCCTCAGATCAGTAAGCTTGGATTTTTTAAAATAAATTTCAGTGGCTCAGCAGTAAAGAATCCGCCTGCATTGCAGGAGAACGTGGGTTCGATCACCAGGTTGGGACGATCCCCTAGAGAAGGAAATGACAGCCCACTCCAGTATTCTTGCCTGGGAAATCCCATGGATAGAGAAGTCTGGGGTCGTAAGAGTTGGACATTACTTAGTGACTAAACCACCACCAATGTTAACTCTTTTAACTCTGTGTTAACTTTTTTCTTCCCCCTTCAACAAAACTAAGACAAGGTTTGGTATAGAAAATGCAGATAAGCAAAACTAAAATAGAAACCAACTTCAGTTCTACAATTCAAAGAAACAGCTTTAACATTTCACTGTTTTTCCATTTAACCTTTTTCAGTGCTTGTATGTGTGTATGTATTTTCCTTCACAAAAATCAATATTGTGTGTATCTATTTATATACTTTTCACTTAATGACATGGAAAGATGTCTACATTGTTTTAAACATTCAACAACAAGAATTTAATGTCTGTATAGTATTCTATTTGCCTATTTAGGCTCTTCCTAGTTTTCACTAATTTAACAGTGCTGTAATGAACATCTTTGTAACTTAATTCTTTGCATAAATAAGTCTGTGATTATTTCCCTGGGATTCATTCCCAGAGGAGAACTGAGTAGGAAGGTACAAATTTTGATACAGGCTTTCAAATTGTATTTAGAAAGGCCTTACAAGTTTTGCCTGCTTTACTGTAATGCAGTTTAGTTTAATTTGAAGCTTCTTGGATTACTAGTGCAGATGCCTGTTTACCACTGGTGTCTCTTTTCCAAAACTATGTATTTCTATCTGTCCATCGTTTCTGGCATAGGGTTTATCATTTTATTGATTTATACGAGCTCTTTTTGGATTAAAGATGGCAGTCCCTTGCCTGCCATTTAGATTGCAGGATATTTTTCACAAGTTTGTAATTTGCCGTTCCGCCCTGTATCCAGTGATTGCTTTGGTTGTTTACACTGAATTGTTTGTTTTCTATTCCTGGATCATTATTGATGTTTACCACAGTGTAACCAGTGTGCTGCTTAGAGAAGTTTTCTGTACTCCAGTGTATTTTCTTCTAGTACTTTGATGGTTTCTATCTTTTTTTTAACATTGACATTTTAATCTGGAGTTTGATTTCAGAGTACAGGGTAGGTAATTTTATTTTTCTGAATGACCAGTCTGTGTCTGGACATCCTCTTCTCTGTGCTTGCTCTATCAGCTATCTGTATTTCTTCAGGTGCCTTTTTAGATTTCAATATTTTGACTCCGTCTAACCCTGACTGCGTTATGTTCTCATCAACTATTATGATAATGCTGATTTCACCTGTCTTTATAAAATGACACCTTTCATCTGTAGAAACCTATGCACTTATTACACATTCAACTCCTGACACCTTAGGAGAGTAACTGGGTAATAGCACTTCACTTTGGATGCCAGATCTGATGCCAGAGCTTTTCTGGGATGAGGCCAGGAAACCTTCGCCTCACCTCTGATGGAGTCAGTTTCCCCCTCCAGGACCAGGGGACTGGCTGCCTAGATGTATTTTGGGGCAGCCACTTACTGTCTGCCCTGCCTGTGCAGCCTTATTTGAGTGTGTCCGTTTCAGCTTTTACACAGTGGTGACGTTTGTGGGGAAAGTGTACACCATTCAGTCATTCGTGCAGCAGACATTTTTTAGCATAGACCTTGAGTAGCCGAGCCAGACTGGAAGGATGGGGAGATCTTAAAGATGTGGCGTGTGGTGACTGTATTATTTTAGTCATTTAAATTTTTTTCACACCCATCCAACTCCAGTGCAAGTAACATGAATTTACAGAGTTCTTTCCCCACCCTCAGCCTTTTCTGTCCCCTCAACCCAGAAGTCCTTATGTCTTCAGTTAGTGAGAGAGCCTTTCCCAATCTCTGTGGCATGTTCTTCTTTTTCCTGGCTCAGGCCAGTGTCGGGATAATCCATTCTGCAGTGTCTGCCGTGGGGTTTGTGACATTAATGTATCGGTGTTGACAGAACAGATTAAACCCAGGAGTGTTCGTGGTGAATAAATCAGGGGGAAAAAAAATGCAGATTTTTGAACACCAAATAACATCTCTATGGTTCTAAGGAGCTGAGAGTGTCTGCCTGATTCACTATGCTGGGTGTCACCATGTCAACAGGCCCTACCTAGACCAGCCCTGAGCCTATTAGAATCACTGGGAGAGCATTTCTCAAAAGTTTTAGTTGCTTGAGCTCCACTCCAGACTAATGACACCACAGTTTCTGGGGACAGAGCCTGGGCATCAGTAGTTTTGAAGGGTCCCCCAATGATTCTGCTGTGGAGCTAAAGTTGCAAGTTGCTATCCTAGACTTGGTTTGGGGTTCCCAGGGAGCTTGGAGATCACCCAGTCCAGCCCTCCTACACCCATGCCTTAAAATGTGCAGTGATGAGAGGATTTGTCACATAACCAGACACTCCTTTGCACAGCTGGGCCTTCAAGTTTTTTTCTGCTATCCCCTCCAATTTAGTACAGGTTTGTTGAGTACTTGGTGTTTATGGGCACTCTGCTGGCTGACTTGTTTCTCTCTGTGGATTCTGTTATTGTTTTACTTGGGCTTTTTGCGGTCAAGCAGAACCAGTCTAACCTTACGTCTTCCACATGACGACCCTCAGATGTGTGATCGTATCTTCAAAGGCAGACGGAAGCTGCAGGCTGTACTATTTCCCCACAGAGCTGGATTCCCAGCCAGACACCAACTGCTGAGGGCCAGTACCCTTTAGCATCACAAGTGTGGAGGGCGTTGGTGGACCCCAGTCCGGGAGCTTCCTGGGCAGGAAGTGGCAGGCCGCAGAGCGTGTTCTGAGTGGGTGGGCTGAGGTCGACACTGAGGAGTTAATCATGCCGTCGTGTGACTGAATGTGGAGCATGGTTGGATACGATTCCCAGGTGGATTAGGAGCAGGGCAGTGGGGCGAGGGGGTTGGTGGGGGGCCGTTCTTAAGGCAAAGAGAACAGTAAAGCAACAGGCAGGAGTATGTTCCCAGGGAGCAGGGGCCAGGGGGAACTTGCCATCAGGACCTCAGTGTTGAGCAAACAGCAAGTGGAGCAGCAGCTGCCCAGCTGAGAGTGGGGTAGTGCTGGGGGTGCAGTATTCTTGGTCCAGGTTCTTCGCCTTTTGTGGAGGTAACCACCAGTGACACTACCCACCACAAGTGCCCAGAGCTGTTGATTCTAACACAGCAGAACCCTAGTGATGTCCACTGTGGCGATGTGAAATGAGCACTGGCTTTGGGGTCAGAAGTCTGGGCTCTAATCCTGGCTCCGGGTCTCAGAAGCTTAGTACTTTGGGACAAGTGATTAGTTTCTTCAGTCCTGGAATGCCCCACCTCTCAGGAGAGGGTGTAATAATAATAGGTGGTGTTTCCTGACAGCTCACTCTGTGCCTCGCACCTGTGGAACACTTTCTGTGTGTGAGCCTCAGGGCTGGTCTTTGAGGTGGTCCCATTAGAATCCCCTTTTTACAAATGAGGTAACATTCTGGAGATGAGGTTCAAGGGCAATACATAAGGTCATAATAAAATTATTTGTTTAAACGGCTAAGCACAATGTTTGGCGTGTGGAAAGAACTTTATGAATTCTTTGGGCCACAGGCTGTTCTGGACCTGAGCCCAGCCTCAAACTCTGGGCTTCCTATACCCACAGTCAAGCTAGTGGGACTTCCCTTTCTGGCCTGGTGAGGTTGTCCTCAAAAAGTGACCCTGTCCTTGACAGTAGTTTGTGGTTGACCCATGATTCCCTGTAGTGGGGCAGTAGAAGTAATAACTACCTGGATCTACCTGGATTACCATTCTGTTCTAAGTGCTCACGAATATTAACTTACTGAACTTCGTGACACACCCCAGAATGCAAGTTCTGTTAAGAGTCCTATTTTGTAGATGGAGAAACTGGGGCAAACAGATGTGTTTGTTTGTTTGTTTGTTTGTTTTATTAAGTACCTTGTCATAGGTGGCATAGCTAGAAATGAGCAGAGCTGCAGATGGAGGTGTCCAGCCCAGGAAATTAGTTTGGCTTCTGTCTGCCCATAATCTCTGTGCTACACAGTTATAGAGAACAGTGACAGAGGTCAGTTCTTGTATTATTTGGTGGTCCCAAAACCACAATGCCAGAGCCACTTAAAAGCTGTGACTCTACTGATGATAAAGCATCTGGTTTGGGCCAGGTACTCTCCATGTGTCTTCTCAGGATAATGCTGCCAAAGGAGCATCAGAAAGGCTTCATGGAGGAGGGGATGCATGAGGCGGGCCTTCTTGGATACAGAGGATCTGGATATTTAGAGACTGGTCGATGTGAGGACTTCCTGGGAGGGGTCTTGTGAGTGGTCCATAGTGAATAAAGAAGAGGCTGTGAGAAGACGGAAAAGACACAATAGAGAAATGAAGCCAGGTGTCAGAAAGCCTGAAGGGCCGGGCGGGAGAGCTGGGTCTGTCCTCTGTGGGTAGTGAAAGATGGTGGAGCGTAAGATCAGACCTCTGCTTTATGGAGACCTATCTGTCTGCTTCTTGAAAAGTGTTAGTCGCTCAGTTGTGTCTGACTATTTTCATCCCCACGGACTGTAGCCCACCAGGCTCCACTGTCCATGGAATCCTCCAGGCAAGAATACTGAGTGGGTAGCCATTCCCTTCCCCAGGGGATCTTCCCAACCCAGACCCAGGGATCAAACCCGGGTCTCCTGCATTGCAGGCAGATTCTTTACCATCTGAGCCAGGGAGGTGACATTCGCATCTTAAGAAAATGATTAGAGAGGACAGATTAGAGAGGGTGAGTGTTGGGGTCTAAGGGTGGGGAGCCTTGTTAAGAGGACATCAAATGCTTTAGGCAGAGGCAGCAAGGGCCTGGCCCCAGTCTGCATCCTCCAGCCATGAATGACTGTGACTGACACTTCAAGGGGCTCTCAGATGACAGTGGTCAATGGAAGGAAATCAACTGAATCTAGGGAATAGAGTCTCTGAATCACTGTCATCAGTAGCTGGGATGTGCCCTCCGTGGAGTTTGTAAGTTACTCAGGCCAGCAGAGTGTTTGTCCACATTCTGTCAGAGTCAGATGGATCGTGTGTCCCGGGGCCTGGGTCGGGAACAGAGCGGCATCTCCAGGCGTGCCTTTCCAGAGAGGTGGGTGGGTAGAGGTCCTGTATGAACCAGGCGGCACCTCAGCTACTTGTTGAGGGAAGTTGTGCATGGTGAAGGAGGTAGGGCAGCGCTCAGTGTTTGTTCTGGGGCACTGCAGAACCAGTCACCTGACCTTGAGACCAAGATTCAGCTCTCCCATCTGATGGCAGCACTGGGTGGGCGGGGTCGTGGGGGAACTGGAGGCATCCCAGGATGTCTGGGCAAACACTATAGCAAGTCAAAGGAGCCACAGTAAAGCTGCTGCTGGTTCAGTTGGAGCCTTTAGAAGAAAGGAACGCAAAAGGGACACGGGAGCGCCAGCGCTCTGGCTGCCGCTGGGATGCTGACCGTCAGAGGACGTCCCTCATGGGAGGAGATCTGAGAAGCAATAAGTGCTCAGCAGCCTTTGAGTTCCTGGGGGGAAGAAACATTAGCTTCGTTGAAGATGAAGATGTTGCTGGTCTCAGTTGAAGGGCCCCCTGAGGATCCCTGGCCAATTCCTCCCTCATTCACTGCTGAATCTGAGGGCCCCTCTGGCCCAGAGCATGCTTCCCAATTCCCGAAGAGATGCTTTGTAAATAAGATCTAGGAATAATGTGCCATCAGGCCAGCTCAGGGGGCTCTTGCCACATGCTTGGGGCACACGCTTGGGAATTCAGCTGTCACTCGGCTCCTGCTCACTGAGCTTCTGCAGGGCTCAGGATCCGTCTGAAAGCCATCTGTGGCGTGACTGTAAAGTGACAAGATGGTGGGAATCGGTGTCATCACTTCCGAATCGCCCGCAGGACAGCTGACAACACTGTCAAGGCCCGGATCAGACGTGCAGGCCTTGGGCCTGACATTGTCAAAGTGCAGAGCCCCACCCCAGACGTGTGTCTGGGGTAGAGTTTTGTCTGCACCCTTGATTCTGGTTCTTTATCACCCACAGACTGAGGCAGAAGTGGGCCTGGTTTTTAAAAAGCTGAGGAACTCTCCATCCAGGCAAACCCTTTGTGTCGAGAGTCCTTTAAATGATCAGACATGAAACCTCCAGAGAAAGCAGAAATTGCTCATAGTGACAGCTTACAGAGGAGCCCTGGATAAGGAGTTTGGAAGTAAGAAATCAGTGGATAGGAGTGAGGGAACATTCTTGATTTTTTTTTTTTTTTCCATTGAGAGGTACTGGGCTTCCCTGGTGGCTCAGTGGTAGAGAATTCACCTGCCAATGCAGGAGACAAGGATTTGATCCTTTGATTGGGAACACCCCCTGAAGAAGGAAATGACAACCCACTCCAGTATTCTTGCCTGGGAAATCCTATGGACACAGGAGCCTGGTGGACTGCAGTCCATGATGTCACAAAAGAGTAGGACATGACTTAGTGACTAAACAACATCACAACTATTTAAGTCCTCTCCTAAGTATGCCTTTTTAAAATACATGTTAGATCCTTTGGGGAATGGTTATTCCAGAAAATATTGTAACCCCTTTGGCTTTTGATGGTTTCTTCTGGTTTGATATAGCAAGTACTTTGGAGCACTGCATTTTTTTGCAAGTTCAGCAGATGTAGTTCTGTCTGTGCTCCAATGTTTCTTATCCTGCAAGTAAATATCAGTTGTATGCCTTCATTCAATCAGAGGATCATTTTGTCTGGGACATTGCTGATAGGTAGGAAAGAGATTTTACATCTGCAAAGGTACTGAAATGAAATAAATTCATGCCATCCTGTGCTCCCCAGACTTTTCTTTAAAAAAAATTTGAGAAGGGAAATCAGGGTGTCCCTCCTAGGAAGAAGCCAGGCTTCTTTAGAAGATCTGTGTTTATGAATTTCAAAGATTTGTTTGAATGTTAAATATAAGGTCATCTTGCATTCACAACTAAAAATCAAGAAGAAGTGAGTTAGATTGCCATTATCAAGTTTATCCCTGCAGCCACTAGTAGCCATTTTCTACTCATTAGTTCTTTAGTGGTAAAAACAAACCTTCCCCATTGCTGAACAAAAGACTGCTTGAACCCTGTGGTCAAAGAACTATGGATGTTTCCCTTCTTTGGTCTGTGGTTGGATGGTCAAGACTGACAAGCATAGACAGGTGGACCCTGGGATTTGTAGCAAGCTGTGTGTATTGCAGATCACTGTGCATGCAGTTTTAAACTACACCTATCACGCCTGCTGTCATGCTGGCCTGGGGGCCTGAGAGAAGAAGTGTGGAGCAGTGAAGGAGCACTGGCTGCTCAGGCTTAGTCTGGGTTCAAGTTGACGGCCTGTGACCTTGGGCAAGTCATTTCACCTCCCTGAGCCCATTTTCCCATCTTTAAATGAGGGTGTTCATCTTTATTATGAGTTCAGTCAATAATGTAAATAATGTAAAAGGACTGTGGTGTTGGAGAAGACTCTTGAGAGTCCCTTGGACTGCAAGGAGATCCAACCAGTCCATCCTAAAGGAGATCAGTCCTGGGTGTTCATTGGAAGGACTGATGCTAAAGCTGAAACTCCAATACTCTGGCCACCTCATGCAAAGAGTTGACTATTAGAAAAGACCCTGATGCTGGGAGGGATTGGGGGCAGGAGGAGAAGGGGATGACCGAGGATGAGATGGCTGGATGGCATCACCGACTCGATGGACATGAGTTTGAGTGAACTCCGGGAGTTGTGATGGACAGGGAGGCCTGGCATGCTGCAATTCATGGGGTCGCAAAGAGTCAGACACTACTGAGCACTGAACTGAACTGAACTGGAAAGGACCTTGTGGGGCTTCCTAGGTGGCACTAGTGGTAAAGAACCGCCCTGCCAATACAGGAGATGTGAGAGATGCAGGTGTAACCCCCATGGGTTGGGAGATCCCCTGGAGGAGGAAATGGCAACTCACTCCAGTATTCTTGCCTGGAGTACCCCATGGACAGAAGAGTCTGGTGGGCTCACAGAAGAGTCAGACATGACTGAAGCAACTTAGCCTGTGTACATACACACACAAGGACCTTATAAATCATAGTTGCCTCAAAAATGTTATAGACTTGGCTCCTGGTCAGAAAGAGTGATGGGAAACTAAGGGAATAACACAGAGAAGCTGCTACTCTGTGGCCTCACTAGGAGTTTATTCTAAGGAGAGAATCACAGTGATTTAGCTACCAGTATCCTACAGCATTGGGAAAAATGAAAGAGTGGAAATCACCTAAATATCCAGCTGTGGGAAAGGCACACGCATATGGTGGAAAGGAATGCGGCTATCCAAAGCTGGGTTGAATAACTCAACTGCAAAGGGTCAAAGCCCTTTCTGTGGGGGAAAGGCTCACCACAGAAGACTTTTTCAAAGTAGGATATTAAAAAACCAAATACTTGTATTCTCAGAGGGCTTCCCTGGTGGCTCAGAGGTTAAAGCGTCTGCCTCCAATGCGGGAGAACCGGGTTTGATCCCTGGGTCGGGAAGATCCCCTGGAGAAGGAAATGGCAATCCACTCCAGTATTCTTGCCTGGAGAATCCCATGGATGGAGGAGCCTGGTAGGCTACAGTCCACGGGGTCGCAAAGAGTCAGACACAACTGAGCGACTTCACCTACTTACCTACCACCTGTATTCTCCTTCTACTCCATTCCCACTTACAAAGGTAGAAAAAGGGCCAGAAGTAAATAGACCCAAGTGTGAATAGTAGTTGTCACTATAAGGTTGGATATTTTTCAGTTTTAAAAAACAAACACTAATCACAAAGGTACATTTTTCCCCCAAATAAACTAATGACGTGGCAGGGCAAGGGGAATGGGAAGGTGAGCCAGTGCAGGCTCTCTGCCTCCCAGCAGAGCTCTGCCCGGCCTTGTGAATGAGCTGTTGAACTTCAGAGCCAGGGCAGAGAGAGCGTCTCATTGTGTTGGAATGTGGGCGATGAGGCTCACAGGAAGTGATGACAAGCCCTTTGTTATATAAGCTCACCAGTCTTGCTCAATGGTGCCAGCGCTGGCCCTTGGTGCCGGATCAGGACATCGTCTGTCTGTGTCTGTGGTCACAGCCCTCGTCTGGGCAGAGCCCTGTTATCAGAACTACGTAGCCAGGCACCGGAAGCCACAATGCACACCTGCTGGCATGTTTGGCTATTACACGTGAGGAGAGCGGCCAGCATGCAGGGATTCACTGGCATTATTTCACCAGGGGAGGTGTGGGGATTTTCCCTTGCTCCTTCAGAAGTCATCGATCCTGGCCTTCTCTAAAAGCCAGAGTTGCCTGCTGTTCCTCTGCTTTGGTTCCTGTTTGTCTGTGCTGTGTTTACAACTGTGGTCCTGCTGATGAGAGTTAGTCCCCGAAAGAGGGGATGGTTCCCTCGAGCTGGGAACATGGCTCCTCCAGAGGCAGATGGCAGTTTTCCCCTGTAAACTTCCTTGCTGGAGGCAGGCCAAACTAGGCCATGCACGGGGCAGGTGCCCACTGAAGCTGTGCAGTCTTGGAGTTTGCTGTCTGGGAGGGTGTGTGCACACCCGCTGTGGGTAAAAATGGTGGAATGTTGCTGCCATTGCACTTGCCCTTGCATCAGCCATTCTGAGCTACTTCGTATTGAGAACCCGTTGTATGCTGTACTCTGCTGAGTGTTTTAGGTGTATCACTAAACTGTAATCCTTCCAGGAACTCTACAAGGAATTATTGTCCATTTTTTGTATAAGAAACCAGACTCAGGTCAGGGAACATGGCCAAGGCCTGTCAAATTTCCATGTTTTTATTGACATTCCTGTCTCATTGGAGACCAGGGGTTCAGCATGTACACATTTTTGATTTAAACTTTAACTCATGGCTCAAAGCTTGAAGCACTCTAACCATTCTGGGTGAATTAAACCTTGAGGCTCCATGGCTGGGTGGCTTGGACAAGTCCCATCTCCTCTCTGGGCAACAGTGTCTCCATTTGTAATGGCCAGGTGTTCTCTGTTGTCAGGCTTGGTCTTTTCAGAAGTTAAAGACTTCTCAGGACAGCCATCCCAGACTGCAGATGCCTGTGGAATGCGGTTGGTCTTGTAAGAGGTCTTTTACTATCTGGCTGAGGCCCGAACATCAGATGACTGTTGTCCCCAATTAACGAGACACAAGAAATAAAGTTACGCAACTTTATAATGAAACCACATTTCTCACTACCATTTCAATTCACCCAGTGTTTAAGGCACGCGTCCTGCCCTTGGCAAGCTCTCGTGTTTCATTCCTTGGCGTGATCACCCACCTTTTCACCTGAATTGGTTTGAAAAGCCTTGGGCAGTTTCCAGAAATCAAATACACTAAAGGATGGAAGATTTACCACCCTAAGATGTTCAAAGAAGTGTGTGGCCTTCACTGGGGGCCCTACTCAGAGAGGAGCCCAGAGGGGCTTTGGGGACAAGGTTGTTCCTCCCAGGGTAGGGGTGAGGGGTTCTTGTTCTTGCTTGCATTGTGTCCATTCCCACGTAGAGCAACTTTCTGTGAAGGACCAGGTGGTAAGTATTTGAGGCTTGAGGGACAACATGCAGCTTCTCAGTTTTTTCCTTGTTGTTAGAAAGTGCCCGTAGATAATATACAAATGAATGGGCATAGCTGTGTTTCGATAAAACTTTATTTATAAAAGCAAAACTTTGCAGGGACTTCCCTGGTGGTCCAGTGGCTGCCCTCCCCGCCTCCGCCCCATGCAGGGGGCCTGGGTTCCATCCCTGGTCAGGGAACTAGAGCCCATCCCATATGCCTCAACTAAAAGATCTCCCATGCCACAACTAAAAAAAAAGATTCCACTTGCTGCAGTGAAGATAAAAAATTCCGTGTGCTGCGACTAAGACCCAGCATAATCAACAAATAAATAGAAAACTTTGCGGACCTCTGGCATAAAATGTTAGGCACATCTCTTCATAATCACAGCCCATGTTGACTTGTTCCTTCTGTGTTTTGTACATACTTGTTTTGACCTCCTGATTGTATGGAAGTTCCCCACCCACCACTCCTCCCCATGCTCATGGATTTCTTGCAAGCTCTCTCTGACCTAAACATGCTATGAGAGCTCTCATCAATATTTAGTTGCACAGAAGTAGCCCACATTCTCACGTCAAAAAGTATGTCTTTTAAAAGTGTATTACTTTTCCCTCCAACTGTGTAGTCCCGTGTGAGATCTCTTGTTGTATTGTCTGGCTCTTTGTAAAGATGTAAGAAATTGATGGAGTGTCCAGTTGCTTACTCTTACAGGTTTTTCAAATGCTGTCGGAAGGAAAATTCCACCCCTGACATTCCACAGTGCTTGAGTCTTGAGTTTTCTGGCCACTTCTTTGTTTGAAGTCACTTCAGTTGTAGCCAACTCTTTGAGACCCTATGGACTGTAGCCTGCCAAGCTCTTCTGTCCATGGGATTTTCCAGGCCAAGAATACTGGAGTGGATTGTCATTTCCTTCTCCAAGGGATCTTCCCGAACCAAGGATCAAATCTCTTTATGTCTTTTGCATTGGCAAGAGGGTTCTTTACCATTAGCACTGCCTGGGAAGCCCCAGATGAGTCCTTCATCTTCTGTCTTTCAAAAGTGCTTCCAGATATGTCATGGCTTAAACAGTCTCCATAGCTTCCATGTCTTTACTCACAGCTTGATGTTCCAGCTGACCCTTACCTCTGTGAAAGGTTCCCTCTTGTTCCATGATTCCTAGCTAGCTGGTTGGAAGCTACTTGCCTTCCGCCAGGACTTTACCTCCATGCCCCTTACCTGTTGTGCACCTTTAACCTTTACCTTCTTCATCCTTCTCAGTGGGAGCACCTTACACAGGGCCCGACCTGGAGGAACCCAGAAATGCATGTCAGATGAGTGGCCTCAGTGAGGTGGATTGAGGACCCATGTGCTCCAAACCCCTCAGTCTCCAAACCTCCTGTGACTCCAGCACAGGGAAACCCCCAAAGCCCAGTGTGCCCCAGAGCAGCCAGCACACTCTAAATTATGGCACCTGGTGGGCCTCCCACAGTCAGAGTAACTTTTGTGCCCACCTTTCTGGTGTGGTGGTGACACTGGGGGGCAGGTAGGTGGGCATGTGGGAAGAGCAGCTTCCTGCCTCCTCAGGGACAGGTGGGGGTGATGATCATAACAGGTAGCCAACCTTGAGCACCTTCCATAGGCAGAGCTCTCAGCCGGGGACCTGCATGTGATCAGCACAGGCTCAGGGCAGTAGGATTTAGGGATCCTTCAGCTCTTTCAGCATCGTGCCCAGCACCTAAGTGCTCAACAAATATTTTTTTAATGAATAAGTGAGTTAGACTAGAAGGAGGTTTTTCTGGAAGGATTTGTTGTGGCCAGATGGAAGGGCCACAGATGCCTTACTAAGGAGTTAATTGAGCCCTTGCTCCGTAGGCAGTGGGGACTCAAGGACAGGTTTGTGCAGGGAGGGGCACCCGTGCAACATGTGTCACGCTTACCCCATTATTTGCCCTTTCCGGTGTGGCCGAGATGCCAGATAATGAGGTGTTGGGCTGCACAAAGCTCTTCCTTGTGCCCGAGAGAGGCAGGGCCGGCCTTGAAGCCATTTGGCCACAGCCTCCTCCCTGTAATTCATGGGTAGTGGCAGGTTGGAGTGGGCTGCCAGGCGGAGCCAGGACTTGCCTGCCTCTCCATGTCGCCGCCTTGGCTTGCTGGCTCCAGCACAGGGGCCGCGGCCCTGACGCAAGGTCTGCCCCTCTAAGCTTTCCCTGCTGCTAGCGTGTTCTGGGAGGATTAAAGGCAGCCGACCGGCTCTTCCCAGGACTTGCTGACTCAGTTGATGGTTCCTGTGGCAGGGGAGCAGGGAGTACCATTGCCTCTTGATTTCTTTCCGCTCGTCCAGCTCTGCATTCCCAGGCTGGGTCACCTTGGGCTTCTCCCTTCTGAAGCAGCTGGCCCCACAGCTAAGTGCTGACACCCCCTCATCCCCCAGAGACCACTTTTCCAGGAAAGATGCAACTCATTGTTTTTAGCTTGGGAAATGCAGTTAAGACATCAGTCCTGCAGACATAAAGAACAGACTTGTGAACACAGTGGGGGAAGGAGAGGGTGGAACGACTTGACCGAAGAGCGTGGAAACATACACATTACCATATGTAAAACAGATAGCGAGTGGGAATTTGCTGTGTGACACACACAGGGATCTCAGCCCAGTGCTCTGTGACAACCTAGAAGGGTAGGGTGGGGAGGCAGATGAGGGGGCCGGTGTTCAGGAGGGAGGGGACATATGTATACCTGTGGCTCATTCATGCTGATGTGTGGCAGAGGCCAACACAATATTGTAAAGCAGTTGTCCTCCAATTGAAAAAATAAAAAAGACATCAGTCCCTGGAATCTAAGTCTGCAGAACCGTTACCTTGTTCACAGGGGGCTGTTTCAGTGGTTCAGGTCCCTACATGTGTACCGGGTGAGCCCCCTGGTGTGGGCGTGGTGAAGTATGCAGAACAGGGCATTGTGGAGTAGGTAGAGAGGCTGGGGGCCAGGGCCAGAGGCACAGAGCGTTCCACCACACAGCAAAACTATCAGCGTCACAGGGGCATTGATACTGGGGGGCGTGCGAGGGAGGCTCTAGTCTGGCCCTGAAAAGTGGCTGCAGGAAGATTGAGAAGAACTATAGGCAGAGAGTATAGCTTGACCAAAGTCGTGGAAGTCAGCAAGTACAGCTGGCGTCTGGTGGGAAAGTCATGGGGCTGGAGCACAGTTGGAACAGGTGGGGCTGTGGGTTATCTGGCCAATGGGGGCCTCTGAGTGGCTCTGAGGGCCTGGCCAGAATTAGCCAGGCAGTTCTGTATTGTAGTAATGGGTCTGAGGGACCCCTGGCTGCGTCCCTCTGTCACTCAGGGACATGGGGAAAACCTAGGGCCTGGCCCATGGTGAGAATGAGCAGGAATTGGACGTCTAGGCTGGGCCTGTCACCCCAGGAAAGCCCGTGCTTGGCCAGGCTGGAAAGGAGCCCCTGCTGTTCTGGCTGTGGCATCCGCTTGCCTGGGCTGGCCTTGAGAAAGCCTGTCACAGTGACTCCTGAGGCAAGCCAGCAGATGGGCAGGACGGGGGGCCACTCCTGCGGAACAGGGGAGTGCTGACCCTCACACGGGCACTTGGTTTGCCCTGGACCCTCACACTGGTATTGTCTCAGCTGCTCCAGGAGGCAGAGAGCACGGGAGGTGGGGGTGGGGATTTCCAGTTCCCATTTTAGGGATGGGGAAGTGAACTGCTTGAAGCACCACCCCCCACCGGCAAGGTCAAGGAGGCCCCCGAACAGGGCTGGGCCTCCCCACTCCCAGCCCAGTGTATTACTCACCACTCAGCAAAGTCCTCAGTAATTTAAGGGCATTGGCACAGTTAGGAGATGAGGTTTGCAGTTAGACAGCTGAAGATGGTGGGGGATTTTTGGCTTCACTGTATACATGTTAAGTTCCTACTGTGTGCCAGGTGCTGTGTTAAGCTTTTTTTTTTTTTTTGCTTCATTCTTGCAACAAACCTTGTCAGTGGGTACTTTTTTTAAATTTTTCTGGCTGCGCTGGTTCTTCAAGTTGCTGCAAGCGGGCTTCCTCCAGTTGCTGCAAGCTGGGGCTGCTCTTCGTTACACAAGCTTCTCATTGCGGTGTCTTCTCTTGTTGCAGAGCATGGGCTAAGTTGCTTGGCGTCATGTGGAATCTAGTTCCCTGACTAGGGATAGAACCTGTGTCCGCTGCATTGGCAGGTGGATTCTTAACCGTGGGCCACCAGGCAAGTTCCCAGTAGATACTTTTTTTATCCCCAGTGAGTAGAAACTGAGGCACAGGAATTTGAGTAACTTACATAACAACCCAGCACAGGACAGACATGGCATTTGAGTCCTAATGGTGCTACCCCCAGGCCTGCTCTAACCCCATGCCCTAGTGTCTCTGTGAGGCCAGACAGGCATGAGCCCCTCATTGGCCTCAGCAGACTCTTGCCTGCTTTATAATTAGAACAGACTGAACTTCTGCTAATGACTTCCTCGTGAGATGCGTATTCAGACGCTCCGGAGAATATTCAAGAACGAGAAAGGAAATAGGTATAGAATGAGGTTGTTTCCACTAAGGCCCAAAACGCTATTTTTAACAAGTATGTTTGCAAGCCGACTTCAGCCAGCTACGTTTTGGCAGTTAGCTGGCTCCCGCCATAACTGTCTCCTCTGCTGTCCTTGGCGCATCCTGTACCAGCCCCACCTACCACCCCGTTATGGGGGACAGCTGACATCATGTCACTCCAATAAAAGCACGATTCCTACCTGGTCATTGGCTTCTCAGAACCTCCAGTGGCTTCCCATTGCCTTTTGGTGTAATGTGGAGTTGCTTTAACCTGGCTGGCATTCAAGGCCTCCTACAAGGTGGTCCCCCAATCCTTTTCCTGATATGCCAGGAACATCCTTACCTAAACTCACTGAGTTTTTACCCCGCTGAGCTTTGCCCCTGGCTGTTCCAAGGCTAGCACGCCCATCTTCCCTCCCACCACTCCATCCTGTCTGGCAAATACAGGTTCAGCTCAGATCTTGCCTCTTGGCAGAACATGGACACAGTCTCTTTATTCTGCTCCCTCACCCCGCCGCCCCCACCATAGGTCGTGCTTCTGGGCCTTGCTTATGATGGCCTGACTTGCCTCACAGGTAATTGTGTGGTGCTGTGACTGCCCCTCCTCTGTGCAGAGCTCCTGGCTAGGTGATGGATTCACCTGTATGCATGGTGAGGGGAAAGACAGGGCAAACAGCCTTTGTGGGCAAATGCAAATGAAGGTTCCTGATTAGCGAAAAGGGCTTTCTGGGTGTCAGGCATGAAGGGCTTATTTCTGATTGTGTAGAAAACAGTGAACCTGGTGGTGACTGTACTTAGGCCTTTCATCCCTGGCTGGAGGTTCTAAGAGAGGTTTCAAGTGAGGATAAATGTCATAGGCTCTCATCTGTTCCAGTCTTCCAAGTGCCAGGTCCTCTGGAATTAACTGCCCCCTAAGCACCTGTGGAGCAGGAATCTTCTTCATCAAACTGTCTCTTTTCGGTAGGACAGCTGCATTCCCCTCCCAGCCTGCACATTCCATCATCCCTCACCTTGCTGGTTACCTGTCTGCTTCAGAATGTTAACACGTTCTCTGTTTACAGTAAAGCCCCAAAGCGGAGCCCTCCATCCACCGCCACCCCCCAACCTCCATTTCTGTGTCTTTGTGATACGCCCACCGCACAACCTCTTCAGCAGTGTAGCCTGATCACTTTACTCTTCCTTCCCCAACTTCCACGCCCCCTCCAGATGCCTTCCCACTGACCCACCCGCCTCAAGTGCAGTCATTCCCGCCTGAGCCCTCCTCCAGGAGGCCACCTGACCCCCACCAGTACCGCCTGCCTGCCCACTCCCTCTGGTGACCGTATCTCATCTCCTTAAGCAGAGTGGCTGGAGCCTGTGGGCTGGTCCCCTCTCTGTATCCCCATCTCCACCCTCCTCCCACTCCGTAGGGGCTAGTGCACGTCTGAGGCCACCCTTCTGCAGTCGGCTTCGGTGAGAACAGCCTTGCCAGCCATTGTGTGTCTTCACACGTGGTCTCATTCCCACCTGAGACAGCCCTCAGGTGACCATGGTTTCTGTTTTCCCTGAGAAGTAGCTGAGCCTCACCCAGGTCAGTCACATTGCCAGCCGGAGGCCCAGATGGGAACCACAATCTCTCCCGGCTCTCTCTGCCTTTCAGAACCTGCAAGTTCAGTCACTCCGCATTTCTCTGAGGGAGCTGAGCCTCCAAGGAGAGAACTCAGGAGAGGAGAGGGTGGAATTTCTGAGGACAGATAATAAGTCTTGTCCTCTGAGAACAATCACTCTGTGAGGCTCAGGCTGCTATCAACACTCCCGTCTGTGGTGCAGCATTAGAACGTGACCTCAGAACCCCAGTCAGCCTTTCTGGCTCAGAATAAGAATGTGGCCAGGATTGTGGAGAGCAGGGCAAGGCCAGAGCCTCTGTCAGGAGCCACTGGTGGGTTCCTCCTCCTCTTCCCTCGCTCCCGCTCCAGTCAGCCCTGAGCTACCCTGGGCTTGGGCAGGGGAGGGCTGGGGCTCTTGGGCTGTTGGAACCAAGTTGATGGGCATGGCCCCTGCCAGGGCGAGTGGTTGATGGCAGGCCCCAAGCCAGAGACGTCTTAGACTCGCGAGGTGCCTGAGCTTTCCTGAGATGTTTCTTGTATCAAAGTCATTTCTGGACAACTGCGGGTAGTATGGTCAAATGAAAGAGGTTGTTCAGAAAGCCAGACTGGGCGTCTACCGGGAGTAGCGTTACAAGGGAACCTTGTGGCTTTGTGAGCTCAGCTCTGTAGATGGGGGAGGGACAGGGGATCGCAAAATCAGGAGGTTTGAGCCAAGAATCATGGAATCCATTCATTCACACACCTCTGGGCTGCAAAAATAGGATGGAGTCTTTGGCCCAGGGGCCATGACCCCCTTTCTTTGGATCTTGAAGCCTTGATATCTGCAGTAGCACAAATAGGCTGATGACAGAGTGATTCCAGGGCTATAATAAAGTCTTGCACTTGGCTTTCTCTTGGGCTTTTCATTTAAAGTGCACTTTTTGTGTGTGTGTGAAAGAGCCTAGCTTGTTCATTTTCTTATTTAGATGCAATGACAAGCCAGGAATAGTTTTGAAATTTTTAAAGACTCCCATTGCCTGGTTTGGGGACTGTACTGGAGGTCTAAATGGCCTGACATTTGACAGAGCACTTTATCTTAAGACAGCTTTTCATCATTCTAACAACAAATTATCCACATTTTTCGAAAGAATAAAGCCAACTATAAAGAACCCTTTCCTGTGCTGTGTCGTCCAGGGCTGTCACACCCTCCTGTCAGCCGGCCTGCCTGATGAGCTTCAGGAGTTCAGAAACTTGTTCTTCACGGCTGACAGTCTGTCTCAGAAACTTCCATCCCCTCACTTCCTCTGGCCCCTCTCATCCTGCTCCCAGGGCCTGTCTTTGTTCTCTCTTGGTCAGACACTCCCTTCCTGGAGCTTCATTGCCTTTTTCCACTCCACCTTTCATTCACCCGCCCCTGGTGGATGGCCCCTTGCCCACTGTCCTGCTCTGTAACACTCAGCTTCTCCTTGCCCTTGGACAGATCAGCTGTTTTCCTTTGCTGTGTGACCTTGAGCAAGTTTCTTAATCTTTCTGAGCCAGTTTCCCCACTTGTAATTTTTTTTTTACTTGTTGAGCACCTTAGTATGTGCTGGGTGCTGTGTTAAACACAGGTACCAGAAAGATAAGTAGGCATAAACCTTGACCTAGAACCCCAATTTAGGAGGTCTTAATAATCATGGCAAGATGATTTCATGGGAAGAGCAAGTGACATTGTGCCATGTACTGGAAAGTGCAGTGCACATAGAAATAGTGTTGGTCACTGGGACTCCTGGGTCCATTGCTTTATAATAGAACAACGCCACTCTTGAGTCTGGAGATCCCTTCAAGCCTGGTGCCGATGCACCCACCCTGTTCTTGGCATCCAAGCCCTAGCACGTGTAGAACGCTTGGGCCTGGGCACACATATATGGGGGGTACAGAGGTGGAGAAGGAGGGACCTGAATGGCTAAATCCAGACTGTAAAGTAAGGGAAGGGGGAAATTCTGGGAGCCATTTGGAATTCTCCAATTGTGATTTGACCTGATTTGTTAAAACTCTTATACAGCTCATCAGGAGTTAGTGAAACTGCCTTTAGTCAGTGGGAAGTGAGCCAGATTAAAAAAAAAAAAAGGTTCTTGTTAGAGTGTCACAGGATGTGAAATGTCACTTCTTAGCCCTCACAGCTATTTGCGAGCCTGTGTCTGTCCCCCAGACTGGTCTGGGAACTCCTAGAGAACTGAAGGAGTGTCTCACTCTGCTTGTCCCAGAGCCCAGCACAGGACTTGCCCCAGAGTCAGCCCTGGGGGCTGAGTTGGGGTACAGACAGAACTAGGGGACCAGAGGAGGGAGAGCTCACGTCTCACCATGGAGGGGGAGTTTCTCAGAGAAAGGCATGTGCAGCTTGAACCATGATGATGATACATAGAACCCTCACTGCTGCAGGCCTGAGATGGGCTCCATCATTAGCCTCGCTTCCTAGATGAGGAAACTGAGGCCCAGAGAGGTTGAACAAGTTTCCCAAAGTGACACAGCTAGGATGTGAGCTCAGCTATAGCTCCAGAGCTCATGTTCTCGAGGACTGTGCCTTGGAACCTAGGTGGAATTTGAACGTGCAGTAACTGGAGAATGGAGCGTCCTTGGAGGGCACTGCGTGGGCAGAGAGCCATGACTGGGAAGCTGGCTGGTGACTCCTGCAGTTGAGTGTGGACCGTGGTGGACAGTGAGGGGCTGACAAGCAGGCCTCTGCACCACTCAGGTGGAACAGAAGATCCTGAGTGATGTGGGGTCTCCTCACAGGCTTTCTTTCACACAGGCTAGCAGACAGGAGCCCTCAAGCTGACTTTTTCTCCAGTTCTGCAGGCCCTCAGCAACTTAGTGAGCCCATCCTCGGAGAAACTCTCTACAGAGAGAAAGGGTGGTACATGGAACTGGTTTTGCCCCAGCCCCCCATGTGTGGCCCCATGCCAGCCCCTTACTCTCTCTGGTTGTGTTCCATCACCTCTGCAGGGAAAGAGTTGCCTTAGTGGAGTCTCTTTTAAGTCCTTGGAACATAACATTGAGAACCAGAATCTGGGACAGAGGAGCTGGGTTTGAATTCTGACTCTAACTTGCTGCCATGGTGACTGTGGACACATTACTCAGCTACTTGCTTGCTCAGTTTTTCCATCTGCAAAATGGGGACAACGTGTGAGGAGTTGTTGGGAACATGAGAAGAACTGCACATAGCCCCCGGTGTCTGCTCTCAGTATTTATTGTCTTATGATCGTGCTTGTCCCATCCTTGCTGTCTCCAGCCCCTGACTGACCCCATGACTCAGTGGAAGGGGAAGGTCTGGGGCTCAGAGGCTCTCTGGCCACCCACAGAGCTGCTGCAAGGCCAGGGATGCCTGGCTTTGCCCCATGTACCAAGCTCGTTTGCACTGTCGATGCTGAGATCATCGCTGCCGTGGCCGCCCAGCCTCAGCCAAGCTCTTGCAACATCCCCAGAGCTCTGGGGGCTCCTTGTGCCCTAGTCCTGCGCGGGTAGAGCCCCAGGCAGGCAGCACGTTTCGGCAGGTCCTCAGTGCTGTCACTGGTAAAGAGTTTCCTGTGGCTGCGCTTGTTAGGACTGAGGAAACACAGTTTTTACAGTCCCCTTTTGTTCTTCCCAGATGCTAATAAACTGTTTAAAATTTGGTTAAAATGCTGCTTCTCAAAAACAGACAAACAAGTTGTTTAGGGATTTCTGTCCCCCTGTTAGTCCGAGGTCATCGAGGTTGGTCTGGGGAGAGGGCCCCGTTTTATGCATTAGAGTGTGTCTTGTGAACGTGTTTGGTATTGATTTCTGTCTGCAGGGTCTTGTCTTCCTGGAACTGTCGTGCGCTAGAAAGCACCTGCATCCCAAGCACTGAATTGGGGGTGTGAGCCCATGCTGTCTGCTGTGTGCTGGGGAAAGCTCATGGGCTGGGATTCCTTGCCTCTTGACTCACTTATGAGCCTGAGCCAGTCACTTCAACTGGGCTGGGTTTGTGAAATCCTATGGATTATTGTGAGATTATAGTGGGATTTCACGTACTTCTCTTCTGCTAGAGATCAGTGATTCTCAGTCTTGACTGCATGGTACCATCATCTGGGGGAGCTTTAGAGAACACTGACCCCAGACCCCACCTTACACCATTTCAATGTTATTTGAGGCAGAACTTTGTGAAAACTCTCCAAGGGATTCTGCACAACCTGTTGAGAACCGTAGGACTAGCCCAGAGGTGGGCACACTGCAGCCCTTGGGCCAAATCCAACTGCTGTCTATTTTTTGAAATAAAGTTTTATTGGCACCCAGCTGTGCACATTTGTTTAGTTGTACATGTGGCTGCTTTTGCATTACAGTGGCAATTGAGTGGAGTTGTTGCCACAGAAACTGTATGTCCTGCTAATCAAAATATTATCCACTGTTTGGCTCTTTACAGAAGAAATTTGCTGACATCTCTCGCTGACTCTTCCCCTCTTTGAGGGCAGACACTGAGCTATTTGTCCTTCTGTCTCCTTCTAGATCACCACGGGCATTGCTGAATTCCAAAACAGAAGTGGCCTGGGTCAGTCCCAGCCCATCAGTTGGGAGAAGAGGCCCTGATTAGCTTAGGCTGAGACCCTCCCCCACTAAGTGACCTGGTCCCAATCTGGAGATATGTCTCATCTTTTTCCTGGATGGTGACGCTGCCTCTCAGCGGGCAGGCTTGTGTATCCTCCCACCCTCACATACTTTTAGGAAATGAGCCAGTTGTACTGCAGAGCAGCGCCCTTTGGGCTCTCAAGCTGGGGGGCTTCTTGAGGAAGTGAGAGAAGGGGTTATACTTCTAAAAGGTTGGACCAGCTGCTGCCTCCGCCACCCCCAGTCCCCTGCTTTGGGGTACCATAAAAATCACAGAAGGAGCAGAGATTCCAGTGGCAGAGGATCTTCGTCTAGGTCCTTCTGCTGGCTCACCCAGGTTCTTCCCAGAGATCCCTATGGCAGGCAGCTCACTGCCTCCTAAAATAATCCTGTGCTATTTTGAACAGCTGTGTTTGATCAAACAGTCTTCCTAACCTTGAGTTGAAATCTTTTCTGTAACCTCCACCAGTTGGTCCTCATTCTGTTGTCTCTGGCTCCACAGAACATGTCTACATCTGGTTCCAAGAATTAACTATCCATCCTGCACTGCGCACACATGCCCCTAAATCTTATCTAGAACATACACACTTCTCAGTCTCTTTAATTATGCTCATGAGACACGGATTCTAGGCTCTTTATCATCCTGGTGGCAGCTCTTAATTAAAGTGCAGGGCCCAGAGCTGGACGTGATTCTCCAGCATCCCTCAGATTTGTGCACAATGGAGGGAGACAGTCCCTCGTTGGTGGTGGAAGTCATAAGGTCACAGCACTGTCAATGCCACCAGTGGGCAGCTTGGCTTTTGAGAAGCCATTAGACCATGCGAGCACAGCATCACTTTAATAAAGGTCCCAGGCATCTGAGATCCTGGGTTCTTGCATATCTATGGCAGGTTATGACATTATTTCTCCTTCTGCCCACATCTGGCCTGGTGGAGTGTCTGGGTTTCCCAAAGGGCTCTGTCCCTTCCTGGCTTACCCTGGAGGTTAGAGACCTGCACCCAGCCCCCTCACCTGGCAGATGTGTAGTGTAGTTGTGAGAGAGCTTCGTGGGCCCTGGGTTTATGACATCCCTGGGCCAGGAACGAGGTTAATATTCTTAATGGCAAAAGGGCGAGCCCCATTATTACCCCAGCTCATTAATCAATGGCAGAACCCGTTTTACCTGTTAGGTGTCCTGGTGTGGGAAGTTCATGAATGGGAATCCAATTTCCTTTTTAAAGCCAAGCAACCTCTCCCCTTCTTAAATCCAGGAGGCAGTTCTGGGGAGGGTGTCGATATTTTACAGCAAATTTTTTCTTGGGTGGAAGGGGCTGTGGGCAGCCTTTGAGGGCCCTCCCTGCCTTACTCACCAAGCTGACACAGCTGGCCAGGGGTGCTGGGAAAGCGGCAGCAGCTCACTCAAGCTGGTCCCTAAGCCAGTGCTGCCAGGTCAGGACAGCTCCAATTAGGAGATCCAGAATGATGGGGAGCTCAGGGCCATCCATTTAGACCTGTTGCTCACAGATCAGAGGTTGGGCATGACAGAACTGTGGAGCGGGCAACTGGGGCCAGACCACTCAGGTGGACCACTCAGGTCCACCACTCAAGTGGAGCCCTTTCAGATTGGCTGGTCGGCTGGGGTGATGGTTTAAATGTTCCCAGGGAGTACATCCTTCTGGGGTTCGTATCCTTCTCCCCAAATTGTTCAGTTGCTCAGTCATGTCCAACTCTTTGTGACCCCATGGACTGCAGCATCCTAGGCTTCCCTGTCCATCACCAGCTCCTGGAGCTTGCTCAAACTCATGTCCATTGAGTCAGTGATGCCATCCTCTGACACAGCTGGCCAGGGGTGCTGGGAAAGCGGCAGCAGCTCACTCAAGCTGGTCCCTAAGCCAGTGCTGCCAGGTCAGGACAGCTCCAATTAGGAGATCCAGAATGATGGGGAGCTCAGGGCCATCCATTTAGACCTGTTGCTCACAGATCAGAGGTTGGGCATGACAGAACTGTGGAGCGGGCAACTGGGGCCAGACCACTCAGGTGGACCACTCAGGTCCACCACTCAAGTGGAGCCCTTTCAGATTGGCTGGTCGGCTGGGGTGATGGTTTAAATGTTCCCAGGGAGTACATCCTTCTGGGGTTCGTATCCTTCTCCCCAAATTGTTCAGTTGCTCAGTCATGTCCAACTCTTTGTGACCCCATGGACTGCAGCATCCTAGGCTTCCCTGTCCATCACCAGCTCCTGGAGCTTGCTCAAACTCATGTCCATTGAGTCAGTGATGCCATCCAACCATCTCATCTTCTGTCGTCCCTTTCTCCTCCCGCCTTCAATCTTTCCCAGCATCAGGATCTTTTCTTTGCATCAGGTGGCCAAAGTATTGGAGTCTCAGCTTCAGCATCAGTCCTTCCAGTGAACATGCAGGAGTGATTTCCTTTAGGATTGAGTGGTTTGATCTCCTTGCAGTCCAAGGGACTCTAAAAGAGTTTCCTCCAACACCACAGTTCAAAAGCATTAATTCTTCAGCACTCAGCTTTCTTTATAGTCCAATCTCACATTCATACATGACGACTGGAAAAACCATAGCTTTGACTAGACGGACCTTTGCTGGCAAAATTAATACAGCCAGTTATCAATTCTTGTTAATGAAGCAAGGGTCTGTGTTCAGGTTCACCTTCTGGCTCTCATCCCCTTCCTGTGCTGACTGATGCTTCTGTGTGCAGAAGTGGGACCCCATCTTTCTACTGCCTCACAGCTACTGTAAACACCTTTAGAACAACACTGACGCTCATTGCCTCTAGTGCAAGGACATGCCTGCACTATTTTTTGGTGGTAGGTTGTGGGGAGTAGGAGGAGGTGGGATCCTGGGCAGGATGGAGGAGGCAGTAAGCAATGGAGGAAAGTAATTGCTAGAAGCCCGCCACAGAGCACAGCTCCAGGCGGAAGCGGTTGCTTCCCCAGGTGTGGCCCTGGCAGGTTGCAGGTGTGTTCCAGTCACAGGGAGGCCGAGGCCGAGGAAGAGGAAGGGAGACTTCCAGCACCCAGCTGATGAGGGAGTGTCGGGGTGGCCCTTGCCCAACTTGGTGTGTATCTGAGCCAAATTGGCAGAGCTGCCTCTTCTTCCTTTCAAACCTCCCTTCAGAGATTTCGTTCTGCTGTCGGGAAGGAACCCAGGATTTTTGAAACTCAAGCGGCAGGCTGTGGGTGTCACAGAAGAGCCAAAGACTAGAAGGGAGGCTGGCCAGAGGTGAAATCTGCAACACTTCCTGTGCTCTGAGGCCTTGGAGAAACTAGGAAACCTCTCTGGGCTTTGATTTATCTCCTCTGAAAACAATATAATTAGGAGGATGAAGTAAGACAGTGTTAAGCCTGACAGTGGGTGTTCCCTCCATCCTCAGCATCATGTCTGAGCCTCTTGCCAGTTCTCATCCTCGAGCACCCTCAGGCTCTTGGAGGGTCTGGTTTAAGGTTCTCAGGTCCTGGCACCAGCGGACCTCATTTCCAGGCGGTTGTCCCAGGGAGTCAAGCAGGGTCTCATTTCCTAGCAGAGAAGTGTGTGAAGCGAGGAAGCTATGACGGGATATCATGTTGGGGATATCTCCTGATGGTGCCTTGTCAAAGAGGCGCTCAGCCTTCGCGATCGCTTGATTAACACAGCAGCAGTGGATCAAAGTTTACTCTTTTGAAATTGATAAGTCTAGAACTCTGTTCAAGATACCTTTGCCTCTCTTTAAGGGTAGAACGTTTCCAGTGGCGAGGGATTTATGACCTTGTTTGGAGGGAGATTTTACAGTGTGCACCGGTAATTAAGGCCACTTCCGGCTTGATTCATGAGGTTACTGTCCTGCACCGTGTTGGCATTTCATAGAGACCGGTTCTCGGTGGTCTGGAATGTGCCCTTGGAGTAAGCTGTGGGAAAAGCGAACCCCCTTAAGGAGTGGATGTATCCCAGACCACTGAAATCCAAAGGAGGGCTTGGTTTTTTAAAACAGTGTTGAAAAAACTGAAATGCCCCTTATAAACCTGGAGGAAGAAGGCTGGACAGGTGGACTGCTGATCAGGGCTTTTCCTGCCATCTCACCTGCTAGTGTTTGTTCTGGTGGTGCCATATCTCCAGGGAGAGATACTGTACATCACTAAGGACCAGGGGGGCTGGGGTCACCTGTCACAGGAGCCTGGCTCAGGCAGATAGCTGAGCTGACGTGAAAGATCAAGGTTCACAGCCATGGCTGTCGGTCAGTGCCCTGACTGCACTTTGCTCGTTGGATTTTTTTTTGGTTTAGGGCAGACCAGAGCCCTTCTCTCTTTGACCATTGGCTGTGGTAGAGGGCATACTTCTGACCCTTACAGCTTATCTGGAAAAAAAACAAAAAACTGAGGTCCTTGACCTCCTAGAGCATGTGGGAGGCTGGGGACGTTGTGCCTTTATGGACATGCTTGTACATTCACGCCTAAGTGCAGGTGCATATGCTAGGCATGTGTGTATATATTTACTTATTTTATTTACTAAACACTTAAATGATGTCTACCTTGTGCTGTGTGCATGATTCTAAGCATTTGACAAATATTTAAGACACAATTCTTGTAACCATCTCTAAGGTAAATCTTTGTATTATTCCCACTTTATAAATGAGGAAACTCGGGACAGAGTGTAAGTTGTGTAGCTAGCCTAAGGTCATGCAGCCTGTTGATGGCCCAGCCAAAAAGTGTACAGGTGCTTGAGTGAAAATGTGCTTGTTTCTAGTACCCTAAGCATAAGGGGCCCCTTATAGGCATGATCTCAGGCTTCCCCCTGGAGAGGAATGGCCCAAGAAACCCTCCATTGATTCATTAGCTCATTGACCCATCTAGCATTTACTTGGCCCCCCTTACGCCAGGCTGGGACTGAGCATTGGGATGTAGATGGGCAGAGCCAATAGGACCACCCTGTGTTGAAAGCTTTGGGCACTGTGGCTTCACCTTGGGGTTCTCAGGGCAAAGGCTGCAGGTCTGAAATCACTCTGCTGCTGCTGCTAAGTCACTTCAGTCGTGTCCGACTCTGTGCGACCCCATAGATGGCAGCCCATCAGGCTCCCCCGTCCCTGGGATTCTCCAGGCAAGAACACTGGAATGGGTTGCCATTTCCTTCTCCAATGCATGAAAGTGAAAAGTGAAAGTGAAGTTGCTCAGTCCTGTCCGACTCTTAGCAACCCCATGGACTGCAGCCTACGAGGCTCCTCCGTCCATGGGATTTTCCAGGCAAGAGTACTGGAGTGGGGTGCCAGTGCCTTCTCCCTGAAATCACTCACATATTTACAAATCTGGCACCTCTGGGTAGGGGATCCAGGAGCAAAGAGAATGGGGAAAATGTGTCCATGAGCCTGGAAAACTCAGTGGTCCTAAGTCCACTAGTCCACCCCCCGGGCTCTGGAGGGCCTGATCAGAGAGAAGTCTCGCAGAGCCATGGGTGATGGGATGCAGGGAGCAAGTTTGCAGTGCCCATATGTGCTTATTTTACTGTATTTCCTTCCAGTCCTGCCCCTTTTTATGGGGGCTGGTCCACACAGAATGTAGGATCTTAGTTCCCAGACCAGAGGTTGAACCTGTACTCCTTACATTGGAAGCTCGGAGTCTTAACACTGGACCACTAGCCAGGGAAGTCCTGTAGTCCTTTTTTTTAATGTACTTAAATATGCGTCTTTCTTTCTCTCTCTCACTCTCTCTTTTTTTTTTGGTGTTATATTTTAGAAAAATTGAATCTTCCTAGTTTCTATGTTGAAATTGGATTTTTGTCAATTGCTAAAGTGCCAAGGATAAGGCTTTTTTTTTAACCAGTAAAGATTCTGGGGACTATCATGGTGATTCGATGGCTAAGACTCCACACTTCCCAAGCAGGGTGCCTTGGTTCCTTGGTCAGGAAACTGGATCCTGCATACTGCAACAAAGATCGAAGATTCCACATACTGCCACTAAGACCTCCTGGCACAGCCAAAATAAATAAATAAATCAAAAATAAATTTTGAAAAGATTCTGTTACCCTCTTTTGTTGGCTGCATAGTAGGGGTCCTCAGGCAGCTCACCTCATCCTGGAACAAGTCAGAACTCCAGCTGCCAGTTCAGATTTTTCTCCTTCTGCACTTTTGGTTGTGATCTGAGCCATAGATGTCTGCACCAAGGAGGTGCATTTTTAGACTCTACTGAGAACAGTGTTACTGCAGGCCACTGACTTTGCCTGTGGGGTCAGGAGCCGGCACGGGCTGCCAGCATCCTCAGCTACAGGGTGGGTGAAGTGTGGGTCCCACAGCCAGTCAAGGGGGGCTGTGGCCCCTCTGCACACAGGCTCACCCTGCTGGGGTCTGTGGCCCCCAAGGCCTTTCCAGATCCTCACGTGCTCTACCAGCCCACCCACTGAGCAGGAGCTTCAGCTCTCCCTGAAGCTGCCAGGTGACATTGCAGGCCTCTGAAGGGACTAGTGGCTCATCAGGGTCCCCATTTGGTTTTGTCCAGGTGCTGGTTACTTATTCCCTGGAACAGTGGCCCTCACCCAGGAGAAATGACCCAGGGCCTTTGTGTGGGAACACTGCTTGTGCTAGGGAGGCTGGCTTCCAGCCGGGGATGGCCTGCTTCCATGAGTCTGTACAGTTTCCACCACCTTTTCAAGCCATTATTATCTGCTCAGAACGTTTGGAGGGGATGGGACCTGGAGATCCTTCTTCCCATTGCATCGATGAGGAACCTGAAATTCTGAGGAGAACAGCAGTGTGGGCAGGCTAGGGGCCAAGTGGGACAGGAGTCTGGGGCCATCTGATGGGTCCTCCTGTTGCTGCAGCTAGGGATAAACTCACCAGGTGTGAGGCTCTTCTTGGTCCCTGGCAGCAGATGCTGTCAGCCTCTGCCACATCCTTCCTACTCACCAGTCCAGCCTCCTCCAGCTAGCTTGTACCTGCATCTCTCCCCGAGGCTTTGTGCAGGACCTACAATGGGGTGATCATCCTTCCCATACTCGTGAGGCAGCCCAGAAGTCAGGGCTCAAGAACAGCTTTCAAAGGGCCCTCCCAGAGTTAGTTGGTGTCTGGTTCCCCTGTCCTCCTCACCTTGGTAAAGTGATTCTGAACAGTGGGTTTATGTAGACAGTGTTCAAAAGTTTCCAAATTGGGTGGAGTTTGGGTGGTCCACCTTGGTAGCTGATTTGATTACCCAGCTTTCCTGCTGCTGTCCCCTCCCTGACCCATTTCCCCATCCCTCCTAAGTGTCAGCTCCCAAATACACCACTTGCACCTGAGTCCTGGCTTCCGGTTCTGCATCTGGGAGAACCCAGACTAAAATACCTGGCCTGTGGCATCTCAGGTGGGAACAACATCCTTTCCCCGTTCTCTAGTGCTTTCGCCCATGCCAGTATGGTGTTATCCCTTGGTCCATTGACTCAGTTTCTTCCCACCCCTGGAGGAAGATGTTTTCACGGTGAAGAGGTGAGAGCTCAGGCTCAGAGAAGAGAAAGAGACATGCCCAGACTGCCACACCTGGGGAGAAGCCAGAAAGCGCTGAAGCTCAGGTCCCTGAATTCAGTACCGCCCTATACATCCCCACCCACCCTTGCTCCTGCCCAGCGCACCTTGTGAGGGCCCTGCTGTGCCCAGGGGCTGATTGCCTTATGGAAGGACCCGCCCGAGTCTGCCTTCCACAAAGAGCACATCATGAGCACAGGGTAACTCTGATTAAACAAGCCACTGACACCATTACAGACAGGTATGACATTGCAATGTTCTGCCCCTGGTAACTTTCCCGTACCTTAGGAGGGTGCCAAGTACATGTAAGAAAAAGTGCTTTGGGCTTCAGGGAGAGCTGCTTAACTTAGAGGACTGCACGTGAGAAAGTTAATTGAGGCTTGGTTGCCGAAGGATTTGAGAACATGGCATTGTTTTCAAAAGTGAATCACCGTTTATTGAGCACCCACTATTAAGCTGAATATAATTGGAAACTTGCAAATATGGTGGTGGTAATTATGGCCGATGCTGCGTGTGATCCATAAAAAGGCAGTGGCTCGGGGGTGGGGGCGGGGGCCGCTGTTTAGTACTCACATCTTAGAGGCGCTGGGGCCTGGCCTGCCTTGCGGCTCCCAGTTTGGAAAAGTGCATGAATCATCCTAATGGACTGCATTCAGAGAGAATGACCCTTCACTTAGTACGGTCCTGCACCACTGTTGCTGATTATTGAAGTGCACTGTGCCAGCCTGGGCCCCGTCTCCCCTTGATCCAGCTGTGAGCACAGAGCACAGGCTGGTGGGAGAAGCCCCCTTGTTCTCCACTCCTGCTCTCTCCTGGGCCCTCCGTGGAGCATGGAGGCCTGGTTTCCAGGGGTTTTCAGAAGTGCTCGAGACCTCGGGAAAGGCCTTGGCTTCTTTACTTTACATACTTTTCCTTTGCCCGCTGCGTTTACTTTACATACTTTTCCTCTGAGTCCACTGGAGAAGTTGTTCTTATTGGACATAGCCCTTCTGTTACCGTGAGAAAGCCCCATGGGCATGCCTGATCCTTCCTTGGGAAGGGAACAGCGAATGGGACCAAAAAATGACTCCAGTGCAGCCATCTAAAACCCATTTTGGAAGCAGGTGGCTATAAATATGTATGTAGGTCACCAAATGACTTAGGTTTTCGTGCAGCTGGGATTTGCCAGGAGTCTGGTTCTGTCACCCTGCTAATGAGCCTCTGTCACTGGACATCCAGGTGACTTGCAAGAGCCTTGCCCTCCTCCCCAGGCCTCAGTTTCCTCCTCAGTAAGAGGAAGGACTCCATCAGGCTGGATGACGGGTCGAGATGATGATCATCAGGACTGACATTTCTCAGGTCGCCATGTGCCAGCCCCGTTCTAAGCGTATCACTCAGATGGGATCATTTTATCCCACCCCGCTGTCATTTTATACACGAGGGGCCTAAGGCCCCAAGAGGTGACTGACTTTCAGAACTGTCCCCTGTCCTTGCTCCTGATGATGCCCCCTCCTACACTTCCGGTCTAGAGAGCCCTGCCAGGGAAGAAGAAAATCCCCATCTTAGCCTTCCTGTTCTGGGTCTGGTCTGAGAGTGCTTTCTAGGCAGTGGCTCAAACCCAGGAGGGGCACTTGTCCCCTCTTGAGCAGGAAGCTTGGGAGAGAGGACTGTCTGGGAAGGTGGGTGTGGGTGGTTGGGGTTTGCAGGAGGGCTGGGCCGTGCTGAGCCAGAGCTCAGGGGAGGACAAAGGGATGCCCAGTGGGTATCCCCAGGTGGACTGAGCCTGGCCTGGGGCTGCCTCCCACAAGGATCTGTCTGCGGGGATGGATGAAGGTTCTTGTGAGAGGAGCTAGTGTGTTTTTCCTGGGGCATGATTGTGGTGCATATGCCCCCAAAATTTTAAGAAAGACTTTAAGAGAAAAATCAGATAGCCATCCAGGCATCACGGAAACCACATGGGCCTGGGAGTGAAGAAACATTTGGTTACCTGTTTCTGGCACTGACCTTCACTCCCTGTTCCCCAAGACATCCTGCTCCCCAGTGCATTCGTGCTTTTCAGGCTATGGAAAGTGGAACATGTTGGGGTTCCATGTGAGATCTCCTCTGCACAATTTATACACATAAAAGTTTTAAACCCACTGGACTAGACTGTCTCTCGAGGCCCTCTCAACTCTGACTCCACATGTAGTGACTCTGCAGACCCCCAGGTGCTTCTGTCCTCAGGAGGGAGGCACTGAATTCCTGTCCGTAGGTTCTGGCTAAAAGCAATGAAAAAATACTGAGATTTTACTATCTCTGAGTTCAAAATAGAACCTCCCACTACTTGAGAGATGCTGAGAATCCGGTCCCTACCACATAACAGCAAGGTTCTGGGGTAAATAAACAGAGGGCCAGGCCAGGCTCCACTCCAACAACCTCCCACCCAGGACCCACAGCCTTCTCCACGGGGTGAAACTGAAGGAGGGTGAGGTGTGTGTGTGAGAGGAGGGGGGAGGCGAGCAAGCAGGGCCGGAGAGGTGCTGACGAAGGCTGTAATTTAGAATGCATTTTTCCTGACAAGTTGGAGCCTGCAGGTGTCTAGGCAAGCAGCTGTGGCCTTGGGAGGGGGAGGACCGGAAAGACCAGTGGAGACCACCGCCTCCTGACATGCGGGCCAGCTAACTGGCTGGTCTGCAGAGAAGTATTTAACCACAAAACACCCAATGTCTGCACAAAGAAACGGATGGTGGCTGCTTGGATAGCGACAACTGTCCTGAATGACTGAACTGCAGGGTTGTGAGCTGCCTGCAGCCTTATGGGCAGAACCCTTGGCCTCCGTCAGTGAAAGAGGGGCCTAGCACTTCGAGATGACTCTGCGTGGCTGAGTCAGACCTTAGAGGACAGAAAGGGAATCTGTCCTAGGTCAATGTGGAAAAGCACTCTCCCCACCGTCTGATTTCCAGGAGTTTCGGCTGAACGCCTGAATGTAGCTAATTAATCTTCCCCAAATTAATTTTCTTACCATGTCAGAAATGATTTATTAGTGTGCCTGTAAGTAGAGGTGGTCTATGATGGTCAAAGTCAGGGACAGGGAATGGCGAGCAGGGACTGCTTGCCTGTATCTCGGCATGGGGGCGGGGTGTCCCCACAGTCCTGCGTGTGTTGCAGCCTGTTTTGTGGACCCCTCGGAGCCCTGGACATGAGCACAGGCCCAGAGCAGGCTGCCTTCTCAGCACATGGAGGGTGGCCTGGAGGTTCTCTACCTCTTAACCAAGTCCCCGGACAGGTGCATCCTCCCCAAAGCATAAAAGGCAAAAAAAAGGATCGCTCACAAACATTTTTCTTTTTGTGGTTGAGTAATGTGACAGCTGTTGTCATGCCTAATTGCAGCCAATTTTCTCTCTGTAATCATCACTGGGGGCTTTTCTGGGGTTTCTTCTTGGGTGTTTGTTTTGTCTTCCCAAATAGATTTTCAGCTTCCCGTGGACAGAGAGCCCAGCTTGATCCCAGGCTCCCAGGAGGTGCCACCATAGTCTATTCTTTATAAACTACTGACATGTCCCCGTCATGACATTATTTGCTCTTTGAGAAACTCACGTAAAGTTGAGAAAGCAAATAGTTTTGCCCTGTTTCATGGAAGAATTGCTGAAGCTTGGAGAGATAAAAAGAAGCTTGCTCAAAGTTACCCAGCAAGGGTGAAGGAGAGTCGGCTTGGGCCAGGATGCTGTCTGGGACGTTTCTGCTTGGTGGGGTCCCTTCTGTGGAGCCACTCGTTTTTCTGTGTTTTTGCACAGTTCTGGCCTGCTGCTGGGGCTTTGGAAACACCACCCATTACGATTGGGATTCTGCAGACAGCCACCCAGCTGGGTATTCCTTGAAGCTGGTGTTCTGCTGTGGAACAGCTGAAGCTGCGCTAACAGAGCACAGACAGGTGGTATCCAGTTTTCTGACCTCTACCCAAACCAGACAACCACCAGTGCCTCTGCTTGGGCACCCGAGTGGCAGGAGCTCCAGTTCCCAAGCAGCTGTTCCTTTCACTGGCTGTTAGATGTCCTTCCTGACTCACTGAGCTTACTCCTGTGTAGGTTGGGTCTGTGTGGAGCATCTGTCTACCTCCTCTTCTCCAGGCAGCCCCTCATCATTGGAAACCCTCTCCAGACCCCCAAATCCCTGTTCTATTAATGCCATCGCTTGGTCAGCATGGCAACTGTGTCTCCCTCTTGAGGATGTCAGGCCTGCCAGGGCCTGTGTCACGGTGGGCCCCAGAGGAAGACCAGGACTCCTGCCTGCCAGTCCCCTGATGGGACAGAAACGGAGCCACTGGCTGCTGCTGCTGCTGTGCATGCTGTTCACTCACCTTCAAGGAACCCTCCTGACCCCCAGAGTGGAGGGGAGGGCCGGGTTGCCTGTGTGGCTCCTGGGTTTCAAGCTGGAAAGCCAAGACACAGAACCCCAGGCTGTCCATGGCCCCTCTGCTCCCGCACAGTCCAAAGGCAGGCCAGTCACACACTGGCCTATATTTTCAGCCAGGGATGTTGAATTATGCTAGAGTCAGCACCCATCACCTCCCTAAGGCAGAGAGAGCTCCTTTTGTCTTAGCTATTCTCTTTTATTTATGTATTTATTTTTGGCTTTATTAATAAATAAAATTCATTGATTGATTGATTTGGGGGGGTCTTCTGTACTACATGGCCTTTTCTTTAATTGCCACGAGTTGGGGCTACTCTTTGTTGCAGTGAGCTGGCTTTTCAGTGCGGTGGCTTCTCTTATGGCAGAGCACAGGCTCCGAGGCACTCAGACTTCAGTAGTTGCAGCTCATGGGTTCATTAGTTGCAGTCCCCAGGCTTCCAGAGCACAGACTTAGTAGTTGTGGCACAGACTTAGTTGCATGTGGTTCTTCCCAGATCAGGGATCGAACTCCTGTCTTCTGCGCTGGCAGGCGGATTTTTTTTTTTTTTTTTTTTACCACTGAGCCATCAGGGAAGCCCCTTAGGTGTTCTTTAAAGTGGTTCAAATGCAGTGGGGAGGCTTAGTCATTTAATCTGGGGCTCCTGACCTTTTTGAGAATTGCCTGACACTTTGCAGTCATATAGGAATGTGATGGAGGGAGCAACAACTTTATCAGTTATCAGATTCCCAAAGAGATCCATGACCCCCAAACCATGAAGAAAGCCAGCACAATTTTAAGACTAAATTGATAAGGAATGGTCCAGCTAGGACCATGTAGAACATTCCCAGGTGTGTTCACATGTAGTTTGCTTTAGAGAAGAGCAGACAAAAGCCATGTGCCTGGAAAGGACACAGAGCCTCATGGGTTGCCGCCCCCTCCTTTCCAGGAAGAGGAAAGCAGCGGAGGGTGGTGGAAACTGGTCTTGCCTCATCCTGCAAGTGGCTGAGCTGGGGCAGCCCGATGCTGCCAGTTCCCACAGGCAGCAGAGCATAGGAGGCGCCTGTATGGCTTGGAGGAGGTGCCTGTGGGGCAGTGGGTACAGCACAGGCCACCCACTCCTGGAAGGTGGAGTTGCCCGTCTCGTGTCCCTTCTTTTCAGCAGGCTTGAGTGCTTTTAGCAGGGATACCTGTGCATTTCAGCTCTTCTCCACAGTCCCACCAGCCCTCCCTGGAGCCCAGGTAACTTTCCTGGAGAGTTTGAACAGTAGTCTTGTTCTGATAGGATCTATTCTTTGAACAGAGAGCGTTGCCCATCTTCACAGCCGGGCCCAGCTTTGGCCCTGGCTCCCCTCAGGGGGCAGGGCAGTGTCTGGCCTCCCCCCAGCTCAGGCATGTTGCTCAATCTGACCAGCCCTCAGGATTGCACAGAGGATGCCATCACTCCCGCGTCTTGGATCCTGGAGATGGATCAAGGCATATTGGATCATCTCTTACTCCACTTGACCCCCAGGGAAGAAAGCAAGAGAAAGTTGCATTTTACACTGACTTCTTGCTTCACTTTATTGAACAAGGCTGAGAAACATCTGGGAAAAGTGGAATTCCAGAGTCATATTGAGAGGCTTAGCTTTAGATTGGTGGGCGAGGGGGCTGACTCTAACTTAAGATTTCCCGAACTTTCCTCATAAGAATCACCTGGGTTACCTATTAAATATACAAGTTATTAGGGCTAAGAATCTGGGTTTTATAAAACAAGGATTCTAGGCCACAGCTATCTTCAGACTAGTTTAAGAAGTAGTTTATCCCTTTTACCAAAAATAACCTGTGAAGAGGAGTGCTTTGGAAAATTTAGTTTTTCATATAATTGAGTAATAAGTTTTTCTTGTTTGAAAAATGTATTAATATTACAGACAAGTCTCCTTTTATTTTTTTCTCATCACCCCATCCCAGTCCCTCCCTCCTCCAGAGGAGTTGTCAGTTTGAAGAGTCTGTCTCCCCAGACATTTTTGTTACATTAAATAGAGATACAAGTTTCTGTTTAATTTTCATAAATAGGTATCATCTTGTATTTATCATTCTACAACCTGCTTTCTTTCCATTCAAAGCTATGTCATGGAGCACAGTGTTGGTGCAATAGCGTTAGAGTGACTGCTTTTTTTTTTTTTCATTCTAAAACAGAATATTCCTTAGTAGAAACTGGCATGGTTTATTTAGCAATTCCCCTATTGATGGACATAGAAGGTTCTTGAAGTTTCTCTTAATTACTTGCTTTAGTGAACATCCTTGCCCAAGTCTCCCTGTGCACATTTAGGAATAAATACAGAGAAGTGAAACTGTTGGGTCAAACCACGTGCATTTTTGGAGTTTAGTGGATTCTGCCCAAAGTTAACCTTCACAGTGGCTCTACCATTTATGTCTCCACCCAGAGCCTGTGGCGAGAGAGGACCCGGTTCTCCATGCAGGTGCCACTGTCTCGTTAAAGCATGTGGGCCTGTGGCCAAGTGGAGACAGCTACTTTCCTCTAGTGCTTCCCTTTGGGGGTGAATTGAAAGACTACCTCCCATCATGAAACTAAATCCTCGAGAAAACCCAGGCTTCAGACTGCTGTCAGGGATGGACCAGTTCCACCCAGCAGTGTGTGCAAAGCAGAAAGGAGGCCTGTGGAGCTAACTCCAGAGCCTTGTCAGAGAGGCACTGAGTGTGCTGGGATTCTAGAATCCTCTGGACTGCTGTGGAAAGGAAAGGAAAGTGAAGTCACTTAGTCGTGTCCAACTCGTCACGACCCCATGGACTGTAGCCTGCCAGACTCCTCTGTTCATGGGATTTTCCAAACAAGAATACTGGAATGGGTTGCCGTTTCCTTCTCCAGGGATTCTTCCCCACCCAGGGATCGAACCTGGGTCTCCCACACTCCAGGCAGATTCTTTACTGTCTGAGCCACCAGGGACTGCTGTAGGCCATGTACAAAAATGAGAGGTTGGGACAGGCTCTTGAGGACAGCACCCACCCCCACGCCCCACTCCAGTTTCACTGCTTTATAAGCCTATGAAAGTCCTTCAGGGCCACTGGCTAACCTAGGAATCTCCAGTTTTGTTTGAAAGCAAGAAAAGGCTTGCCTGGGTTTTAGCCATACCTGGCTTCTTTTCTCAGAGAGGGGCAGGCAGTACGCCCATCCCAGGAGGCCAAAACCGTGAAAGATGCATTAGGCAGCCACACTCAGCCGTCTTTCTGCTGCTCTCCTTCCGGGAGGAGTGGTGGGCCCAGTGGCCAGGGTTCCCCTCTCAGCTCTGCACCTGCCCTGTGTAAGGCAGGCAGGCCATCTGAAGGGTCCAGTGCCCTGTTGGGTGTTTGCCAATTCAAGATCAAAATCAAGGAAAGCTTCTCGTATACCTGACTGGCCTGACCTACAGAGGGGTCCTGGTTGGCTTCCTTTTGCTTGAACTGTTTAATTAGATTTAAGGTACTTGTCCACTAATGGGGGCATTTTAAAGCAAAGCAGTGTCCCTGGGCAGCTTGGATAGTGGCCACCCTTGAGGCCAGTGGCACACTGCATGGCTAAGCTCTCCACTCAACTCGCCTAACTCTTGGTTAAATTTTTACTCCAAAAACCAGGACGTGATTTTGTGAAAGGTCAGACAGCTCAGTTAGTGTTTGCCAAGTTTCACATTGCTTAAACCTCAAATTCCCTCCCCTCTACCAACCTTACTTTGAAGTTTGAAAGGAAATTGATTAAATATTATACATTTTTAGGAACCTTCCGATTTGCTTCTTAAACTAACAGAATTCTAAACTGTTTTTTTGTAAACGGAAGGATTTTCAAACTGTCAGCAGGTATAACTAGAACCATATGTCAGCAGAGACCAGGAGCTTTCCCTGGTTTCAAGATTTGTAAATTCTTATTGAAACGGAAGCAAGCAGGGCAGGCAGCCTGAGGGCCCCCGTGACAGCCTGAGCTCAGATCTCATTTTAATTAGAAAATACAGATAGTGCCTGCTGAATCGAAGGCCCCCAGAGCTCCCGTCCCAGGGCGAACAAAGATTTGGTTTGTATCCTGCTTGCCTCCGTGTTTGCAAATTACTGAGCACTTCCTGGAGGAGCTGGAATGTTGATTTCTAGATTACGCAGCCCAGCACCCTCCCCAGCTAATCCCCCCAAAGTGATTTTGTTCTCTTGGAGAAATATTTGCTCCCTTCCTCGTTGCAGAATAGTCGGAGGGTGTTCACGAAGAAAAGAGACTGCAAGGAAGGCGAGGACGAGAGAAATGAGATTACATGTCATCCACAGCAGGTTCATCATTTTCTCCATCATTGAACTTCTGGCCCCCTGAACTCTGAGACTCAAAACTCTATGCACCCCAGATCTGCAGCTGAGCTGTTCTGAAGGACAGTGGTTCACGTGTCTAATTTTCTCCCTAATGTGTTCTGCAAATGGTAGAGTAGAAATATCATATGGAAGACATGAAAGGCCCTACCGCTCCTCTCCCCCATCTCTCCCTGCCCGGTGTCATTTGAGCTCAGGGAGTCCCCAGAAAGGCCACGATTACAGTGTCAGCATCTGGAAGCGCCTCCACTGGGACTAGAGCCTGACCCACAGCTGCTTCGGAGCGGTGGCAGCGGGCCCCGCACATGCTCAGACGGTGCTCCAGCCCTGGGCCTTTCATGGATAAGCCTGCCCTTGTTCAGGGAGCAGTGACTGCTGTGTGCAGTGCCTCCCGCCGGCCCTCCTGGCCGCACGCTGGTGACAGGGCAGCTGCCCGCGGTCCTAACGTGGGCATCACATTCCGGGCAGCTGGAGGTCACTCTGCTCACCCAGCCAGGGCTGCTGCCACAAACTGCCACTTACCCGGCAGACAAAGGGGGATTTTTCCCTTCCCCTGGGTTTACAGGCCCCTCAAATGCCTTACATTCCAGGAGCTGGGTGAGAGTGGAGGCTCCTGTGGTTTCTAATTAAACTACAATTTAAATAACAATTCATGAAACCCCAAGGGTTGAGAGACAAGCTAACCTGACTCCCTCCTCCCAAAAGAGGCGCTGGGTGGCCCTGGCTGGGAGGCTGAGGACTTGCCCTTTGCCAGATGTGGGACCAAAGGAACACAAGTCACAGTGAGTTTTGGTGGAGCGAGGGTGCGTTGAAAAGGGACCTGTGCTTTCCCCTCTGGTGAGGGTGCCCCAAGGGGCACCTCCAATGAGAGGAAAAGTTGCTGTGTTTGCTTTTAGCCTGCAACTGGGAATTTTTACCTTTCTCCTGGGAAAAGAGAAAGCTTTGAAGTATTCAAAACTCAGATTTTTTTTATGGTCTCAGGGGACTCCCCTGGCTGCCCCCACCACCTAGCCCCAGGGGACTGCTCTGTTTGTTCTGGGACTTTTGTTGTTTTCTGGAATAAAGACAAATGAGGAGTCCAGGAAGAAGGCAGAGGAGCCAACCTAGGGTCTCGGTTCAGCACCCTCCCCACCTGCTCTAGACCTCAGTTCCCCATCTGTCACAGGAGAGTCTTCTGATGTGTGGCTTCCAAGGCCCTGGCTGCCCTTAGCAGTCTGTCTGGCTATCCCCGAGCTGCTCTTGTGTTTTCACTGGGCCTGGCTGGGGCCTCAGTCATCTTTGCAGAGGGCGGATCTCACCGAATTGTTGTCTGATTACCCAAGGCGTGGTTGTGTTCCAGATTTGGGAAAGTGGAACGCTGGACATAATTATCTCGAGACAAACTCTTCTGTGCCTCAGCCAGCACCAGGAGCATGTCAGCATTTCTGGGCTTTCTGCGAGCTCCTTTCCAACTTTCCTCCCTTTCCATTCATTCCATTACACTAAGCAAGTCACATCCCCTGAAGATGCCCTCCAGGTTCTTGCCTCTGTGCTTCTGTTCTCACTTCACTGTGCCTGGAGCAGCCATCCTGCCTGTGCAGGCCCAGGACCCTCCCTTAGGACGGAGCACTGCAACGTGGGTTCCCTGTTACCTCTGCAAGAATCAGAGCTCTCTGCTGGTGGGCACCAGTTGAGACTCCTGCCTCCACCTCTCTTTCCTTGCCCACCTGGCACAGACTCAGTTTATATTTGTGGAGCAAAACCTGGCTGTGAACAGAAGTGAAGTAGAAAGCCCCAGGTGGATTCACACCCTTGCCATCTTCCCTACAGGTGACCATCGCTGATGACTACTCGGATCCCTTTGATGCCAAGAATGATCTCAAAAGCAAAGCAGGAAAGGGAGAGAGCGCAGGCTACATGGAGCCCTATGAGGCCCAGAGGATCATGACTGGTAAGCACAGACACTTGCAACTCTGCGGGGAGGTGGATGGGTCACCCGCCAGCCTCTGCAGGGGAAGATGCGTACTTTGGAGGTGGTGGTTGGGGAGGGTGGCACTGTGTTGAATCTTTACCACAGGTTATCTGTTCAGGTTTCACTGACCTCAGGAAGAACCCGGCAGGGCACAGTGACTGTCCAGAGATAGAAGGGTACTAAATACAGTTCATCAAGAGAGGGACTAAGAAGTAAGTGGGGAGGTGGGGGGAGTTTCTCTTAGGAATTTCTAATTAAAAAAAGATACAGCTTTTGAGATGAAAAGCTTGGAGCTTCCCAGCAACCAGGGCAATAAGAGAAACAGGCGGGGTTACCTTGCTTTTATTACTTAGTAGAAGGGAGCAGACTAGGTCTTTAGGGATAAAGTTATCCTTGCCCCCATCCAAGAAAATCTTTATTTTAGGACAGGAAGCAGCTTAAAGCACCATGGTCTTTGTGGCAGGTTTATAGGAAACACAGAGACTTTTCTTCTATAACAGTTTTCCTATTGGCCCTTGATGATGAAGGGGCCCAGGAAAATGTGGCTGGGTATGTGGGATCCTGGGGGGTCTGTTTTTACCAGAATAATACTTGGAACATCTTTAAAAAAAAAGTTTATTTGGCTGCACTGGGTCTTAATTGTGGCATGCGGGATCTTCAGTTTTTGTTGCAGCATGCATGCGAGATCCTTAGTTGCAGCATGTGGGATCTAGTTCCCAGACCAAGGATCGAACTGGGCTGCCTGCCTTGAGGAGCACAGAATCATAGCCCCTGGATCACCAGGGAAGCCCCAGAGCATCTTAAAGAATGAACAGATATCAGCAGCCATCTTGACAGACCCCAGGCATGGGTGGGTGGTAGGGAGATCACAAGCAGGGGAGAACCCCTCCATGAGGGTCCCCCTTGCTCAGGAGGATGGTCCAGGCAAGGAAGAACACTTGTGGATTGGCCTGCTCTGACGCTGAGCAAGACAGTGATGTGAGCAGGGGCAGAGCAGCCAACCCACAAGTGTTCTTCCTTGCCTGGACCATCCTACTGAATGGTGGCCCTGAATTCTGAGCCTGTTGAGTTGGTGCCCTGTATGTCTCAGGGTTTGGGATTCAGGTGCCTCCTTCTGTGACCCTCTTATTGTTTTATTTGGTGTTCATGTTTTTGAGCATGTTCTTCTGATTCCTTCTGAATTTAAAGGAGGAAGGGAGGGACTTCCCTGGCAGTCCAGTGGTTAAGACTCTGTGCTTCCGCTGACTGGGGAACTAAGATCCTGCATCTGGTGTGGCCAAAAAGTAAAATAAAAAATAAAAAAACATATTGAAGAGAAGAAGAAGGAGGGGGAGGAGGAGAAAGGGAAAGGAAGCACCAGTTACTGAGCTCTTAGCACACGCTGGGCCTGTGTTGAATGTTTGCTCTTGGTCCGCAGAGACCCTCTAGGATAATTGCTGAAGAATCTGAGTATGAGTCCAGGCCCTGCTTCCAGGACTCTGCCTCATGTTCTTCCTGCTCACGGAAAGCAATTCTCTGGCTACCTGTGTAGGCTCCAGAACACCTGGCTGCTTTGTGAAGGGCTGAGGAAGGAAGCAACTGGCCAGACTCCCAAGGGCCACCTCTTAGGCCCTCTCCCATCTTCCTGGTCTCTCTTGGCAGAGCAGCCTCTGTGGGTGCTCTGACATACATGCTCATTAAGCCTCACCATGTCCTTGCAAAGGAGGTGTTGTCTCATTTCACAGGCGATGGAGACTCTGGACAAGTCACTTCCCTGGGGTCCCACCAGCAAAAAAGGGAGAAGGCATTACAGATCCAGACTTGCATCTTCAGAACATGGGCTGT
>SJXQ01000899.1:662247-725983 GCA_006408695.1 Aepyceros melampus | reverse complement strand
GAAGCTTGTCTGGCAGCACCAACTCAGCTGTCATACCACATCAGTTTTTGTAGGTTCCTAGCCAGTGGAAAAGCGCCAAACGTGAGCAGATGATGTACTTAATGAAACACTCAGGAAGAAAGCATCGGTTCCAGTTACTGGGGCCTTTCTCTGTAACATCAAGGCACTCCTTTCCCCAGAGTGTTTCTGAATTGTTCGGTGACAGGTGCCAGCCCAAAAAATGTGTCATGTTCCAAACCCTGGAATCAGATCATGTCATTTCAGGATCTTGCCACACATGGTAGGGGTCTTCCTTTGGGAGATAAAAATGGAAAATACTGAATAGTGAGGTAGAAGTTGATTCTGTTTGTTCAGCACCAGTGAGAGGCCTGGCACATGGCTGAAATTACAAAAGAAAAAAGAAATGGGGCATCTTCTTCTGGATGAAACTGATGGAATGGCAAGTCATTCATACCAGATGTCAGGCAGAAACAAGGCTGTGTATGTGTGCACACGTCGGTATATGCTGCTCTAATCTGTAACGTCTGCATAGAGTTTTATGGTTTATAAAGCTGTCTTTATATCCTTTGTCTGGTTTTATTTTGTAACAGCCCGTAGAGTTGATACTAATATTTTCCCTGCTCCACAACAGAGGATGCCGAGGCTCTACTGGGGCAAGTCGAGCCCCAAAGGCTGTGAGCTGATAAATGGCAGAACCAGGTCTTGAACCTAAGACCGCTGAGTCTGGTTCCAAAATGGATACAGCTGGATGGTCTCATAAAATTTAGTACCTGCATTATTGGGCTTCCTCGGTGGCTCAGACAGTAAAGAATCTGCCTGAAATGTAGGAGCTGAAGGTTCGAGCCCTGGGTCAGGAAGATCCCCTGGAGAAGGGAATGGCAACCCACTGGGAATTTTCTTTCTGGGAAAATCCCACGGACCGAGAAGGCTTTCGAGCTACAGTCTGTGGGATCACAAAGGGTCGGACACGACTGAGCATGCGTGCACCACACACCTGCATTATCGGGGGAAGTGGGAGGCTGGTCATTTGCATTGATTCCAGGAGTGTCGAGGCTTGAAGCACACTGGAAGACAGGGAAGGCGGGAGACAATACTGTTTTCATGCACGGTATTCTTCCCTCGTAACTCACTGGGTTGAGTTACGTCTTCTGGCTCTTGAGGAGCTGGAGGCCCAGAGAGGTTGGAAGACTCACCAGGGCACACAGCTTGGAAGTGGCCTGAGTATAAGGGTCACATCCAGATGCCATAGACGTTTTCTACTCTCTGTGCTACTGTGTTGCTATTATACAACCATATGTAAATATAAAATGTGAAAAGGAAGGAACAGTATGGAAAGGGGTGATTTAGTAAATAGATGAACAAGCGAGGTCAGTCAGCACCTAGTGTTGAGTCACTTCACAGATGTGGACGCTGCAAGGAGCCCAGGGTCTAACTGGCCATGAGCTCTCCAGGCTTTTGACCTTCAGCCCAAGTTCTGCCTCTTGCCCACTGGCTTATCTGAGTTTTCTGCGAGTCTTTGAGCCAACAGATAGGAATGCTCTTGAGCTGATCTCCGTCCTCTATTGCCAGCTTCATAATTGGAAGAGAACTTTAAATTCCAGACGGTGGCAACCCCTCCCTACCAAGTGAGACTGCAATCTCGGGCTCATTTCAGAAATTCCATATTTCTCAACGGTGAGTCTGTGTTAGTCCGCCAGTTATTTTTAGGTGAGAACTTTATATTTTCTCTTTCATACCACTTTGGCTTCCCTGCCTAACAGGGGTTATATTTTCTGTCTAGCAATAACATTGGAGCTACCTTATTTTTAACTTGGTTCATTTTTCTTCCTGTAATTTCTTTTTTCTTCAAATTTATTACACACTCAAATAGGCTTTCTTTCTGGCTCCACCCCCCAACTCCAGCTCTCATTCACTGGGTCCTAAGACTTAATCCAAAGGCAAGTGCTAAGCCTTATTTTATTCCAGGAAAAAGGAAGAAGAAGAGTCTTCAGCAAGCCTAGAATATCTCTTGTCACATGGGCTGCTGCTTGTCATTTTATTGAGAGTCTCTTCACCTATCACTCACCCCATGTGCCCTTGATAGGAAATACTCTGGACCTCTGCACTCCACCCCCACCCCACCTCTGCAGAGAAAACCTACCGGCCAGAGTGGTGTGGGGGACTGCTAGACTGCTAGAGGGCCTCTCATGTGAGCACATGACTCTGCATGTGTGTGTACATGTATGTGTGTGCGTGGATATGTGTACGTGTAAGTACACACACACATAGTGCTCCCCAGACCCTGTTTCCATCTCTGGCACCTGTAGCATTTGATTCTGGCTCATGGGCACCCCGCAGATAACACTTGCAGTAGGACCCCTGGTCGATATGATATGTTGTCATCATTTAGTTCATGGCCCCCTGCATGCAGTGGCAAGGCAGCAGTGAGAATGCAATCTAACACTTGAGGAAACGACACCCCTGGGCTGATAGCCCAGCCTCCTGGCCAGGATAAGGTGAGGTGGGGCAGACCTGAGGCTCTGCTCACCTCTTAGCCTCCTCAGAAGGCTTCGATGGCTCCCCGTTGCCTCTCCACTGAAGTGTGATCCTCTTCGCCTGGTGGTACTCAAGCAGGTGACACACAGAACCCCAGAGAAGACTGTATTTTAGGTTGTGAGCTTCTTTAGGACAAGGACCAGGCTTGACTGATCAGCATTTCTCTAGAAACCAGTGACACAGGGGCTCTGTAGGGAGAGCGGGCAAGTGAAAGAATGAACCAGTGAAGCAGGTGGTTGTGTCCAGACCTTCACCCTCGCCCACTTGCCGTGTGGATTTCTGGTGTCAGGATCTCACTCCACTTCCCAAAGCACCTTTCTTGTGTCGGAGGAGCCGGAATCCTGTGTCACTCCTCTGGATAAGAACTTGTCAGGCTGCTTGTAATCCCTTCTGATGCCTTTGGCAAGGAGCCGTCTTTCAGAAGACACCCTCTTTTTGCAGCTGGGCGTTGAGATCTAGACCTGCTTTCCTGAGTATCTATTCGCCCAAAAAGGGCAGCCTGCTTGCTATCACACATCCCAGGTTGATTTTGGTCCAACACTTGCCGAGCAGTGTTGGTTGAAGGGAATTATCACCTTGACTCATCACTTGGAAGAAAAGATAACAAGCCCCTAAGAGGGTGGGGGCCCTTTGCAGTGAAACCACGAGTCCCAAATAGTGATCAAGCCTGCCCTTGTAGCTGTGTTTTAGGAAAGCTTTCATTGTTTGTGGTTGCCGAGACTGTAACTACAGTTCTTTAACGTGTCTTTAAACATGGAGTGGCTCCCCAGATGACTGGGGCATAGCTGGGAGCTGTGTTATAATTAAAATGTACATCTTCGTGTTAGAAACCAAAACATGATCTCCTCCAAACTCTTATTTCCTAAACTTCAAATGTGTAAACATGACACGAACTGGTAATTGTTTAAAAACAGTTACAGAAGCAGAAGCTGTTGATTGGAAGCCTGTTCCACAGGATGTTAAGTAGGAGATGAAGGAATTGTGCAGACGTGGTGCTTCCCGGAAACAGCAGGGAGCAAGAAGGACAGCGTTCATGGACTCTGATGAAGGCACATGTGACAAGTCCAGTCCCACCCCTGACCTCACTTACCTGTTCTTCCTGTTGCAGTCTCAGTTTCCCCATCTGTCCTGCAATTACTATAAAGCTGCTGGCACCAGGCCTGGTTCAAAGTAGACCCTCAGCAAGTGCTGTCACAAACAATAATAATAAAGTGCCACATTTGCACGTGAAATTTCCTTTAAAAAGATTTTTTAACTATTCCATTAAAAAACCATGTGCTCTGGTAGGAAAAACATATAGACATATAGAAAATAAAAAATGAACTGTCTCTTCAGAGACAAGAATTGTCAATAATTTGTTTTGTATTCCTTTAGCCTCTTTCCCACTGGCTTACAAAAATATACATCTCTACATAGTACCAGCAATTCTTTTCCTACACAAATGCTATCCTACTAAACATCGTTTTGCATCACAGATCTTGTCCAAGGTCATTAGTCTGAACCTTTTAGACTGGTTAGAACCTTTTGACTGGTTCTATAATGTGACTGTAACACAGCATATTCAGTTCTTCCCCTATTTATATACTTTTAACTCGTGTCAAGTATTTTGTTCTTACATTCTGCGGCAAACAGCCATGTGCATTTATTTCTGCTTGTGGGTATTTCTGTAGAATTGATTTTCAGAAGTGTAACTTGAGGCCTAAGGGTATTTAATTTTTGTCAGATTCACCAGTTTTACCTCTGGAAAGGTCATTTCCAGTTTATACTCCCTCCATCAGTCTATGAGTCTAGTTCCCTTCCTAAGGTAAACAGATGTTTTAAAAATATTTTTCACTGTGCTAAATTCTGAATTTGCAAAAGTCTGCACGTTGTTCTTTCCACCAGTATTTACAGAGGGTCTGTAGAGTCTCCTTCTGTGTTAAAGGACCTGCAGAGGATGTGACAGGAAGGGTTGGGCTTGAACTTGGTCCTCAGAAGCGGAATGGGAGTGAGGGCTGAGTGTGCAGATGGCTAGAACTGTGGTAGAGTCTCAGGGTCCCTGGGCTGAGGGACCCTCACCAGTAACATTGTGGGAGTGAGGAGCACCTTCCTAGCTCCTTGAAGGGAAGTGCTAGTGACAGTAAGGGTTCTGTAACTCGCAGTGAGGGTTCGATATGTGGGGTCCCAACCCAAACAGAAACTAGGAACTGGGGCTTGGGGACTCCCAGAGGGGAGCTGGTTGGGAAAGGCCACCCGCAGTGAGAAAGCTGTCTCCGCTCAGCATCACACGGCGCCTCTGCTCTCGCGTTCCAGGTGTTGATGGCAACTTCCACACAGTGTGCAGTCTCTTCAGGATAGCTTTTTAGGGCCCCAAGAGGAGCTGTTCTTACATTTCCCGGTATGAAAGCATTCATTATCCAGATGTTTCCTTCCAAAAATTCTTGAGATGGTCGTATGGATGGCGTAATCTGTGATAGCTCTCGACAGGAAAGAGCCGCTTGAAGGCAGTTCTCAACAGTGGTAGCTTTCAGGTTCCTGATTCTGGTGTGTATCACCTCACACACACTTTCCCCTTCCCCACTCCTCTTTCAAACAAAACAAAAACACTTCATTGGGTTTTTTTTTTTTGTGTGCCATGAAGTACAAGATGAAATTGTAAAGTCGGAAAGATGAGTAGAGTAGGAATCATGTAGATTTCTCACTTTAACTTTGGCAAATCACTTGGATTCTGTATTTCCTGTTTGCCCTGTTAAATGCGGATGCTGGCTCTGACCATTAAAATCTGTCTGTAGTCAGAAGGTCATAAGAACCAAATAGCACAAAGGGCTTTGCGGATCAGAAAGTTCTGTATGGAATGAGGGAATCTTGCTGTTGGTCTTTTTGGTTAAGTTTGGGTTGGGTCTTGGCAGGTGGTCATTCCTGGGCCACCAAGATCACCAGTCTTGTGATGGCTTTGCTACTGTGAGGTCTCCTGAGGGTGGAATTCCGTGGCACTGCATGTTCCTCTTAGGAAGCTGATGCTGGCTGCAGCCCTAGTTGTTCAGGGTCAGGAAAAGTGCAGGTCCCCTCTGCATTGTGATAAGGACCTGGCTCTCTGTTTTGATACACAGTCTTTGCAGGATCTGTTTGAGAAAAGGAGCAGACAAGCAGCCCGCACTTGGACCACATGGTAGACATGTGAGAAAGGACTCCATGGAGGTGTAAGCTAGGGTTCTCCAGAGAAGCAGGCCAATAAGAGAGGTTCATTACAGGGAACTGGTTCGTGTGATTATAGAGGCTGGCAAGTCCCAAGGTGAGTGAGCAAGCTGAAGACCCCGTAGCACCAGTGGTTTAGTTCCAGTCCAGGTCTGAAGGCCTGAGAAGCAGGAGAGCTGATGGTGTAGTTCCTTGGTCTCAAAAGCCAACAGGCTCGAGACCCAGGCAGAACCAGTATTTCAGTATGAGTCTGAATGCAGAAAAACAGTTGATGTCTCAGTATAAATGCTGTCAGGCAGGAAGAATTCTCTTTATCATTGGAGGGTTGGTTTTTTTTTTTTTTCTCTTTCCCTATTTGGATCATTAACTGATTGGACAAGGCCCACTATGTTAGGGAGAGCAATCTGCTTTACTTAGAGATTTAAATGTTAATCTCATTCAAAAAGACCTTTCCCGAAATACCCAGAATAATGTTTCACCAGGTATCTGGGTACCCTGTGGCCCACTCAGATGGACACATAAAATTAATCACAGGCAGGAAAATACAACTTTGTGTTGGTAGAGCTTCTCACTACAGAGGATTCTAACTGCATATTAGGCTTGAATTTGGGACAGTTTACTGGAAGGTGGTTAGGATGCCGAGGTCAGGGAACCTGCCCACTGTAGGATGGGTGCTCTTGTGTATGTCCCCTCTTCCTTCACGTGCTGGAGCCACAGCAGTGGAGCAAGAAGCCTGTGTGAACATCCAGTCTTCATAGAATCAGACTGAGGACTCTGGAGCCAAAAGGTCTCTGAGACCATCTCCCTTACTGGCTTCTGCCTTGCCTGCAAGAAATCTTAGACCCCAGGGATGAGGCAGTAGACCTGGTCACACAGCCAGTGAGCAGAGGGCCGGGCTGGTCCCAGGCTGGCAGCCTCATCATCACCATCCAGAAAGCTGAGGTTGTCTACAAGTCCCCAGGGACATTAGTTCCTCTCTTGAAGCAGTTCCAAAAGCAAGGAAGGCTGGGGCAGAGAGTGTGCCAGATCTCAGCAAGTTGCTTCCGGCCAGACAGCTGTGCTGGGCATGGGACACAACGCCAGCAACACCCCCCAGCATGAGCCATGAGCAGCCCCAGGACTGCCACCTCCACCAGATGGGCGCGTGTGGGGTTTGACCAACTTGGCTGCAAACCTGACACGTGGCAAGGGGAGCTGTTAGATACAGGTGGAGTGAAGGGTCATGCTTGGTAGGGGGCCCTGGCTCTGCCCTGGGAGGCTGGCACCCTGCAACTGTTGCCAGTTTGTAACAACTTGCTTAGATCCAGCCAGCCTGGGACCAGCTGCATGTATTGGCCACCCCTCTAAAGGTCTAGAATGTGTTTATTAATACCTCCTCAATGGCCAGCTCTCTTCCTCCTGATATCACCCTTTGCTTTCCTAACAATTCCTATAGGGACCTGTATGTTGACCTGTCAGATAAAATCCAGGATGACTTGAGTTACCCTGACTAAAGAGCCAAGTGGTAACCAGAAGGAGGAAGTAACTTGCCTGGCATCACTCAGCATGCTGAAGCCAGGAGCAAGTTAGCCAGAGCTGGGACTCGCTTCTTCCAGTGCTTGCTTTCTTCCCCTGCAGACCCAAACATGTTTGTATTGTTTTGTACCTGGTGGAGGGGAGGGAGTACCAACTAGTGTTGGAAAGGTGGCATAGACAGCTGCATAGTTAAAAGCATGAGCTTTGGAGCCAGGCTGCCTCCATCAACTGACTTGCTGTGTGACCAAGTTTAAAGTAGTAGTACCACCATCACCCCTGTACAGAAGTGTGAGAATTAAATGAGAACCTGGAGGCACTGGACTTAGCACAGACCCTGGTACATCACACACACTAACACTCTTAAAGTATACTACTGAGAGTTGAGTCTCCCGGACCTTGGCTGAACCACACAGCCTATCTGAGTTGCAGATTTCACATCAATGAGGTAGGGAAGGGGCTTGGGCGTGGTCATGGCTCCTCCAAGGCTCACTCTGGGAGGTTCCCTGAGAAAGGGTAAATGATGGTGCTTGGTGAGGGGTGTAGCCCAGCTGGTCTGGCATGAAAGCCTGTCCCCCGTGGCTTTATCTCATTAGACTGTGGCCTGAGGCCTCTCTAGAAGCTGAGACCACGCCATGCCCAGCAGACTGGAAGATCACACCAGAGGGGCTGGCAAGCCCTCTCTGTAAGTACAGTCCATCAGTACTCAAAAGACACACAGCTGGATCACGTCTGGCTAACGTCTGAGGCCCCTGGCAGTCCCTGGGGGGCCCCAGCCTCTGTCCACAGCCAGGGGTCAGCAGACGCCTGCCCCTTCAAGGTTGACCTGAAGGTGCTTGTACCACCTCGACCTCTGCCTGTTAGCCCAGTGGAAATGCTTGCTTTTCCCCTTTTGGGAAAGGTTCACTGGAGTGTGTTTTTCCTTCTGGAGCCCTGGGCATCCTCCACTTTTTGAATGGGTAGAGCCTTAATTGTTTGGAGGGTCAGACCTTCAGGTCATCAGCAGCTGATCACCACACCCTGGTGTTTCCTGCCAGCTTCTGTAAAGGCTTTTTTTTTTTTCCTGAAAGCACAAACCTGATGAAGACTGCTGGCCACATTTTCCAGTTTCCTACCCCTCCTCCTGGCATTCGGGGCCCTCCATAGCCCAGCCCCAGTTTCCTTTTCTAGCCACGCCCCACATCCTTTCCTCGGGAGCCCTGGGCTCAGACAGCTCACAGTCTCTGATTCTGCCTCACAATCTCTCCATCTCTGCTCCATCCATGACTTGGCCTGTCTTCACCCTGCCCCTGTTGCCCTTTCTCCTGAGGCCTTGTCTTCGCCTGTCCGATTCTTCCTCCTTTCCTTTAGCACATTCTTCCCTGAGGGGCTTCCCCAGTGTTCAGTGGTAAGAATCCACCTGTAGTGTAGGAGCCATAGGAGATGCGGGTTCGATCCCTGGGTTGGGAAGATCCCCGAGGAGGAGGGCATGGCAACCCACTCCAGTATTCTTGCCTAGGGAATCCCACGGACAGAGGAGCCTGGTGGGCTACAGTCCATAGGGTCACAAAGAGTCAAACACTGAGTACTCACACATGCATTCTACCCTGGGTTCCCCATTCGATGTCTGTGGTGCCAGGGAGGTCCCTTGGCTTCTGTGGCCCTTGAGGGGCCTCTTTGCACTAGGACTTGAGCTCCCCTTAAGTGCCACCTCCTCCCTAAGGATTCTTGAAATCCCTGGGACTGCCTGTGCTTTCTGCCTCCATGGACTGCTAGCATCTGTACCACTTTAGAACTGGGCTGGCCCCTGTGGAGGCTCTGAGACTGCCAGTCGCCCATGTCTCTCTGTCTCATGGGGATGAGAAACGACATGCAGCTAGCACCCAGGACGGTGCCTGGCACGAGCAGGCGTTCTGTAACTTGTCATGGTTTTTCGCTTAGTGCTTATGGTTGCTGGTGTCCCAATTCTCCTGCTGAGCCATGGGTTCTTTGGGGTTGAGGGGCCTTGTCTCATACCATGTGAGTGCTCAGCACTGGCCTGGGGTCCACCTGGGCACCCAGTGAGGACTCAATGATGGGTGTGAGGAAGAAAAGCAGACAGGCTCCCTGCTTGCCTGTGAATGTGGATCTTCCGCAGACATGGAGGCAAGAGAGCTGTCTCCTGAGGAGGCTGCTGCTCTGTATGGGCCCTCGTTCACTTACTGCATTGAGCCCTGGAGCAGCCGGGACCCCGGAGTGGCCAGTTCACCTCAGTGAGTCTCCACAGGGGATGGCGATACAGCTCAAAGAGGTCTCTGCACGCGAAGGCAGTCACCGGAAGAGCGCAGAGTGACGGGCAGGGCTGAGGGGCCAGCCGTAATTGCGGACAGCTCCCGAGAGCCCTGCAAAGAGGCCTGCGTGGCCTTTTAAATTGTGAGCAAAGCCAATCGGGGTCGCCAGGTGTGCAAGCCTGTCTCCCTCCAGGGACCCCAGAACAGGGCCCTTTATGGGAGACCCCCATCCCTGTACAGATGACCGGGGGAAGGGAGCAGACCCAGCTCCCTGACTCAGACCAGAGCTTTCCCCTCAAGCTTGGGCTGAGCGTCCAAGAGCGGGCAGTGCAGGTTCCGCCAGGCAGTGACAGGCCCACACTGCTGCCATGACCATTGTTCTTTTTCCACACCTCTGCTCCACAGAGCTCACCCTTTTTCTGGGGTATTTCTGTGCATGCCTGGAGAAGAGATGGTAAGGGAACACCAATTAGTCAGTCGCCTGGCTTTTCGACAGCTCCGGAAACCAGCCTCGATGGAGGAGGGGGCGGGGCCTCTGCCTGTGTTGGGTTGCGTTTGCGTCTAGGATCCGTCTCCCAGCTGCCCTGCCCTTGCTGCCTGGTGGCGCCCACCCCGAGGACCCCTGCTGCCCCATGCTGTCACTTCGGTCTCCAGGGGACCCCTGAATTCAGGCCCAGCCCTGAAGACCCCTGGTTAGAAGGAGGGTCTTTCTCTAGCAGATGTTTTAACAGTTAGATGAGGAGAGCATCCCCTGCCTTCCCTTTGATGTGGTGCCCAGAACTTGGCTGGGTTTGGGCTGTGTGTCTAACTGGGAACAGCAGCCCGCCCCTCCTGTGGAACGCCTCACTCAGGCTGTGGTGCTGGGTGTGACTTTTAACACCTCAGACCTGACCGAGGTAGTTGCCCCTTCCTCCAGAAGATTACAACCAAGACAGTCTGATAAAAGAGGTGTGAGGAAGCATCTGAAAGGCAGGAAGAAGAGTCTGGTCTAGGAATTAGAGGACCCAGAGCTTCATGCCTTCCCCAGGCCTCAGGTTCCCCATCTATAAACTGTAGTCATTAGAGAGGGAGAAATAGCATATGACATCCCTTATATGGGGAATATAAAAAGAAATGATACAAAAAGAACTTATTTACGAAACAGAAACAGACTCACAGACTTGGAGAATGAACCTTGGTTGTCAGTAAGGGAAGGATGGGAGGAAGGGATAGTTAGGGAGTTTAGAGTGGACATTTACACACTGCTATATTTAAAATGGATAACCACCTAGGACCTACTATATAGCACAGGGAATTCTGCTCAATGTTATGTGGCAGCCTGAATGGGTGAGGAGTTTGGGTGTGAAAGAATACAAGCATATGTATGGCCAACTCCTTTTGCTGTCCACCTGAAACTATCACAACATTGTTAGTTGGCTATACTCCAGTATAAAATAAAAAGATGTTTTAAAATATAGTCATTAGACTCCTGGGCACAGAGCCTTTCCCTGTGTGTTTGGTGTTCTGTGCAAGAGTGGATCTGAGAGCAAAGCTCCCATGTGGAAACAAGAGATTGCCAAAGCAGCAGCTAAAATCGGAAGCTGTGGATCCAGAAAGGAAAGGTTCATAGATGGGTGATGAAACCCTTCCATTTCCAATGCAGGGTTGCTTATTAGAGTTTGTAAGCAGAAATTCTGTGGCTCTGGGGGATGAAGGTTGATCTCAGAGAAGGAGGGGTCTTGGCATGGTATTTCAGAGATGCCCTGGTAGTGGTAACTGAAATGAAATCAACATTCCCAGAGCACCTTCTGTGGACCAGGCACTGTCCTAAACAGTGAAGGTGCATGGAATCGCTTAATCCTTATAACATCCTGGATACTATTGCCCCCAACTCAGAGATGAGGAAATTGGGACAGCTTGCTCTGGGTCCCCCACTGGGGTCAGAATTTGAGCCCCAGCAGTCTGGGGGGATCCGTGGTTTCAGCCAGCACACCTGTCCATTATCTGGAGCCTGGACTTTGTCTCCCAGATGGCTGATGTGGGGCAGCCCCAGGCAGTGGCAGTTGCACTGTCCCAGTAATACAGCCCTAGACCATGGAGGCCTGCGGGCCGGGCATGCCCACCACTGGCTGAATAGAGGTTTCTTGGGCTGAGAGATTATGGTGGGGCCCGGGAATGGAGGCCTCCTTGGCCACATATTTCTGTTGAGCTCTGCTACCTATGATTTGGGATCTGGTGTGGATACTTGGACAAACCAGCTGGCAGAATTAGAGATGAGGGGCCTGCAGGCCAGCATCTGCCATTTCCAGCTCAGCTTCTGCACGTCTGTGCTGGCCTCTCCCCACCCGTCTCCACCCTGCCCAGACAGGGTGGAGGGCACCTCTCCTCCGACAGTCCTGGGGGTGCCGTCCTACCGCATTCCAAGGCCACCCAGAACCACTTCCACCTGCCTCCGCTTCCTCTCCGCCTGAGCCCCTGGACGGCCCGCCTTCCCCATGTTCACCTCGTGGTTCCAGCTGCTATGCCCCTGCTTCTGTCCTTCCTTCATCAAACACCCATTTTCCCTGCCACACCACCATGCATGCCCTCATGTCTAAATTCATTAAGGCCTTCCCAGATTTCCCCCAACTAAGTTGTATGGTCACATCTGCCCCCTGTTGAGGACACTAAGCCGCCTCTGTCTGTGTTGGGGGCTCTGACCCTGTCCTCGAGGACCAAGTCCTGAATACCAGGACTGTTCTGCTTTGTGGGGCTCACGTGCTGGGCATTCAGTAGATGGCTGACTGGGTGTGAGGACAGGGGGATACTCATGCTCCTGGAGAAGGCTGAGTACACCAGCAGTGTGTGCTGATTTTTTTTTAGACTGTTTCCAAAAGGTGAAGTCAAGCCCTGCCCTTTTGTATCTGTTCCAGAAAGGAAGGTCAAGAGATAAAGAAATGTTCGTTTGTTTTTTCCTTCTAGTCTTTTTTATTAGATGTATATCTACCTGCTTTCAAAATACAGATTTGAGGCTGTGCATAATACAAAGAAATGTATATAATGAGGCTGCTATAACAGATACCAAGATACACATAGTAGAAGGAAGGGCAGGTGAACCCGAATCTACCCATCTCTAAGCTAATCAAGCCATTGCGGTTAAGCATCAGAATTAACTCTGACAAAGGAAATCAAATAAAAACACACAAACAGCTGTGAGGGGGAGGCACAGAATCAGTGAGCACCAGAGCAAAGTATAACTTGTGCCCGTGGACTTGGGGAACGCAGAACTCTCAGAGCCAGTTAGGAGGCCCCTGGTTTGCACTGAGCTCTGTCCTGGGCTCCTCACTCAGATGAACCCCCGGCCCTCCTTGCCTCTCAGGGCTACAGTCCTCAGTCAGCACACCAGCCTCACCCTCTGGACTCTGTGCCCTTGGTGAATGTGCTCAGGGTGCCTTCCTCAACAGTCTCTGATTCTAAAAGAAAGTGCTGTGTGTGTGTGTGTGTGTGTGTGTGTGTGTGTGTGTGTGTGTGTGCTTGCTCCATGTGTAGTGCACTTGAAAACCTTTCTGCTCCAGAGGTCAACAGAAATCCCTGCCCTGTCAATTTAATGTTTCTGCTCCCTGCCTAAGAGGCATAAAATTACAGCCTGCCACCCAATATGAAAGGTCATTTTTCATGAGTTTATAGATGGTGATGTCCAGATAACTCGTGACTTAAAACATATGGTTACAACTCCCTGTTAGATCAGTCTCTGGACCATCACAGATCAGTCAGAGTTATAAGGAGGATGGACCTGGTCATTAGGCAGGGGACAGTGATGGGCTGGCATGGTGCAACAGCACTTGACTTCCTGGGACTCTTGGAAAGAAGAAAGGAGATGTTTCCTAAATAGGAGCAGAGATGCTCCCTAAATGGGTGTTTTCTCAGGCAAAAGCAGCTGCTTCTGAAACACACAGCTCCTATAAACCCAACCTACCTAAAATCACATTTACTTTCATGTGAGATTCTCTTAATTACATTTTCTCTTTACTAGCATCCTTATTCATTATTTAAAACTTTCAAGAATTATTATGCAGTAATTCCTCCCTCTAAACACAGTAACTGTTTACCTTCCCATATCAGATTTTCCACCCTTTATTCATGTGTATCAGTTCTTACAACATAGCTGTCATCAGAGTTTAGATATTATGGGCAAAATGTGTGATGACAGTATCCAGCAATTCCTAAACAAGGAGTAGAATTCCTTTGGGGCTTTGTTCACATTGCCCAGGACTTGTTTAGAAGCCCACGAGATAGGGTCTGCTCAACACATAAACAGTCTTGTATTTCACTTTTTAACTTAGCATAATTTCATGCACGATTTTCCATGTAGCTACATAATCTTCAGATTTATCATTTTAATTGCTGCTTAATATTCCATCCAGTTAGCGTGCCATAATTTACTTAACTGCTCCCTATTGTTGGAGCCTTAATGAAAATTTGAATTCACCATTAATACAGGGGGAAGCTTGTTTTAATGATTACCATTCTAACATCCTCTGCCCTGACTGCATGCCATTACTAACCCAGCTTTGGTAAGGCGCAGATGCTTTCAGAACAATAAATCCTGTCTGAGAGGTGTATGCATGAGTCCCTCTGATTTAATAGCTAATCTGTTCCCTGCGCATGTTTTCCTTTTAGGCTGGTGTTTATGCAGAATATCCATCTCTTCTGAATATTGTGTAACACTAGACTATATCCATTTTTCATGTTGTTCCAGGTACCTTAACCCTGCAGTCAGAGACTTTCATAAATTAATCAGAATTTGGGGTAAAGAGGAGTTTCTGGCTGTCAGTTGTTGTCCATTTATCCCACCCGTGTTCATGGAATATCTGTTTGCAGCTGCACTCTAAGACAGAAAATGAGCAAGGATGTTCGTGATTACTGGCGGCCCACAGAGCATCCGTGAGTTGCTCTGAGGCCCAGGATTAAATGGCGAATTTTCATGCAAAGTGCTTTGGATACTATAGAGCACATATTACTGGTTGTCAGTCCTCCTTGTGAAAGAAGACGAAGTGGAAGGTGGTTTTCCTAGGTCAGTGCCTGTCAGATGCGTTCCCAATGTCCCAAGCCCTTGGAATTCTCCAAAGACAGGAGGCGAAACCGCAGTCTTAAGAACCAGGACGGCAGTGATGCGGATGATAACAACCCCACAAAACACTGCTCAAATAGCTTGATAGATTTCCTAATTTACGGAGTTGTCTCCAGTACTTTCCAGTTGGTTTTTTGCCTGAAAGTGGCCAAGTCCTCCCTCTTATAACTCTTCCTTCTCCTCTTGTGTACTCAGTCGCTCAGTCATGTCCGACTCTTTGTGACTCCATGGACCATAGCCCTCCAGGCTCCTCTGTCCATGGGATTCTCCCAGCACGAATACTGGAGTGGGTTGCCGTTCCCTTCTCCAAGGGATCTTCCCAACCCGGGGACAAACCCAGGTCTCATATGTTTCCTCCATTGGCAGGGGAGTTCTTTACCTTTAGTGCCACCTGGGAAACCTCTTCCTGTCTTACTCCCACATAAAAATGCAAGCATCATCCTCAAAACTAACAAATCATCCCACTTTACTCAGGGGACCCAGTGAAGCCATGTGTTGCCAAAGTATGGGACATCTCAGAGGAGACACGATTTTAGGTGGCCACATAGTGAAGTTTTCACTTTTCATTTTCTTTCTTTCTAAAAAGAGAATTTTTTTTTTTTTTTTTTGAGAAAGTTGTTCTTATTTGCCAAAGACGCTAATTGGTTTGCTGCTTGCACCCCCCATCAGCTCTCCAGTGCTTGCTGTTCACCTTTTCAGCAGAGAGAAAGCAAGCCTTGGGCTTTGGGAGATGTACCTACCTAGCTGGTTTTGTTCTTGTTCGTTCTTTTTATGTTTATCATCTGTTTTTTGGTAAAAGGTAATGGTTTATGGGATGGTAATTAAAAGTTTCCTTTTTAAGTGGATTTCTTTACTCTAAAAAATGAGGCATCATCAATAAAAATGATAAATAATAACCCAGGTGGTACTAGAAAATGGCAAAATCATGAAGTTGGGGTGTAACTCAGTGAAGTTTGGGAGATACCACCTGGTGTTGATGTTGTTCAGTTGCTCAGTCATGTCCAACTCTTTGCAACCCCATGGACTGCAGCACACCAGGCTTCTCTGTCCTTTACCATCTCCCAGAGCTTGCTCAAACTTAGGTCCATTGAGTCAGTGATGCCATTGAACCATCTCATCCTCTATCACCCCCTTCTCCTCCTGCCTTCAGTCTTTCCCAGCATCAGAGTCTTTTCCAATGAGTCAGCTCTTCACATAGGTGGCCAAAGTATTGGAGCTTCAGCCTCAACATCAGTCCTTCCAATGAATATTTAGGATTGATTTCCTTTAGGGTTGAGTGGTTTGATCTCCTCGCAGTCCAAGGGACTCTCAAGAGTTTTCTCCAACACCACAGTTCAAAAGCATCAATTTTCCAATGCTCAGCTTTCTTTATGAGCAATGAAAAGGCCAAAAGATGTGACACTGAAAGATATCACCATAGTGCTGTTTAATTTAAAACACTAAAGGTCACTTCCCAGCATCAGTTAGTTTCTGTTGTATCAGGTGCTAGGCGTAGGGTGGAGTTTTTGTCGGCCCTGTGAGCTGGTATTGGATCATGAAGCCTAGTCTAAAGAATGCTGTTCAGGAAGGGCTGACGTCATCTATGTGTTTTGTCAACTGCTCTTCAAGACCTGTGACTCCCATGGGTTCCTGTTGTATCTCTATGGTGCTGGAATTCTGATTCAGAGAACGCCTCATAACTCCATTTGAACGGCTCACTCTCACCACTTCTGTGTCAAGCCTCATCTTCCCTCTTTCCACCTCCTTGGACCTGCTGCTCCAGCAGAAGTAGGCAGTAAACAAACATTTGCATGTATGCTAAGTCACTTTAGTCATGTCTGACTCTTTGCGACCCCACAGACTATCGCCCATCAGGCTCCTCTGTCATGGGATCCTTCAGGCAAAAATATTGCAGTGAGTTGCTGTGCCCTGCTCCAGGGGATCTCCCTGACCCAGGGATTGAACTGCCATCTCTTATAGTCTCCTGCATTGGCAGGCGGGTTCTTTACCACTAGTGCCACCTGGGAAGCCCCAAACAGACATATAATGGACTATTATTCAGCCTTAAAAAGAAATGGATTTCTGACACATGCTACAATGTGTCATTGTGGTGAGTGAAATATGACTGTCAAAGAAGACCAAGTGTCCCCAGCCAAGTACCTTATATGACTCCACTGTATGAGGTACCTAGGTAGTCAGATTCACAGAGACAGAAAGGGGAATAGTGGTTGCCAGGGGCGGAGGAGGGGAAATGGAGGGGTTAGTGGGGGACAGTTTCAGTTTAGGATAATGAGAAAGTTCTGGAGATGGATGGTGGTGATAGCTGCATGATAGTGTGAACACACTTCATGTCACTGACTTGCACACTTAAGAACGGTTAAATGGCAAATGCTATATATATATATATATGTATGTATATCTTACAAATAAAACAAGAAAGTGGGCAGTGAACACCTTTTCTCCAGCTGTACTGGCTTGCCCTGGTCCTACCACAGGGAATCCTGTCCCTCGTCCTATCCCTCCACTTGTCAGAGCTGTCAGTTGAAATGTCATCTCTCCTCCTGCCTCATTCCTCACGGGCCCTGCAGGAGACCCCTTCCTGAAAAGAGTATTGTGCTAATTTAGGTTGCTGAGAGCAGCCTCAGCAACCCCTCCTGTCCTCTTGCACACAGGGGGTGTTTATGATCAAAGCCAGAAAAATGCCCCCTTTTCTGATGAGGAAGAGCCTGAGTATAGCATCCTGGTATTTGTCATTCAGCCGCCACTGTCTTCTCAGGAATGAGCAGTCGCTGAAAGGATCGTGCCCTATGTGAGGCCTCATCTCGATGGGCGGCCGCTGCTCAGCCCACACTGGAGCCGGGCCCTGGCATCCTCTCCAGAAGATTAAGAGCTTTCCTTCCTTATTCAGAAGTGAAACTGGACCTCTGCTCTCCAGTGTCTTGGCTGTATTCAGCGTGTTAGGAGACAGGCAGGCCCTGAGGGAAGTAGAAATGCAGGGAAAGGGCCACTCGTGGGGCTTTGTAGGGGAGAACTCAGTGACCCTGGGCTCTCTAGGTGGTTCTCGGCTTCTTAGGTCTGTAAAATGAGTATATGAGCTGTGTGGAAACCTGAGGGTCACTTGACCCAGTCTCCTCATCTTATCCCTGGTAGTTCAGCTGGTAAAGAATCCGCCTGTGTGATGCAGGAGACCCTGGTTCGATTCCTAGGTTGAGAAGATCCCCTGGAGAAGGAAAATGCTACCCACTTCAGGATTCTGGCCTGAGAATCCTATGGACTGCATAGTCCATGGGGTTTCAAAAAGTCAGACACGACAGAGGGACTTTCACTTTCATTTTCCTCATCTTATAGTTGGAGAATGATAACTCCAGAGACCAGGGAGCTGCCCTAGTGGGAAGACCTCCCCCCAGTCTGTAAGCAGGGGGTTTCTGAGAGCTCTGCGTGTCCTGGGCTGGTGTTGGAACACGCCCAGGACATCACGCTTGTGTCTGGACTCTGCCCTTGAAGATAGCAGATGGTGACAAGGAGTGTTCTGGTTCTGTTGTTTGTTCCAGAACTTGATATCTTTGTGAGGAAGTCTTGAGCCATGAAGCAGAGACACTGCCCTCGAGGGGAGGGCAGCAGTTAAATGCAGCGAGGAGTCTGTTCTGTGCAGTCCCCATCTCCCTGGCTGACGGCTCTGAATTCCCATGGGTATCATCCGGCAGGTCCCAGGTGAGGAGGCATGTGCTGTGCATACTTTACATCTCTGCTTCCTTCATTTTCGACTGCAGAATTTCAGAGGCAGGAAAGCGTCCGGTCGCAGCACAAAGGCATCCAGCTATACGACACCCCTTATGAACCCGAGGGCCAAAGCGTGGACTCGGACTCAGAGAGCACGATCAGCCCCCGGCTGCGGGAGAGCAAGCTGCCCCAGGATGACGACAGGCCCGCCGACGAGTACGATCAGCCATGGGAGTGGAACCGGGTCACTATCCCAGCTCTGGCAGGTAAGGAGCCAGCAGCCCCACTCAGAGGCGGCTGCTCACCTGCTTGGCACTCACCTGTGTAAAGGAAGTAAGTGCATGGGTCCCTGCCTGCTCAGGTAAGCTACAGGGTTTCTAGTGCAGCTGGGCCCTTCAAAGATGAGGAAGATCCTGGAGGCCAGGATCTAGACAGCCCAGATGATCTCATTGTCTGACTCTGTCTTGGTCCTGTTGGTAATGCTGTAGTTCACTAAAGCCAAGATTTTGGAAGGAAATTTTAAAAACTAGAAGAAAATCAGTCTGCAAAGTGGCTCTTATTGGCCTCGTGGATCCCAGTGACTCCATCCTGTCGTGCAGCTACAACGGCCTGCATGCATCCAGGGCCACTGCATTTCCTGTCCCAGCTTCGTTCAGCATAAGCCTGTTCACAGAGCACAGGCTGTGGGCACGTCCTGACCTCAGGGGCTGACCTCGCCCCCGGCCCGGAGCCCCTTGAACGGCTCAGGTGCCTCTCTGCTCCCACAGCCTTCTGAAAAGCAGTATGCCATATGTGTCACCTGTCTTCAGCTGTGTTCACACCCTTTGATCCTAATCTCAGTCCTTAGGATCCAAACTTATGATTGAAAGTGCAGAAAAAAGGCATGATGATCATGAGAGATGGGGAACGACCTGGATGTTTGGCATTGGGCATTGATTAAATGGAATATTGAGCAGCCACTAAAAAGTGACGTTGACAAAGAGTTTATTACGTATAGCAGCCTCGGGAAATGCTTATATTTTATGTTAAGAGGGGAAAGTCAGTTGCAAAAAAATTTATATGCTTCTAAGAGTTTTGGCATATGAACAGAGAAACATGGAGTGACGAACTCTTCTCACATTGAAGGTCATAAAGGAAGAGTTTTTATTTTTAACATTCCTTTTGTTTAGCACAGCTAGACCCTTCCTCCCTTTCTGGGGCTTAGAAGTGAGGCCTCTGCCCTCCCCTTTTCTTGATTCCCTCAGGTGAGGTTCTGACTCCTCTAGCATGTATGGCTCATTTCCCTGGATGTAGCACTCTGTGCAATCTCTGCCTTCTGCTAAATGCCCTTCCCAGCTGAGTCCTATCTGGGAAAGTCCTGCACTTCCTTTGCCACCACTGTGAGCCCTCCTGGCACATCCACACATCCCACGGGCCTCCTTGCTGCCTCTCCAGACCTGCAGAGCTTCCTGCTCGTGGCCCTGGTGGGACAGTTCTTTCACCACAGAGAGTCAGTGCTGGAGGTGCTGGGCCCATCTGGCAGGCGATGTGTGCCAGCCAAAAGCCGGGGCTAAGAGTAATTGGGTAACTGAAAGGTCCTTGGTCACTCACGTCTCTCCAGTGCATTTCACAGCCTTCTCTACCCTCGGCACAGTGAAAGCCAAGGACTGTCCCCTGGCATGGTTGGTCCTGGGTGTGGGAGAAGCTAGAATGGGACTGATGCTGTTCCAGAGGTGGCTCTTCACAAACACCAGTTTGATTAAAGGGCCAAATGTTTCGTGTGACAACTGCTCTAGACACCAAGAGGCCATGGCAAGAGATGACACTGCAGGCAGGCGTGGCATCTCACCCTGTCCTGGACAGATGACACTGCAGGCAGGCGTGGCATCTCACCCTGTCCTGGACTGACCACCTTGCAGGTCATGTTATCTTTGATGTTCTGGTCTAGTCTGGTGCTTTACTGCTCAAAATGTGGTCCCTGGACCAGCAGCATCACATCACCTGGGAACTGGTGAGAAATGCAGAGTCTTGGGCCCCAGACCAGACCTGCAGAAAGTGAAAGTGTTAGTTTCTCAGTCATGTCTGACTCTTTGCAACCTCATGGACTGTAGCCTGCCAGGCTCCTCTGTTCATGGGATTCTTCAGGAAAGAACACTTCAGTGGGTAGCCATTCACTTCTCCAGGGGCCCCTCCCAACCCAGGGATCAAACCTGGGTCTCCTGCATTGGAGGCACATTCTTTACCATCTGAGTCATGAGGGAAGCCCCCAGACTTGCAGAGTCAATAAGTTTTAAAAGACCCCCAGGGGGTTCTCAGGCTTGTTAAAATGAAAAGCACTTACCCCACACGACATCATCTCTTCAGAAGGCTCTCAGGCCAGAACTTGCCCAATTCTGCCCAAAGCTGGTTTTAGAACTACTATACATTTCACAAAGGATCACAAGGTCTGATAGAACTGGTCCCCACGAAAGTTTCTGAGCCACGGGTCTCCATTCTGGATTTAGTTTTCTGTTGCTGAGTTGCCATCACATGTGTCACTGTAGGTCAACCTCTTAGGCTGCTGTTAGGAGGCAGACGCAGAATCCTGTCCCCACCTGTGTCTCATCAAGTCACTTACCTCATCAACTGGTGTCTGCTCTGAAGTGGGTACTCATTATGGGTGTGTGCTAAGGCGCTCAGTCATGTCCAACTCTTTGCGATCCCATGGACTGTAGCCTACCAGGCTCCTCTGTCCATGGGATTCTGCAGGCAAGAATACTGGAGTGGGTTGCCATGCCCTGCTCCAGGGGATCTTCCCGACCCAGGGATCGAACCCAGATCTCCTGCATTGCAGGTAGATTCTTTACTGCTGAGCCCCCAGGGAAGCCCTGGATACTGATTGTGCTTTCTCCAAGAAGCTTTTGGCTCAGTTCTGATTTCTGGGACATAGAAGGAAGTTGTTTCCCTTGGCTGGAGGGATGTTGTGAGCACCAGTCTTGAGTCTTTGACCAGATCCCCTCCCCACATCTGGACAGAAATTGTCAGGTGAGGAGCACCCTCCTGTTTCCTAGCCCAGAGTGCAGGTGGAGTGTGGTGGATGCACCACCTCTCAGGTAACCAGAATGAGTGGAAACAGCTCGATTGGGTTGCTGAAGGGCTGCCAGAGCTCCATCTGTAAACCAGGAAGGGTGGCTGCTCAGGAACAAAGGTGGCTCCCACCTCCTGCCTGAATGAGTAGAGTGTGCAGCACGTGCTTTAGCACGTCATTGGTGGTGTCAGGGAGCAAGGCAGTGCTGAGCTGGGCCTCGTCCTCGTTTTCACAACACCTGTGTGAAGTGCCCTGCCCAGTTCTCTGGGCCCTTGGGTGCTGTGATGGGCCCCAGGAGCCTAGAGACAGGATCTGCAGCGGGGCTAAAAATCCACTGGGCAAAACTGTCATCATCTCTTTCCATCTCTTATATTCTGATTCTGCCTGTTTAGCTTGCATGAAGGAACCTGGGCAGTGTTTTCAGATTGCCAAAGGTGTACAGTGTGGGGACCCCCAAAGGGCAGAGGTGGGCCTACCAAGGAGGAGCCATAGGGATATATGGTCCCGGTGAGTGGTAAGAATTTCAAGCACACCTGAAAGTGTATCATGAGCTTCCTGTCACTGAGACTGGCCAGCAGAAGCCATCTTGAGTGAGGCAGCATTGGTATCAGGAGGGCTTTGCCCTGTGGTGGGAGGTTGGCCTGCAACCCCCTACTTCCAAGGCTCCTTCTATGCTTATTTCATCAGGACCCCAGCATGCTGGCCGGAGGCTGGGGGAAGGGGAGCCCTCTGAGCTATCTCTGTGATTCAATCTATGAAGCAAAAGTGCTTTCCGCCCTTCACAGTGCTGTCCTGCACTGCATTCATGAAAGGAGGCTTTTGTAAGGGGTGCTTCGGCATTCCTCACAGAAGGTGGCCTTCTCAGCCAGTGCAGCCTTTCGGGAAGGCTCGATTATCGCTTCCTGGTTGTCATGAAAACAGCTATTGCAGGGTGTGAGGTGGTCCTCACTTCCTGGAAATGATATTCTGTAGCAGGTGAAGGAGGTTTCCTGCCTGCCCTCCCTATGGGAAGCTGCTGATAGCCTCAGCCAGGATACCCGCCCCCACGCACTCAGCACTGGAGTCTCAGCACACATGCCTGGACTGAGTTGATCCCAACCCCCCAAACAGATGCTTTATCAGTTTTACAATCAGGCTGTCAGGCCCCTGCCCACCCAGCAGACTCACCTGCCTTCAGAGCTGGCTGGACTCGGTTCCCCCCGCTGCTTTGACTCACCCCCCCAGAGACTTCATAGGCAGCAGGTCCACCCCCTCACTAATGCAGCTCCCTGCCCAGTGTGGGGCAGGAGAAGCATCCTGAGTGATGCCATGCTGTCTCGGGTGGCACAGCTTGGCACAGAGGGTCTGACCAGCCCCTGGGCTTTGTAAGATGGACAGAGCCTACCCAGGAGGTGGCCACACGGGGAGGCGGCTGAGGACTGGGTGGGTAACCTAGAGAAGCAGACTTGGGCTCAGGGGGCGGGAGGGGCGTGGATGGTGAGTCTCCACATCTCTGGGGGCCACTGGAAGGACAGGGATAGAAACTCTCCTGGGGCCTCTGTGCTCTCTCTGGGGAAATGTGTCTGCTGCAGAGAGTCCTGATGAGGCTTACAGAGAACTGTACTGTGATGCTGGTATTTACAGAACACTTTAGCGTGCATAATCTCATTTCATCCTCCCAACCACCTCCTGGGATCTTAGTTTTGTCCTTTTACAGATACAGAAGTTGAAGCCCAAAGAGAAGAAACAGTTGACCAGGATCCTATAGCTAGTCAGCTGCAGAGCCAGAATTTGAATCTATTAAGTCCCACTTAGAACCCAAGCCCTTACCCTGTTGATGTCTCAATTCTCTGACACCACCCAAGATAACTGCATGTAACGTGCTGGAGCCCTCACCCTCCCAGGGCCCCTGGGTGGTTGTTCAGTTGCTCAGTTGTGTCCCACTCTCCAACCCCACGGACTGCAGCACACCAGGCTTCCTGTTCTTCACCATCTCCTGGAGTTTGCTCAAACTCACGTCCATCAATTTGGTGATGCCATCCAACCATCTCATCCTTTGTCGTCCCCTTCTCCTCCCACCTTCAGTCTTTCCCAGCATCAGGGTTTTTTCAGATGAGTCAGTTCTTCGCATAAGGTGGCCAAAGTTTTGGAGTTTCAGCTTCAGCATCAGTCCTTCCAGTGAATATTCAGGACTGATTTCCTTTAGGATGTACTGATTGGATCTCCTTGCTGTCCAAGGGACTCTCAAGAGTCTCTCCAACACCAGAGTTCAAAAGCATCAATTTCTTCAGCGTTCAGCTTTCTTTAATGGTCCAACTCTCACATTCATTTATGACTACTGGAAAAATCATAGCTTTAACTATATAGACTTTGTTGGCAATGTCACCAATTTCTCCTTGTGTGTACAGTGAGTAGGATATGTGCCTGGGGTGTAGGTTTCCACTCGAAATGGTTCCAGCTGAGAAGCCTGTGGCAGCCCAAGTTCTAGAAGGTTCATGAGTGCACAGGGATGACCAGAGCCATCCTACGGGTTGGTCATGCTCTGCCCCTGCTCTGCACAGGGAGGGGTACCCACACCATGGCATCCCACTCCTTCTTGTCCAGCCAAGGAAACTGAGGCCCAGGGAGGGAATAGGAACTGCTGGAGACTCATGGCAGAGCCAGTTGGGCCATACACAGAGGATGGATCAACATTTCTTTTTAATTCAGTGGGTTGAGTTAAAAGCTACGTTTTTAATGATTGCAGTTGCCTCCGAGAAGAAGCAAGTGATCAGAGAGCTTACTAAAGGTGCCGGGCAGCAAGAGAATGGGTGAAGGGCACCCTTAAGATATTTCAGAGAGGGACTACCACTGTGGTCCAGTGGATAAAACTTTCTGCTCCCAATTAGGAAGCCCAAGTTTGATCCCTGGTCAAGGAACTAGATCCCATATGCCACAACTAAAGATTTTGCATAACGTAATGAAAATCAAAGATCCACGTTCTGCAACCAAGACCTGGCACAGTCAAATTTAAAAAAAAAAAAAAGATTTTTCAGGGAAACAAAGTCATTTTGTTTTTGACTCACTGTCTGGAGATGTGTCCCCACTGAAGTTACTTTTAAAGCAATGTCCTGAGTTCAGCCAGCAATGGGCCTGCCTTCTAGCGAGAAGAGAAGACAGACATGACTCAATACTGAATATACTTATTTTGAGTACTTATCTGTCTTCCTTACTAAGCTCCTTGGCCAATTTCTCTGCTCTTGAAAGCTCACTACAGTGTCTTGGTGTCAGGAGCCACTGGGACAGTAATAGGAGTCAGACAATCCCCAGTGCACATGCCAGCCCCACCACTCACCAGCTGTGGGGTCTCAGAGAGGCTGTCAGCCTCCTGAGCTTCAGTTTTCCCATCTGTAAAACGGGGATTGTCACAGACTGTATCACACTGGATCTCTGTGGTGATCAAGGAAGAAGATTAAAAAAAGACTTCATAAACTCTAAAGGGTCATGCCTGAGAGAATGGTTACTGGTGCTCAGGGAAGGCTTGCTGTATTCAATAAAATTTAATTTTATATATTAAAACAATACTGCATAAAAAGCTACTTTGGGGGCACAGAGGGCCCATTTATGAAATTCATTCTCAGTTACTGCAGGCAATGAGAGGTATGGATAGTGTGGAAAACAATGCTTCTGTGGAGATACTCTCATCTCAATTCCAGCAACTGGTCTCACCATGAACCACCCAGTTCTTTCATCCTTTATTCAGTCCCTCCTGAGGACCAGGCCACTGGTCCCCAGGTGTGAGAGGGTCCCCACTGCCAATCTCCCCCAAATCCCTCTTGATTCTAGCTGTGACATGTTCGTTCATTGGTTGGTTTGCTCAGAGCATGTGGCAGAATCACCTGCAAGAAGCGTCGAGCAGATTACAGGGTCCCACCCCCAGAGCTCCTGATTCAGTAGGTTCCAGGGATGAGGCTGGAGAATCTGCATCTCGAACAGGATCCCAGGTGTTGCTGAGGCTGCTGATCTGGGGACCCCACTTTGAGAACCTACAGCATACTCGGTACTTACTATATGTTAGGTGCTGGGGTCAGGGAGGAGGTAGGGAAGGGGTGTCACAGCTTGGCTCGGGGTGTCAGTGCCACCTCCTCCAGGAAGCCTCCCTTGACATGACTCCCTTCCCCACCCCCGTCCCAGTTTGGGCTGCGGCCCCTCTGTGCTCCCCCCACATCCCCTATGGATGTGCATTGGTTTATTCTGGAACAGCCAGATACTTCCTTGTCACTGTCAGCTGAAGGGGTGCTATTGCTGTGTTGGTCACCCCTTTGGCAGGCACCCTCTTGAGTTTTGACATTTTCCCAGCCTCATCAAGTGAGGCTCAAAGGGCAGAGGAAGGGGAAAGTAAGGTCTCAGGTATGTCTATTTCCTAAACATCTGTGAGTCATCCCTGAGCCAGCTCAGTTGGCTAATTTAAGATAATCCCATGAAGGTAAGGGGGTGATGGAGGAGGGGCAGGAAGTTAATAGACAGTGAGCCCCAGTTACGAGGCTGGCGTGGGTTAACCCCATGAAGTCCTGCAAGGGATGGTGTGATTTCACTGCCATCACACAGATGGCACCACTCGGGCTCAGAGACGGTGAGCAGCCTGTCCACAGCCACACAGCTAATGAAGTCGAGTCAGGCGCTCTCCCCACTGCTGCACTGACATTGTGAGTAGTCTCAGGCAGGTCTGAACCTTCCCTTTACCTGTGCTGGGGTTAGGTGGCTTTTCTTTTTTTTTTTTTAATATAAATTTATTTATTTTAACTGGAGGCTAATTACTTTACAAAGTGGCTTTTCTTAAGGCAGAAGCCACTGCGCCCACTCCGTACTGAGCTGGTGACTTGTCACCGTGAAATGCAAGTGCTCTGAAGGTGGTGGTGCTGACACTGAGTGCGTCAGCGCCTGCTGCAGGCTCGCTATTCCCACCAAGCCTGTGACTCATGCTCGTGTGCTTAGAATAAACAGGCTCAGCCTCGGCAGAAGAGTCCACGGGGAATCTGCCACCATCACCTGGTGCACCCTGCGCATGCCACCTCCTCACCATTGGCCCCAGTGGGGCTCCAGCAATGCTTCCTGCCCCCTGCTCAGCTTCCCAGAATGCCTTGGGCCTGGGAGGAAATTAACAATTGTGTTGGTACTCCCAGCTTTTTGCTATGTAATGAGTAACAGTTGTAATTAATGTTTAACACGTGTGAACAGCAGGTCTGCAGAGAGGAGGGGGAGGGTTTAAACGAGAGAACTGGGATCACTCGCTTCCTTTGGCTGATATGTTACTGAGGGACAGGTTTTTCCAGTTGGTTTTTCTGTTTGACATATGAATGAATTCATTTAGTAACCTTAAAAAAAAAAGAAAAGAAAAACACTGGTGTTTCATAGCTTTGGCTTGCCTGCTAATTATGTTGATAGAAATGTTTCTTCTTCAAGTGCCTTTGTTTTCTGTGTGGAAAAACACCCAAAGGTTTAGCAGAATGAGACAGGACAGAGGTCTTCGTGTGGATAGAGGTTTTAAGTTCTGTGAGCTCAGAGACTTGGTGGGCCTTGCTGACACCTAGGTCCCCACCTTAGATCAGTGCCTGGCATGTAATGAACACACAAATGTTTATTAAATTATTGAGTAAATTAGGTCTCAGGAAAACCATCCCCAGGTTCTCTCGAGGGGTGTCACACAGCCTGCTCACAAAGAGATGCTATGTTTTACATCACTTCAAGCTGCACGCCTGTCTTCTCTTCAGATGAGGAAGAGGGGCCCGCACAAAAGCGGGGCTTTTGTGAGTGGCTGGTGATGACTGTGGTTGCTGCCATTGGTCTGAACTAGAAACCGAGAGTGTGTCCCTGGATGTTTGAGGACTGGCCCGTGAATCCACCTGCCAGGTTGTGGGTGGGGAGACTGGTGTGCCAGTAGGTGGCAAGCAGGGCCCTGAGAGCCAGGCACCTGTCCCCTCCTGTCATTCCTCTCCTGTAATTCCATCTATGGATGGGCAGCAGCAGAAACAATGAGCATCTGGGTTGAGGTTTGGGGGTTCCTGGGAGGGAAGACTCATTTCTACAAGTGCCCAGCCTGCTTCCTGCACATCCTCTGAGGCTTGTGGATGAGGGAGCTCCCTCTCCCAGGCCCTAGGACTGATTCTAAGTGTCTGTGGGTATCTGCAGGTGAAAGTGTTAGGAGACACACTGCGCTAGATCTGAGTGGGCGTTCTCCATGTGACAGGGAGCCCAGCTCAGAGCTAGCAGAGCTGCAGGGTCTAGATTTAAACCCCTGGGCTGTCACTTGCTAGCAGGGTGACCTGGGTCAAACGGCCTGTTTCCTCATCTGTAAAACCAGGTGGTAATTGGAATTGGTGCCAGAAGTCGGGGGCACAGTGAGTGTTCAGTGGATGCTGGCTTTTGGTATCTTTATCATCACTACTGTTTTTGAGAACCTGTTGCACTGTAGATAGGATTTGTGCTGAACTTGTTAGAGGCCCCTGGGATTCAGAAGATATGGGTTGAAGTTCAAGTCTAGCTATCGACATGGGACATGGGACAGTTCCTTTCACAGCTGGTCATTTCTCATTTCTAAAATGAGTTATGATGGTGGAGATGGCTTGCTTTGGCAGCTGTAAAGGCCTCTGCATTTAGGTCATTTTATCATTTTCATCAGGATTTATCCCTACTTTTCCTGCAGCCAAGCAGTAGCCCTCGGGGTGGGTCTTTGCACGAGGCAGCTATATCCAGGTTTCCTTTTGGGGTGCAGACTAGGAGGATAAAGGCATGCTCACTCGTGCCAGGCCCTCCTTCCCCAGTCCAGGCCTGGGTGTACATCCCTGGACAGAATTCCTGGAACCCAGATGGCATTCCTAGAGCCCAGGCAGCTTCTAGGCGCCCACTTCACAGGCTTCCCCATGCCCTGCTTCTCGGGAAGTCACCACTACCCCCTCTTATAATGAGGAACTTCTGTTCTCAGGCACTGCCCTTGAGATACGGCAGCATGGTGTCCTGGGGCCTGCATGTGCCTATGAGGGGAACACAGAGGCCTGTTGTTGGTAATCCTAAAAGAGCCAGCCAAACGTGCTGAGCTGCCCATTGTCTTACAACCTATCTGCAGGTACAGCCTTCACTCCCTGGGGAAAGGAAAGAGTGAGGCCTGCTCTTGTGCAGGGGAGAAGGGGGCTTCACCTCTCTGGGCCTTAGTTTCTCCACCTGTAAAACGGAAATTCTAATGCTTGTCTATGAGGAACAAGCGAGATGATGCAGAATGTATGTTTAGAAAGTTGAAGCAGCAGAGGACCATTGTTGGGAACAGAGTTTTAGTCAAGTAGGAGTGCTTGCACATTGTATGAAAGCTTCCATAGACTCTGGGTCATGGGGGGCCCCCTCCCCAAATCAGTGCACAGTCTCCCTCCTTGCCCCCTCTTGGGGCTCAAGACTGCCTGGGCTGCAGCCCCTTATATGCCTCTCCATCCCTGCCCTCCCCACTCCATACCTGTTCCGTCTACCAAAAACCGGCCAGAGTCAAGGCCAGCAGTGTGCAGGAATCAGCACCCTAGGCTGTGCAGAAAGGGTGCTGTGGGCACCTTCGTTCTGGTCTCTCTGCCCTTGTGTTTTCAAAGTAATAGGATATCCATGAACAAACACCAGACCTGGAACACGGTGCAGGCCCCTCCTGTCAGCCCCGTGTTTTCTCCCGCCTCATCCACATGGGGCCTTAAAAGGCCACTTCGGCACCTGAAAGCTCTGTGCACAGGGTTTTGTTTTCAGTTCCTAATCCTTGTTGCCCCTGCATAAGGGACTCTGTCCTGTGCTGGAGAACTGGGGAGGCCAAGGCCGGCCAGAAAGATGCAGCCACTGATCCACAGGCCCCACCTGGGGACCCAAGGCAGTAGGCCCCCTTCACTTCCTTCCGATTCCCTGCGAACCATCCTGAGGGGCCAACATCCATACTCGTGGTCAGCCTGGAGGACTCAGGGATGTTTGGCAGACTGTCAAGTCTTCTTTCCCTGCCTGGCCTAGAGAAAGGCACTCCTAGAGCACCCCTAGGTGAGGGGAGGCTGCCTAGGCTTTCATCCCAAAGCAGGGGGGCAGGGGCCCCTGCCTGGCGTGACAGCCTACTCCTCTCTGCTGGGCAGTCTACTTGCCCAGTCCAGGCCCCACTCATAAAAACATAAAATCCCACCAACCTCCTCAGTTTGTTGTGAGGGTCAGAGAATGTCACATCAGGTCCTATGAACAGGAAGCACTTTGCCTGCCTATGAACAGGAAGCACTCAGTAAAGGTCAAGTCATTTTTCAAAACTATTTTAAAATGATTTGAGGGGCGAGTCCAACTCCTAAGTTTCCTTTCTTGATTGATGAATGAAGTTTTTTTTGGATCTGCTGGCCATAATTTTGGATGGAGATTCATTCACTCAATAGAGTCTAAGCATTGACATCAGGCACTATCCTAGGCACTGGGAATTCAGCTTTGAAAAAAACAGATATGTCTTGTCTTCTTGGAGTCTTAGGAATTTCAGCTCAGGCTGGAGAAGGTGGTTTCTGATACAAGGCACTTAATCCTCCTGAGTAAATGAAAAGGAGCTGCTCTGAGCATGGATGTGGCCATGGGAAGAAGGGACCACCATGTACAGGGGCCCTGCCTGGACTTTGGTATGTCCTCTCTTACTAATCACCTCCATAATCCTTTATGGTTTAGGCCTTGTCAGCCCTGTTTTATAGAAGTGGCAGCTAAGGCTCAAAGAGGTTTAAAAACTTATCCAAAGTCACACAGTAGTGGCAGAGGCAAGATTCAACCTGGGTCTTCCTAACTCCAGAGTCCATACCTTCTCCATGAAGCTGAGCCGCTGCAGTTCTGTTGTCTGGCCTTGTTGCAGCCCATGGACTGTGTGTCAGGCACAGAGAACTTCAGGAAAGGCTAAGGCATGAGGCCTCATCTCCATCTGGTTCTGAGAAGACACCTATGTACCCTGCACTATCATATGGACTGGGGTGGGGTCAGACAATGCCTTAGACAGGGGAGGCGGGGTTCCGGAAAGGAGAAAGGAATTCCTTTCTCCTGGGGCCTGTGTACGTGTAAGTTGCTTCAGTTGTGTCTGACTCTTTGTGACCCCATGGACTGTAGCCCACCAGGCTCCTCTTTCCATGGGTTTCTCCAGGCAAGAATGCTAGAGTGGGTTGCCATTCCCTCCTCCAGGGTATCTTCCCTACCCAGGGATCGAACCCATGTTGCTTTTGTCTTCTTCATTGGCAGGCAGGTTCTAGCGCCACCTGGGAAGCCTTCCACCTTGGGTGGTCTTGACCAAAGTTGCCCCCAGGAGGCAGCATTAAAACTGAACTTTGAAAAATGGCTAGGATTTTTGCACCCATTGATAGTGAAGAAAGGGATTCTCCAGGGCAGACACAGCAGAGCAGAGGCCTGGAAGCAGGGAGATGAGGGATGTGGGACCAGCTATTCTTTGTGACTGGACCCGAGGGGTGGGTGTGGAACCCAGAAGGGTTGTCACCAAGTCACCGAGGGCCTCAAGCACCAGAGTGAGTTCTCTGTCCTTTCCTGTCCTGGGGACCTAGGAGCTAGCAAGGGTTTCTGGACCCAGAGAGCTGTGCTTTAGAGGCTTATGGGAATCTGGGAACCTGATCTCTTTGGCTAGCCCTGAATGATAAACAGGAAGGAGCCAGATCCAGAAGGAATGCATTTATTTCATCTAAGCAAACATTTACTAAGCACAACCTCTATGCCAAGCACTGTAGTCAGTTTAGGGGCTAACAAGATATTGGAGAGGAAAGTAAGTCCTAGGTACTGTCCCCCAGAGAACTCATGGGCTGCCAGGGGAGGAGTGGCTGGGGGCTTACTGAGCTACATACCAGAGAAGGGTGGAGTGCTGTGAGCTATACTGGAGGAGGGGAGTTCTCAGAAGGCGGGATGGGGAGGTTTTGTGGAAGGCAGGCTTTTGTGCCAGACCTTGGAAGCTTCTAGACATCATACAGTTGGTGGTCATTTCAAAGACTAAATGAGGGAGATGCAATGCCTGCCTGGCCGGCCCTGTCACTTAGCTCTGAGATCCAGATGGTAACCCCCTCCCTTCATGCACAGGGTGGCAGGGTTGTCTTGAGGGTTAGAGCTAGCATGGGTGCTTGTTAACACTGACCCAACTTCAGGCCTAATTGATATGAAATCTATAATACAAGTAGGAAGGGGACCACCAACAGCAAAGGCTAACCTGGATGGAGGAAAGGCCTCCCAGGAGATCCGAGCTGGGTCTTAAAGATCTCATCAGATCAGAGCTGTGGAAGGACATTTAGGGCATTGTGAAGGGCCACCTCACCTGCCTTGGAGACAGAGGCTGGTGAAGCCGTTAACTGGACCACCTCTCCCACTGCCACCAGGGTTTTGGTCCCGTCATCGCACCAAAGATGAAGGGCTCCAGAGGCCTGGCCCTGCCTGCCTGAGTCTCCCCTCCCTCCAGCAGAACCCTGATTTCTGTTTGTAATTGCCTATAGGTGGAATTAATTAGATACTGTCATTCTAACAACTCACAGGGATGGTATGTTTTTTCTCTAAATGCAGATATTCTTTTGAGGGCTGTGTCTTCCTTTATCTTTTACAGAAAATCACTAAATTAAAAGAATTGCCCTTTAAAATTGCAGATTAAAGAGAAACTTAATTAGAAGGAATGAAAACAGTTGTGTTTGGAGCTTTTGTTCTTAACATTTTTTTTTCCCCCTTGTGCTGCTGAATCACTGCACTTGGAGTTTGTATATTTTTATTTTAGGTGGAATGATTTGCCTAATTAAGCCTGTCATTCATCACCACCTGTTCCCTCTAAAATATATGCCTTATTATTAAGCTTGCAAGCGAATGCATAAATTAATTCAGTGAGGAATTGCAGTGTTGACTGGAACATTATTAGGTTTTATCCAATTTATCTGCTATGGAAACCGATATTTTTCCCCAGTAAAATGAAACAGCAGCTCATTAAGTTTCTTCATTCAGTCAATTCTTTGAGCACCTATTATGTTGTGGTCATGTACTAAGGATGGGGGAATGGGGGCAAATATGGTGTAGCCTCTGCTCTTGAGGGGCTCATGGGGAACCAAACAAAGAAACTGGCCATTAGGGTACCATAGGCTGAGATCAGAAAACTAAGATCATGACATTCGGTCCCATCACTTTATGGCAAATAGATGGGGAAACAATGGAAACAGTGAGAGACTTCATTTTCTTTGGCTCCAAAATCACTGCAGACATGAAATTTTTAAAAGACACTTTTTCCTTGGAAGAAAAGCTATGACCAACCTAGACAGCATATTAAAAAGCAGAGACATTACTTTGCCAACAAAGGTCCATCTAGTCAAAGCTGTGGTTTTTCTAGTAGTCCTGTATGGATGTGAGAATTGAACTATAAAGAAAGCTGAGCACTGAAGAATTGATGCTTTTGAATTGTGGTGTTGGAGAAGACTCTTGAGAGTCTCTTGTACTGCAAGGAGATCCAACCATTTGATCCTAAAGGAAATCAGTCCTGAACATTCGTTGGAAGCACTAATGCTGAAGCTGAAGCTCCAATACTTTGGCCACCTGATGTAAAGCACTGACTCATTGGAAAAGACCCTGATGCTGGGGAAAATTGAAGGCCAGAGAAGGGGTCGATAGAGGATGAGATGGTTGGATGGCATCACTGACTCAATGGACATGAGTTTGAGTAAGCTCCAGGAGTTGGTGATAGATAGGGAAGCCTGGCATGCTGCAGTCCATGGGGTCACAAAGACAGTTCAGGTCAGACACGACTGAGCGACTGACCTGAACTGAGGCTGAGATCAAGGTGAGTCTGGGAAGGAGGTGAAGCCAGGGAGGGCTTCCTGAAGAGGTGACTCCTAAAGAGCAAGTGGAGTCAGTCAGGTGGATGAGGAGAAAGGCAAGAGTCCTGATGGTTCACACAAAGAACACAGCCTGGAAGGCGGCCTGGGGAGGCCTGAGACTAGGCAGGTTGCCGGGTGGTTGGTCTTGGGGACCCGCGCTCCTGCCGTGTCTGTTGCATGCTCCGTGCCTCTCTTCTCGCCTTGGGGGCCAGGAGGTGTGGAGTAGGACTCCATACTGGCAGGAGTTCCCAGATTCCGGTTTAGGCGGCGGAGCACCCAGACTGTGCGAGGTGAGAGTGCCTTGCAGTTCACCTGGTCTCCCACTCTTATCTGCCTGTGGCAGAACTAAGCCTAGAACCTCGTCTCCCACCTGCCCCTTCCCACACCCCCACTCTGCTACCCCTGGGGCACCGTTCCCCACTGGGGCCAGAGGCCTGCTGCACGGTCCTGTCTCCGTTCTCTCCATTCCCCAAAACCAGAAAGTTAGCAGACGGGAGGCTCCATGGGAAAGTGCACACTGGTCCCGCCCTCCCTGATCCCACCTCCCTCTGTGCCCCAATCTCCATCGCAGCGCAGTATTGCACAGGAGTCTTCCCTGACTTGCCCCGCGAGTAGTCAAGTCCCGTTGGAAACACCTCCCATGTGCCTGTCATCATTGAGGGATTCAGCCTCCATCACCTTCCCTATCTCTCTGCCTTCAGGGTCACCCCTAAACCCTCTCTCCATCAGCAGTCAGAGAGGTCTTTAAAGCCCAGTCGGAAGGATGGAATTCCTTGATTCGACCCACACATCGCATCAAGTCTCAGCTCTTTAGAAAGGTGACCAGGCCCTCACCTGTCTACCTGATCCCAGTGCTGGCCCCTGCCCAACGTCACCCATCCAGGGCTTTGCAAGCTCGGTGGCTCAGGTCAGAACCTGCTTCACCTCTCCCTCACACCCTCTCCCAGGACGTGTACCCCATTTGACTGCTTGCCCTGAGGGCTGGTGTGGTTCCCTGCGAGCTCTGACTGGGGAGCTGGGCTGCTGGAAGCCAGGGGAAGGCCCGTGGTGACATATGTGTGGGGGCCCCAGCTCTGAACATCACCCCTTTATCACCACTGTGAAAGCTCAGCTCATCAGCCAGATGGAGGAGGATGTTTGTTTCTCAGACATCCAACCCCAGGACCTGTCCCCTAGAAGGGCCTTGAGGTCATTGCCACCTGGCTGTCTGTCCCCATGGTTGGACACAGGATAGAACTGTAGCCAGAGAAGAGGGCAGGGAGCCCCCAGGAGAGTCCTCACTCTGCCCCAGTCCTGGCATCATAGGCTGTGGGTGTCTGGAGGTTGGGGCTTGGCCTCTGTCATGTTTTCTCATGGAGCTTAAGGTTTTCTGTGAGCCTTCTTCACCTGGACTTGCCAGCCCTGTCCTCCAACGCTCAGGCCGAAAGCCGGTAGTGACCTTGACCCTCTGTCTCTCTCTCCCTCCATTCTGAAGACATGCACACACAAGTCCGATTCTCAGTCACTTCCATCCACCTCTCCAATGCCAGCCCGTCCTACAGGAGCTTCCTCACTGCTCGGCCTTGCTCCTCGTCCATCTCATTCTCTCTCTCTTTTTAATTAACAAACTTTTGTTTTTTTAAGAGTGGTCTTAGGTTCACAGCAAAATTGAGATGAAATTATGGAGAGTTCCCATAGACCCACATCCTCCATCCCTTTTCAGCCCATCAGTCCTGTTAAAGAGTACCAGGTCGAAAGCTTTCCCCATCAGAAGTCAGAATGGCTCTTCATTTCTCTCAGAATAAAACCAGAGTCCTTCCCAGGGTCCACAAAACCCCCAACCATGTGGCCCTGCTCCCTCCCACTCCTCTGGGCCTCAAATCCCACCCAATTGAATCCACTCTGGTTGGCCTGGGCTGAGTTGTTTCTCAGTCACCCTCAGCCCGACCCTAAAGTCAAGGGCCTTGAATCTGTTCTTCCTTCTCCCCAGAATGTCCTCCCCCTAGACGTCCACACTGCTCGGCCCCCTTCCTCCAGGCATTTATTCAGATGCTGTCCTTTGAGAGGCTGCCTTGTCCTGCTTTCCTTTTCTCCAGAGCACTTAGCCCCAGCTGGTGTGCTGTGGATCGGACTTACTTTACTTGTTGTCTCTCAGACCCTGAACTCCTGAAGTGGAGATTTCTGTTTTGCTCAGTGCTGTTTCCCCAACCGCGAACCATACCTGGCCCACGTGGACAAGAGTCTAGAAGGGAGAGCCTGCCAGACCCCGCTGCAGTCATGAGAGTGACCAGACATGTGGGTCCAGCCTGTCTCGAGCCTTCCGTTGGCAGGAGCCCCCCTCCCTGCTGCTTTCTGTGGTGATTAATAGAGAAGCCTGTCTCAGAGGGATGGAAATGCTCCGCCGCCCTGATGGATGATCTGGCTCCGTGGCTGAGATGCACGAGTTCATTCACCATCCTCAGTGGTCCATAGACCGCCGTCACCACTGTCAGGGCAGGAGTTTCCCACCGCCTTCCGTGAACATGAGGTTGATTGCTGTGTAGCTGGGGTCGGAGGACGGCTTGCTGGCTAGGGCTGGGGAGATTTCTACCGTTGTGTGTCTGTGGGCCTGTAGCTGGACGTGGCCTTGGATACATGGTTCCGCATGCCCTGGCCCAGTTTGTTCAGCACTTAGTATATGCTGGGCCAGTCGAGTGTAGTCCCTCATCTGATTCCCACAGCAGTGGGTATGATAAGAAATAGGGCTTCGGAGAAGTGGAGTGGCTTAGCCAAGGTGCACAGCTGGTCATGGCCAACTTCAGAGGGGGACTCAGGGCAGTTCGGAGGCTTCTGTGAGGTACTTAGTACGTGTCCACATTGAGTAGGCGTGATCAGAATAACGAAGGCAAACCTTTATGATAGCATTTACTGAGCATGCCAGGCGCTCTGCCGAGACGGCTGTTCACCCCGTGGCAGGCTTCTCACAACAGCCCCACGAGTTGGGTACGGTCGTCATCCCTAGTTTTCAGATGAGGCAAGCGGAAGCCCAGAGACATGACTTGCAAGGTGGACTACTGGTCTCTGCCAACACTTCTGGCAACTCCAATTTTGTTGTTTTTAAAATACTTATTTATTTAGTTGCAGCCTGCAGGATCTTTCATGGTGGCACAAGGGCTCCAGAGCACATGGGCTCAGTAGTTGCAGAATGCAGGCTTAGTTGCCTGGAGGAATGTGGGAAACTTAGTTCCCTGACTAGGGATCAAACCTGCATCCCCTGCACTGGAAGGTGAATTTGTAACCACTGGGCCACCAGGGATGTCCTGGGAACTCCAGTTTTAGCTCAGTATTTTCCAGGGTCCTGCCCTCCAAAGCTACCTCCCCAGCCCATGGGTGAAGGATGCTCCTGCAGGTCCAGGGCTGGAAGGAAGGCACACTGGAGGGCTCATCCCACTGTGCTGGGCACTGCTCCAGCCTCACCTGGGGGCTAGTCTGGGACGGGGCTGGCTGTGTGGAGGGCCCACGCGGTGGGGTGAGTATAGAGGAGCAGACGGCTGTGATGGAACACACCCCTCTATTGGAACTCTCTGGTTGTCCCAGGAGAAAGAGGGCAGATGTGGCCAGTGCAGCCCTGGGCTGGGGGGAGGGTAGGAGAATGGAGGAGGAGAGGAGCCACTTGGAGGCAGGTTTTGGGCACAAAATAAAGAAAAACTTTGCCCCTGATAACTGTCTAGGGAGCAGAGCCCCCGCTGGGAGTACCATGTCCCCTTTGATGGAGGTTGCGGGAGGGTTCCTTTGGGGATAAGGCTGAGCTCAGTGGCCTCTGGAGATTCAACCAGCCCCTCGATTGCACCATCTGATTGTGACGGCACCTCACATCCTGGTTTGGGAAGCCCACAACTTTTGAGCTACGTTTATTCATTGCCTGGAGCTCTTCTGCCTGCAAATTATAAATCATCAACCAACCGTGCTGATTTCCTGGCCCCACTATGTGCCGCCAGTAACTTGTTGGGCTGAGCTCTGGGTAACCAGGTAACCGTGCTCTTTCTCTCTCCCCCACAGCCCAGTTTAATGGCAGTGAGAAGCGGCAGTCATCCCCTTCGCCTTCCCGGGACCGGCGGCGCCAGCTTCGAGCTCCGGAGGAGGCTTCAAGCCCATCAAACATGGGAGCCCTGAGTTCTGTGGGATCCTGGGAGAGAGAGTGGACCCTGCTGTGCCACTGGAGAAGCAAATGTGAGTCCTCAGGGAGTAAAGCTCAGTCTCAGCGGCCAGTTCGCGGAGTTACTGTCGATGCTCATAGAAGGCCGAGCCACTGTTGAGTCTGCCCGGTCAGGGTTAAAGCACACCTCTGATTCCTGGCCCTGTGCCTCCTCTCCCTCCTCTGTATCACCTGCCTGCCTTCGGTTGGCTGGTAGGAAGGACAGTGAGATCATCCACATGCTGTTCTCCTTACTTTTGTATCCTCCTTTCTAGTTTCATCATGCAGCAAGTGAGCTTTTAAAAAGCTAAATGTATATTAAACCCTCCTGCGTGATTTCATATTAGCTTTATTTTATAGTAGGAGTGATGTTTTTGCCCCACATCCCTAGAAGCTCAGATGGTAAAGAATCTGCCTGCTGTACAGGACCCGGGTTCGGTCCCTGGATTGGGAAGATCCCCTGATGAAGAGAATAGCTCCCCACTCCAGTACTCTGGCCTGGAGAATTCCATGGACAGAGGAGCCTGGCACGCTATAGTCCATGGGATCACAAAGAACCAGACACGACTAACACATACACATGCTAAATCCTGCTGCCTATTAGCTTTATTTTATAGCAGGAGTGATCTTTTTGCCCCACATCTGCTTGATCTTAGTTGGGCAAGACCTTGGCACCCTTGATTTGGGTTTCCCTCAGAGAGTTCCCAGCTTTAATCAGCATCCAAGTCCCATCCCTGCTGCCCCTTGCCCCCTGCTTCTCCACAACACTCCGGTCAGTGTTGTCTCCAGCCCCTTGACCAAGATGGTCGTCTCCTTTCTCTGCCGGGGTCTCGGGTCCCTGCTCTGCTCTGAAACCTTCCATGGCTCCCCACCGCCTCCAGGATAAAATCCCACCTCCCAAAATTGCCACTCGCTCTGTGAATTGTTCCACATACCTGCCCTAGAGTAAATTTCTCTAGGACTTAACAAAGCACATCCTGGATCCCATGCTCATACCATCAGGGACATTGCCCTCTTTACAGGTGAATGTGGGGTAAGTGGAGTTTATCATCTTATTGCAAAATGAGAAAATCGGGACCCCAAGAGATGTGGAGCCTTGGCTAGGATCTCCTGGCTCAGAGTGCTGAGGCAGGATTCAAATTCTGTGGCTCGACCCCACACCTTCCTCTCACTTCCCTCTTGTATGCAATTTTCCCTCACCCTTCACACGTGGCCGGCACAGAGTAGGCACTCAGTAAGGCCAGGAGCTTAGCTGACACCAGCGGGTTCCTTGTGAGACCTCGTCGAGTGCATCATGTTCTATATTAGTCTCCACCCAGGGGATTCTGGTCTCGCCCGCCCGGCAGTGCATCCCTCACAGGAAATGCTCCCTCACTGAGCAGGATGCAGAGTTTTCCGAATGATGTCATGTGCTCGTGTGCCCTTTTTTAAGTGTGTGCTGCAGCCTCCTTTGTGACAGCCCTGCGCCTGCTGCACAGAGCACATGGGTAGAGGGGGGAGGGAGAGGCTCCCAGCAGGTGTCATGTTAATCTCTTACGTCTCACAGCCACACAGATTGGGTGGCAGGTTTTGCTTATTTCTGATCAGACTGTGCGCTTTTTAATCAACAAACAAAATATAATCCAGAGAAGCCTGGGAGCTATTCAGCGTGCATCCTAACCCAGGTCTGCCTGGGCTCAGCGGCCCAGCCTCCCCTCTGCTCACACCCGGACGGACTTCATGAGCCCTGTGAGGGCAGGTCTGCATTTCCTTTCCCGTTCCCACCCAAAAGGCCCTCAGCCAAATCCAGAGTCGTGGCTGGCTTTTCCTCCCCATCGTCTCATCTCCCTGGGATTATTCCAGCCTGCTAGAGACCTGCCTCATCACCCAAGAGGTAGGGTGGTGGGCTTAGGTAAGATCCCACTTCCAGCAGAGCCTGAGGACCCAGGACCCAGGCCGAGAGGTTCACTGTATCCCACCCGGGCTGATGCTGCCTCAGAATTAGTAGGCACTTCCAATTCCCGACTTCTCCCCACCCTAGTGTGGGGGAGAGGGAAGGTGGGCACACTGAGCAGGTGCCCCAGTCTTAGAGGGTTGTCAGGGATGGGTAGTCACACTTCTGCCCAGGCACCCAAACTACTCACTGGCCCTCCTGGGACAGTGGAAAGGCTACTCAGGTACTAAGGGGTGACTGCTCCCCAGCCTCCTAGAGGCAGCCCTCTTGGGACAGTGGAAAGGCTGCTCAGGTACTAAGGGGCGGCTGCTCCCCAGCCTCCTAGAGGCAGCCCTCCTGGGACAGTGGAAAGGCTGCTCAGGTACTAAGGGGCGACTGCTCCCCAGCCTCCTAGAGGCAGCCACCGCCCGCTCCATTCTGCATTATTATTACCAGCAGCACATAAACATGTCCTAGTCATGAGCTTCTTGGTGGTGTTCAGTCGCTCAGTCATGTCCGACTCTTTGTGACCCCATGGACTGCAGCACTCCAGGGTTCCTGCCCTTTACCATTTCCTGGAGCTTGCTCAAACTCTTATCCACTGAATCAATGCCATCCTACCATCTCATCCTCTGTCACCCCCTCCTCCTGCCCTCAATCTTTCCCAGCATCAGGGTTTCTTCCAGTGAGTCAGCTCTTTGCATCAGGTGGCCAAAGTTTTGGAGCTTCAGTTTCAGTATCAGTCCTTCCAGTGAATATTCAGGCTTGATTTCCTTTAGGATTGACTGGTTTGATCTCCTTGCTCTCCATTGGGCTTTCAAGAGTCATCTCCAGCACCACAGTTCTAAAACATCAATTCTTAGGCGCTCAGCCTTCTTTATGAACTTCTTAAAACAAACAAATAAATAAATCTCGACTGGACATCCCCATCTGACTCCAGCCCCTGTTGGGAACGTAAGCTCCGTGAGGGCAGGAACTTGTCGGGGTCACCATTGCGTGCCCAGTGCCTAGATTGGTGCCTGGCACATAATAGGTGCTCAGTGAATAGGTAGCTGTCCCCTTGGTTAAACAGAGTCCCCAGAGAGCTGTCAGGCATTCGCTCTCCCTTCCATTACCTCCCATTCTCTCATCCGCCCCAATCTGCTTCCCTTTTCTGCCCGGATAACCACCTGACCTCTTCTGACCCCTGTGACAACCAGCACATTAGACGGCTCCTTCCTTCTAAGACGCTCACTGCTCCCGGTTTTCCTCTGCCTCCCCCGCCGGCTCCTCACCTCAAGCTGACCTGAAGGTTATACTGTCCAGGGCTCGGTTTCCAGCTACGTGCTCTCCCTGGGTTGTCTCCTCAGGATGCTGGTAGTGAGTCACCAGTTCCCATTCCCAACCCACACCTCTCCCAGAACTCCTAACTCCTACGGACAGCTGCCTTCTTGGCATCTCCACTTGGCTGACGAATGGGCATCTTAAATTTAACACGTTCAAAACCGGACTCCTGATCTCCTGGACACTCGCTCCTCCCCAGTTTGCCCACCTTCCCCACCCCACCCCAACAGCATCACGTCGACCACGTTGTTCAAGCCGCAGTCCTGGAGTCATCTGGATTCCTTTGTTGGCGTCACACCAGCATCTAGTGCATTACTAACTGCCAGTTTTCCATCCAAAGCACATCTCGAATCCATCCATTCCTGTCGTCTCAGGTCCTCCCATCTGGATCACTGCAGAAGCCTCCTCGCCTGTCTCCTGCTTCACTTCCCCTCTGGCCATTCTTCAGGGTAGCCTGGCTACCCTTTTGTAAAATCATCCAGAGCAAGTATCTCTTAACATCTCTATTTAAAACTCTCATTGCCTTCCCTATGCTTACAATGAAATCAGACTTCTTCCTGTGGCCCACACACCTCGGGGAACTGGGCCCCGCCTCCTGTTCACCTGCATCCTGTCCCACTCCCCACAGTCGAAGCACTGACCCATTCTTGCTGCCTTTTTGCTCCGTGAACACCTCAAGCTCATTCCTGCCTCTGGACCTTTGCACTTGGCGCTGCCTCTGCAGTGAATGTGTTTTCTTTGGCTCTTCACATGATTGGCTCCTTCTCAGTGCAGATTCTCAGGTCAAATGTACCTCCTCGGAGTTGCCTCCCTGTCCATTCATTCCATAGTAGGCACCTCCCCGACCCCAGTCACTGCCTTATCACAAACCCAGTATTCCTATACAGCAGTTGTCACTATCTGAAATTGTTTCCTGAATCTGTTGGTTGACTCTCTATCTGCCTGCATCAGCCCTTTGAGAACAAGGATATAGTAAGTGGTGAGTAAATAACTGCGTGATCTCATGGGTGTTGGATGGACTGGGTGGTGATGGTTGAGTCTTCTTAATTCCCATGGCTCAGGCCTGAGTGGCCAGCTCTACAAAGTCCAGTGCATCCCCAAGATGGCCTCCTGCCTGGATTCTTTCAGTTCAGGCAGGTCCTCCTTGGGCCCAGGGTTGCAAGCCAGGCCCATCCTTCTCCTGGTAGCCATCCCCATCCTGACAGTCTGCCCTCTCCCCATCCCCCAGTTGAGCGTCCTGTGCCTCTTCTCTCCTCATCTCCTCCCAAGTCCCCTGCCTTTCTCTACATGTGGAATGGCTGGAGCAGCTGGGGAAGGAACCAGCAGCTTATCCTGTTTACCCACCAGGGCTCACCCTTAATGAGGATCCAGAACCCCCGAGGCCCATCTGCCTCCGCCTCCCTTAGAGCCTCTTGTCCTGTGCTCTGGGAGTCGGACTCAGGCAGCACCTCCCTGGAGACGACTTCTTGGCCTTCCCTGAGGACGGCTCTGCTTCAAATAGCTGAAACTTGCGTGGCTAATAACACAGCATTTTGTCAGCTCACTGGGGCTGTGTTGCACAGGTGAATTTTCTGGAAAACAACCTTGGCCAAACTGTTAACTCTCATCTCTAAAGTCAGCTCCATCCTTGTCTAACCTCATCTCCCAGTTACACTCACGTATCTTTTCTTAAAACATACACTGGCCCGTCACATCTCTGGGAGTGTTGTAATTATGGCAACCCATGCAATTTCTAGCGTCACATCTTCTTAATTTCTGTGTAAGTATAGACAGGAAGGTGGGTCTGCAGTGTACACCTCCCCTTGCCTTTTCCTTAGCGAGTCCCCCTCCAGATGTCTAGCCCTGGGTCTGACCTGTGAGCGGTCACCTCTTGGGCCATCAGTGACTCTGTCACAAGCTCATTGGACAGGGATACTCACATCTCTCTCACTCTGCAGTCTTTGCTTTCCTAGAGCTGGTTGAGTTGGGTGGTTTTTTTTTTTTTTAGGTTATAATTATGTCATCTTCACTGTTGCTAACTGTTTAGAACACTGCCTTATAAATGGCAGAACGTGCAGAGAAAGGCAGTGTGATGCTTTTCTCCACACAGGATGTCTGTATCAGAACTCTCACGGGTACTGTTCACAGGGCACTCCTGGCCCAGGTTCTGGAGACAGGCTCCTCCATACACCTGGGGGAGGTATAAAATTAAAATGCAGTCTACACAGCAGCAGCCTGAAATACTGGTAGTTGGGGAAGTGACCTTTGGCTGTCTGCAAGTTCACTTCTCTTTTGGCTGATGCTGGTAGCTGCCATTTGCTGAAACTCACCCATTGCAGGCTCTCCATCAGCCCTTCAATGCATCATTCTGTTTAATCCTCACAACCCCAAAACAGGAATAGAGTGACCCTAACTTAGCAAACTGAGTTGCACCCAGATTTAGCTTCTTGCCCCAGACTCCCAACCGGCCAGTGGCAGAGCCAGGTCTGTGCCTCCGTGGCCAAAGCATGATCTGTCCTTGACCACTGGCACCTCTGGTTCCCTTCCTAACCACATCTCTGGCCATCTTCCCACTAATCCGATCCCTCAGAGACCGTACTGTAAGGAAGCAGTGACCTGTTTTGAGTACACCTACTGACCAGCGTCCAAGGTCTTCACTCTGCCGCTGAAATTTTACCTTCAACTCTTCCAATCTTGAAAACCCACGTCCCCCTTTTGTCTTACACTTGGGGCCTTAGCCAGGCATCTGCCACGGCACCCCTCCCATGTGATTCTGCCGCTCACCACGCGCTGCCCGGAAGCAGAACTGCTGGGATTCCCACGGGGCCGGTCGATGCCAGACGCACTTGGCGGGAGACTGGTTTGGCCACCCCACCCCACCGCCTGCTTTCCTGAGTGACGAGCACCGCCCTCTGTCCCGCAGGTGTCGCAGAGCCAGCACGTGTCCCGCCTGTTAGCGCCCTCTGATGGCTCCGTGTCTCTCAGAGAAACCAGAGTCCTCGCATCACTCTGTGCGCAAGGCCCCAGCCCAGCCCTGCCATGGGTCCTCTTAGGCCTCAGTGCCCACACCGCCCCCTTGCCTCAATCTGACCGTCACTGGCCTTCTTGTTGCTTCCAAAACATGCCAGGCATCCTGCTTTGGCTGCCTTTCTCCTGCCAAATAGGCTGTTTTCCAGCTTCTTCCTTTGTGGCATCTTCCCTCAGCTCCTTCAGGTCCATACTGAAACATCACGCCCTGCAGAAGGCTTCCCTTGCAGTCCCTCCCGCCCGCTCCAAGCCGGGCGACCCTGCTCCATGTCCTTCATGGCACCCACACTAGACTCTGCGCTTCACGGTGTGGAGGCCAGGTTTGCTCACCATACTCTCCCCAAGGCCTGCATGCAGCAGGCGCTCTGTCAATGTCTAATGAATAACTGAACACACACGTGCACAGGCACACGTGATATCTGCACGTACAGGGACGCTGCCTAGTGACAAGGAGGCCCAGGATGCCCACAGCTGCCCTCCAGTGGGGCTGAGCCTCCTCGGGGCAGATGGGATTCAGGATGTCAATGGTAGGGGTCTGTCCCTGCTGAACTCTGACCCCATCTCTTCTCCGCAGATGGTATCACGGAGCCATCAGCAGGGGTGACGCTGAGAACCTGCTGCGCCTCTGTAAGGAGTGTAGCTACCTTGTCCGGAACAGCCAGACCAGCAGGCACGACTACTCCCTCTCCCTGAAGTGAGTAACCTCGGCCACCCCTGGCCCTCGGCAGCCTCCCGCGATGTGCGACCCGGCCTGTCTGTCTGAGGCAGAAAAACCTGCCAGTGTCCCCCCGGGGAAACTTGCCAGCATGAATTATTTTAAGCCTTGCTTTTCCAATTTGATCTAATTCTCCGGGACACAGAGGAGTTTTTATATTCTCCATTTCTGCCTCCCTTGAAGAGAAGGGGCATTTTCCTAGAATTTATATTAAATATCCAAGAATAGCTTCCACATCTGCCGTGAGCCAGGGACTATAGAAGCACTTAGCGTGTCTCGTCCCTCCTTCAAACCCCACGACAGCCCTTTGAGGAGAAACATCTTGTCCCCGTTGTGCAGATGAGGAAACTGAGGCTCAGAGAGGGGCCAGGGCTGACTCGAGGGGGCTGGGTCAGCACTCAAGGCCAGGTGTTTGATGCCCCACTGCTCCTGCTGCCCCCTTTCCTTATGGTGAGAACCACCCTTTCCTTATGTTCTTGGCTACTGTTTGGGAAAGTCTCCCTTTTATGTGTCGCACGAAGGTTGTAGGGAACCCCACAGAGAGCCAGGAAGAATCTTGCTGACATGATCACCTACAGCTGCTTTGTATTGCTTTAAGGATAGGTGGCCCTCAAATAAGAAAAAGGTTTTTTGATTGAGGGTTTCATCCTTCAGTGCTGTTGCTGGATGGAACCCAACAGATTGACTAAAACCCATTTTACAGATAGGAAAAGTGAGGCTAGGAGAGAGAAGGGATTTAAAGAGTTAATGACAGAACTGTGATATAAACCCAGGTCCTTCAGCCAGCACAGACCACCAGAAAGCAAGCAGCTGCCTGCTTTCTTTCTACTCAGCTTGCTGTTATTCAAGGCCGGGTGATGCAGAGAGAACTGCTAGGACGCGTCAGGAGAGCCCTGTGCAGGCCAGCCATGAAGTCAGTAGGGTCGGTGCACACAAGCAGAGAGAGACTGGCCTGGGCTCTCTGCTCATGACTGACCCCACCTGCAAGGGACCGTGACAAACTGCAGAGCAGAGCCTGGGCAGGAAACAGAGGCACTGGAAGTCTGCCTGGAGAAGGGAGGATGTGTGGGGACGTGGAGGAACCACAGATCTCTCAAGGACAGCAGGGCAGAAGTGGTAGATGGGGCGTTATGGGCATGTGGATTCCAGGTCAGCAAGGGTGCGGTTATTTAACCCTTCAAGCCTATCAGGAATCAGAGTTGCCTCAGAAGGTAATGAGTGTTTCATCACTGGGGATGTGCAACCAGGAGCTGGACAACTGCCTTGCCAGGGAGGACATTGAGGGGATTTCTGAGCCTCTAGGAGGGCACTCAGGGCAAGCGGCACATGGATACTTCATTGTCCACCATCAGGCCTGACAGCTTGGAATCAGGCCGGTTTTATTGCAGCCAAGGAGAATTCAGTATGCTAAACTGTAGCTGGGCTGGTGGCGGCCAAAATCAAAGGGCTGTCCCTGCCTAGGGGAGAGGGCAACAGCGGGGAGAGGGGCACACCACTGCTGTGCTGCTGGGGTTGGGGGTCTTGAACTCCCCACTGCTCCATGCTGCCCCTTCCCGCCCCCACTGTTCAAGGTAACCTAGCAACCCGGGTGCCCATGAATGATGCTTCCAGATCTTCACCTTCCTGCCACAGGTGAACTGTGCCTTTCTGGGCTGCAGGAGGTGAGAGAGGTGAGTGACATCGGAGATGAGACTCTGTGTCACCATCCATCCTTCCTTGCTGACCCGGACAGACTGCCCACTCCCTGGTCTTCCTCACACTCATCACACTGGCCGTCTCTGAGCTCCTCAGTGTATTTCATTCTTCCTGGAATTGGTCATCTGGGACCAGGCCAGAGGCATCTTCCCTAGAGGACTGATTGAAGGCACAGAGGAGGAGGTGGGGCACCCCATTCCAGCCCAGTCATTCCTGTGCATGGCAGGGGCCCATCGCGCCTTTGTTTATTCACTGTTTATTCACTGGGAGCACATGAGGATTCTTGAACCAGGGGTGGGAACTACTAACACCAGCAGGGCCCACAGGGTCCGTTCCCCAACACCCCGAGCCCGAGTCATTCGTCATGTGGACAGACACAAATGCTGGCTCACACTTCAGAAGAGTGTGTGTGTCGCAGTTCTAAGGGCGTATTTTCCTTTTTGTCCCGGGTTTGCTCCCTTCTCCGGACCCTCCTGCTCTGCCACGGCTTACAGTCCAGGGGCTGGGCTTTCCCACTCCCCGACCTCGTGGCCTCGGCAGCCATGTCACGTTTCTGAGCCTGTGTCCTCACCTGTGCACGAGAGGCAATGCTGTTCTCCATATAGACGGAGAGGCCCATCAGTGTCCCTGGCTCTCTGGATTTCCCTGGCTTGCTGTGGCCGGATTCCCTGCACCTCCCGGGCAAGGGGAGAAGGTGGAGGAGACTGAGGGCACAGATCATGGGGGCCTGTGCTGGAACCTCGATCAGAGCACTCTGCCAGCAAGCCCGGGTTTGTCTTCCTGCACCCGTCCTGTCTGTTCTCATTATCAGGAAGCGCAGTCTGGATGACTGGTCTCTGCCTACAGATGCCGAGGTAGAGGGTATAGTTTTGCATGCTTGTCTGGAGCCATTAGATCCCAAATACCAGAGGGGTGGTCTTACCTGGTCAGCTTTCCCTCAAAGGAGGCCAGAAGTGGGGAGGAGGGTTGGGCGGTCCATGGCTGGTCAGGGCAACCTACTACAGGGAGTTGGGCTTGTTTTCCAGAGCAGCCCCAGTAACCAGCCAGGCTGCCAACCAAGGGAGAGACACCTGGCATTCATCACCTCAACCCCAAATGGAACTGCCCTGGTACTGAATGTCCCAGCTGCTTGAGGCAGGTTCCAGCTTTGCCAGCCACCATGGAGGTTTGGGGTCTCTCTGATGCTGAAGGCTGCCTGGCAGGGGTGGGGTGGGGAGTGGCATTATCAGGATTGCAGTGCATATTGACATTGGAATTCTGGCTATGTTATCATGTGAGCCTTGGGCCCTGCTGCGAGGGTGTTCTGGGGAAGAGAGAGTTTGGAGGAATGTGGCCCCAGGGGACAGGGCTCTCCACCCCAGAGGACAGGGCTCATCCATCCATCCCTTGGCAGATACTTATCAGAGCCCTGGGTACCAGGCATGAGGCTGGGAAGAGGGGGGAGCAGAGGTGAGGACAGTCTGGCCCAAGCAGCAGAGCTTCCAGTCTGGGCCTTGTTGCTGGCAGAGGCTTGGGGGCCGGAGCTGGCATAAGGGTGGGAGAGTCTGGAGAAGCCGCAGGGCAGAGGTACATTGAACCTTAAGGAGAGGGTAGGTATTCCTTAGGAAGGGACAGTTGGTGGGCATCTCAGGTAGAGGGGACACGCCAGGCAAAGCCCTGGAGATGCAGAAGAGCCTAGGCAGGCTCAAGCCCCACAGAGGAGCTAATACTCAATTCTTAGAGATGGGGCCACCCTCAGGCATCCATCGTATGCTTAAACCTCACTTCCACCCTGAGTACTCGCAGTACTTCACAATTTAGAAAAGCTGCATGTTGGTGTCGGGACAGCCCCACGGGGTGGTCATGGCAAACATCACCACCCTCATCATCAGTGTCGAACCTCTAGTGCCCTTAGATGCCCAGCCGGTCCAGTCCCCTGGCTTTGTGGCCAGGGAGGCCGAGACCCAGAGGGGACTCACGACCGACCCAGCTACCCAGCTGCAAGTGACCACACAGACAATAGAGATGGTGTCTGCATCCCACCATGGAGACCAGTCAGATCCCTGGACCAGGCCAAGCAGCCACCCACCTGCCCCTTCACCAAAAACTTTTCCCTGCACCCATGGTAATCCAAGACGGTGCCTGCCCTCCTCAGTTCCTCACATCCCTCCATGGCAGCGGCCCCCACCATGAGGCAGTCTCACAGAGGTCCCGCCTCGTCACTTTTCAACACTGTCCTCAGCCCCTTCTGCAGAACTCTCCGTCTTCCCAGCTCCAGCCTGACCCAGCAGGGCCCTGGGCCATCGGCCGCCAGCGCACACCATTGACCCCTGGTACACTCACTCTCGCCTCAGGAAAGCGAAAGGTTGAGCTCTTAGAAGCTGGCAAGAAAACATCACCCTCTTACACAGTTTCCTGTCTGGAAAGGCAAGCAGTGGGAGAAAGGGATTTGAAAAAAAAAACTCATTAAAAGGGTTCTTTAGGCACTTTGGACTATGAATGACTCTTTGCAAGTTCTAGTTTCATGAGTTTTTGCAAGGGAATCTGGACAGATGAAGGAAACGGGACTTCAAAGACTGGAGGGTTTACAGCTGGGAGGTAGGGAGAGCACCAGGGCCTCCTCGTGTGCTTGGGAGGGGGACAGACAGGGTGACCCTCCAGGCCTCATCAGAGATGCCCCTGCTGCTTTGACCTGGGCCCAGCCCAGCTCTCTTTAGGCCCTGAGCTGCCATCCCCAGTAGGGTACACAGCCCCAGGGAGGCCTCAAAAGGTGCCTTCAGCTTTCCCACAGGCAAACTGCGCAACAACCTTGCAAATATGGCCCAGATTCTGCCCTCAAGAGACATTTCTGACCTTTCCATCAGATTGCAACTCAGCCCCGATCTCTCAAGAGTCTTCCTTGGCCCATAAGCTCTGTCCCTTCAGTTTCTTGTCAATTACTGGGCTCCAGTCTCCAGGAGTTCATAGCCCAAGTGGGGAAGAAGTGGCATTTACACCGGTAAATAGCAGGTAGATGTCAGGCACCCAACAAACTGTAGTTCCCTTTATCCTCACCTGCAGCAAGATGTTTCCCTTTGGTTCCTCCTGAGACCCTCAGCAGAGGTTAGGTTTCTGCTTGAACAACTTATTGACCAGAGACATGTTAACAAATCTTTTGTTACTTGGACATTATTGACCAGAAACATTTCAATATTCACTTACATAACAAATCATCGGTCACAGGTGTCAAATATTCACAGAACATGTTTAAGGCTACCTAAGGCAGAAAGTCGGCTTCCCCTGATGGCTCAGACAGCAAGAGACCTGGGCTCAATCCCTGGGTCTGGAAGACCCCCTGGAGAAGGGAATGGCTACCACTCCAGTATTCTTGCCTGGAGAATTCCATGGGCAGAGGCGTCTGGCGGGCTACAGTCCATAAGATTGCAAAGAGTCAGACATGACTAAGTGACTAACACTTTCACTTTTTCACTTTTCAAGGCAGAAAGTGCTCAGGTCCGTGAAAGAGGGAAGGAACCAGAAGAGGAGGTGTTGGAAAGCTGGGCAGGTTTTAGACTGTGGACAGAGAAGAGAGGCAGCCAGGCAGAGAAGATGGCACAGAGACAGGAAAATGCAGAGCTTGTGTAAGAATAACAAGTAACATTGGCAGGAGCCAAGGAGAAAGGTGGCACTGGTCATCCAGCTGAGGAACTGGGGCTCTATCCTGTACATCAGGGAGCACTCCTGAGGGTTTTGAGCAGGGTTGCAGGCATGTCCCCAGAGCTGTGCTCTAGAACCATTCATGAACCGGGTGTCAAGTGGAGCATCACTCTGCCTCCCTGTGCTCTCGCATGTCCACAGACATGCCACCAAAGCTAGCACAGTCCAAAAAGTGGGCGGGAGTCCCGGCGGAGATCACTTTTAAAGATGCAGAGTGAGGGACTTCCCTAGCAGTCTAGTGGTTAAGATTCTGCACTTCCAGCGCAAGGGGCTCAGGTTCAATCCCTGGTCAGAAACTAAGATCCCACATGCTGCATGCTGCTGCTGCCGCTGCTGCTAAGTCGCTTCAGTCGTGTCCGACTCTGTGCGACCCCATAGACGGCAGCCCACCAGGCTCCCCCGTCCCTGGGATTCTCCAGGCAAGAGCACTGGAGTAGGCTGCCATTTTCTTCTCCAATGCATGAAGGTGAAAAGTGAAAGTGAAGTTGCTCAGTCATGTCTGACTGTTCACGACCCCATGGACTGCAGCCTACCAGGCTCCTCCGTCCATGAGATTTTCCAGGCAAGAACGCTGAAATGGAGTGCCATTGCCTTCTCCGACATGCTGCATAGTGTGGCCAAAATTTGCTTTTTTAAAAAGTAAAGATGTGGAGTGAAAAGCATGGGCTCTGCAACCGGTGAGATACATGGGTTTGAATCCTTGCTCCACTCTTAACTTCTGTGTGGTTCTAGCCACATGAATTTACCTCCCTGATCATCACTTGGAAAGCTGTATAGGCCACTCTCATGAAGTTCTTATAAAAATTAACGCAGCCCAGCAGGTCCGGCCCACAGCAAGTACTCGGTATATGCCAGTCTCTGCTCCTCCCAGCCTTCCCAGAGCCTTTAGAAATTGCCAGGAGCCAGCATGGTGGACAAGGCTGCACCGGGTCACACACCCTGGGGGTGTGTCTGGGCTGTAGCTGCCTCTGGATGACTTGCACCGGTGTCTTTGTTCCCACCTCCAGTGCCCATAGAAAGAGGGTCCAGCATTTGATTCATAAATCTGCTTCCAGGTCAAGGTCTCCATAGGCAGGACAAGCTTCTCTTTCTGCTCCATCCTAAGGACAGTGGGAAGGCCCCACCTCCTTCTTTAGGTGGGGAGGAGGGGGCGGGATGATTTATCAAGAAAATGCGTCCTGGACTGATTGCCTTCAGGATCCCGCCTGGAGCTGAGGTTGCGCTGACCGCTGGGCAGCCAGTCTTCACCCAAAAGATGCTCCCCAGGAGGGTGGTGCATGTGGCGGGGCCAGAGGAGACGATGGGCTGTGTTCCAGGGGTGCTGGGGGCGCATTTCTGTTAGGATTGTTTTTCTTTCTTCTCTCCCTTCATTGATTTATATGGTAAAGGAGAGAGTTTTCAAACAGTAGGCATGTCTGGGTCTAGGCAGGCGGGCAAGTGATTAATCTTAGTTTGTTGCTGCTGACAGCCAGGAGCAAGAAATAATAACAGTTTGTGGGGTGGGGAGAGGTGGGGGAACGCGGAAAGACTGCTCGCCCTTCGATCATCAGAGGGAGCACGGACCTCACTTCCTTCTGCTGTCTGAGCACCCCTTGTTGAGTGGGTGTCTGAGGCTTCGTCTTCTTAGCTCCACAGTGGCTGCTCCCATGGGCGAGCCTCCAGGGTGGTCTCACTCCCCAGGGTGGTCTCCCAGACCACAGTGGAGGCTTCCCAGCCACTGTGGGCTTCCCTACCCAGCATGACCTCCTGCCCAGAATGTGGGACTCTGTCACCACTTGCCCTCCTCCCCAGCCTGCCCCTGAGGGCTTCAAGGAAGGCAGGTATGTACTGCCCGGGGCACTGCCCAGCTCTGATGACCGGGGCCCTAGTTTCCTGGCTGTCTGTCCCCACAACCCCCTTACTCTGTACCTCTCTGAGCTGCAGGTGGGTGTGAGGGCTGGATGAGGGGGGATACCAAAGAACGAGAGGAGGGGGTCAGGCAAACTGGCACAGAAGTAGCTGGCTGATTCCAGGCAGACAGTGATGGCAGGAGAGGGTGGGGTAAGGAAGGGTTTTGACCTGGGCCTTGGGGAGTGAGGAGGGCTGAGACAGTTGGGGATGGGCAGGGTAAGGAACTGCCCATGCTGAGGAAACAGCAGACTAGGAGGAGAGAAGCTGCCTTCTTTCCAACCCAGTCTTCAGTTGATCCAATCACTAACATCCCCCTCCATCTCCCCAGAATAGAGGCAGCTCGGTGTAGCAGAAGACATGAGCTCTGAATCAGTCTGGCATGGGCTTTGAACTGAACCCCACCTCTGCCACTTACTAGCAGGATGGTCTTGGACAAAGGGACTTAACATCTCTGAGCCTCGGTTTCCTCATCTATAAAATGGGTTTTAGTGAGTGAAGTCGCTCAGTTGTGTCCGACTCTTTGCGACCCCATGGACTATAGATTATTAGGCTCCTCTGTCCATGGGATTCTCCAGGCAAGAGACTGGAGTGGATTGCCATTCCCTTCTCCAGAGGATCTTCCCAACCCAGGGATCGAACCCGGGTCTCCCGCATTATAGACAGACGCTTTACTGTCTGAGCCACCAGGGAAGTCAGAGGTATTTATGAAGAGGTGATATATGTGAAGTGCTTGGCCCGTGCCCAGCAGGCAGTAAGTTAGTGGTAGCTCACTGTCTTTGCTACAGCTATGGGTTATTGAGAAAAGAGCTTGGTGTGGTTCAGTACCTTGAGAATTACCTGACTGTCCATGCCCACATCCACTCCCCTTTATGCTGATAGGATCTTAGAGTTCATACAGGCTGCCATTTGAGAAAATCCTGCATTGCTATGACTGAGACAAATCACTGAGAACTGAGAGCTCATGTGAAATCCAGGCTGCCCTCTTGATGGCTGTGCGACCTCGAGTAAGTCACTTAACCTCTCTGATCTGCCAGTTCCCCATCAGCTCCTGAGATGATGACCACCTCAACAGGCATGCAGCACTAAGGCCAGAGAGAGGAAGAAGCTTGTCTGCCTCCTAGCTTCTCAGCCAAGCCCTGTGTTGTGGCAGCATTTGTGTCAGCCTGAGACAAAGAGCAAGCAGGGCAGGGGGGTGTCTGCGTCTTTGCTCTTGCTACACGGAGGGTTTCACATCCTTTCAGGGCTGATGGAGGGAAAATGAACTTTTTGCTCAATTAGTGGACAGCATGTTTTCGCCTTCTCTAAAAGGTTTAAAGGAAATGGTGCAATTAGGAGCTACTGCTGTAGGCAAAACAAGAGGCTCCTCAAATGTTCTGTGCAGGAGAGAAATGAAAACAGCGAACTTTAGAGATAGAGGTTTTCAGAAGCCCCATCTGACAGTGGCTGAATCTGGAAGGCAGGTCCAGGTGGAGGGCTGGCTGCCGAGGAGGCTGCAGCAGTTCAGCGAAGGACTCAGGCAGTGGGAGTAAACAGAGGTCGTGCCTTGGTAGAACCGAAGAGGATGAGAAAGAGCAAGGAGCCTGGGGCCTCGTTCCGATTTCTGAACGGCCGGGTGAGTGGTGGCTCTGCCAGCTGCAACACGGACCTGGAACTGTCAGTTTTGAAAAACCCAGGAAAGTCATCCTAACTCAGGATGAGTTTTCATCCCTGCCCCAATCGCTGCCCCAAACCCAGAGGCAAGAGGTGCCTGCACTCACACTGCCAGCCCATTGTCCAGAGCACCTGCCAGCCTGGCAGCACCCCAAGGTGCCCCCTGATAGGCTGGGGATTCCCTTCCTGACCTGCCGCATCTCCCCTCCCAACCAGGCACACAGCATTGCCCTTTACTCCCCCGAGAGCTCCCTAGTCCTCTCCAGCGTCTGAGCCACGCCGATTACATTTCCAGCTGGTTTTTAATTATCTTGTATCAGCCCACATAAATCTGCCTGTGTGGCTCGCCTGCCGGGTGGCAGTGGGGGAGCGGGGTTGGGGGGCGCTTCCAACTGCCCGTCCATCGCCAGGAAGCCTCTCATGCCTGGGACAGCTTCCTTTCTGAGGCACTGGTCTCCAAAATGTGGAAAACATTTCTTTCCAGTCAAATTTCTAACATCTTGTTAATGGGATTTATTTAACAATATTTTTGCAAAAGCCATCTGGGAATGGCTTGCTTGGGAACTTGGGAGGGCATGTGGGTACTGCAGGCCCAGGCCGTGGTAACAGATAATAGAGAAGGATGCAGAGAAGGGGCCAGGGGACCAGGGCCTGAATCACACTGCTTTCACTGGCTGTGGGGGTCACCCAGCGAATTATTTCACGTGTCTGAGCCTCATCCCTGAGGTTCAGGGACACAGCGGAAGGGAGATCTTGTAAACCCCGAGTGGCTGTATAAATGCAGGTGGGGTTATTTATAGAGACTTGTGCCTTCCCCAGGGAAGTATTGGGGATCTTATTTTGCTAATAGCTAAGTAAATAACTGGATGTTCCCCCGGGGAAATATAACCAGCCCCCTCCTTGAGGCATTTGGTGGGGCTTGAAGCACCCAGCTTCATTCAGTAAAATCTCAAGGTTTCCTGTTCCCCACACCCTCAGGCCCTTGCAACCAGAAGAGTCTTGAATCATCCAGGTCAAGACCCTGGCTTTCGGATGAGAGAAACAGGCACAGGAAGGGAAAAGGACCTTCCTAAAGTCCCCCAGCGAGTTGCTGGAGGAGCCCAGATGTCTCGACTCCCATCCCAGGGTTATTACCCTTCTGAAGCCCCATAGCACTATATTTTCTTCTGTCATTTTCTCCATAAACGTTCTGGGTATTTGCAGCAGATTTATAAAATCGGATGTCAGATTTTATAGCTCTCGTCTTTGCTCCCATAGTTCAAATTCTAAAGCTATAAAAATGATGTTTTGCTGTTTCTAAGTGTGTGTCACACTCACACATGCACACATTTTGTGCCTCAAACCTGCCCTTTGCTGAGTGCGCCCCACCCCGCAACAGTGAGCAGCCGCCGACCTCCTTCCAGCCTAGGGTGCTTTCTGCCACTTTTAATGCCGTTTTTAAAAAAAGATTGCTTCACCCAGGAGGAATATAAGAAACAATTGGTTTTGGGAAAGCTGGCTTATTAGAAATGCTTTAATTAGAACGTTTTTGGTGTTTTTTTTTTTTTTTTTTTTTTTTTTTGCTATTTTCCTTTTGAAAATCCACACGCTGCTCACAGCTCCAGGTGGTTTGGGGATCAGCCTGTCACATTCTCAACACAGACATTCAGGGCAGGGGTGACAGGTCAGCTGCCTAGGTGTCACTGCTGTATTCCCGCTGGGCACCAGGCCTCCAGCTGGATAGGGAGACAGAGGGACAAGAATAGGTGAGGGGTGTGGCAGGGAATAAATAAGGGAAGAAGAAAATGAGTCTGACTGGTGGCATCTTGGAAGGCTTCCTGGAGGAGGTGGCGTGTGAGCAGGGCCTAGAAGGATAATAATGTATTGGGAAGTAACAGCAAGGTAGAAGGACGATTAGGTTTGGCATTAGAGGAGAGGTCCCTGCAGTGTCCCCTCTCCCTGTGGTGCCAACTTGAGTTTTAAATTGTTCCCACCATGTCAGTCCCCCTTGGTCAAGGTGACTAAACATTTGGCCCAGGTGGACAAAGATGTGCCTTATAAACTCTGAAGTCCTGGTCAGCTCTCTTTTTCTCTCCCCACAGCTTTCTGCATTTCTGGCCCTTTCTCTCTTGCACAATTCTTTCCCACCCCCCACTTGCTCAGAGTAGTTGTGTGCCCATCATTTCCACCTGACACTAAGGTGTATAGCCCGCCCTGGCTGAACACAGCCTCCTGGGGGAAAATGCATTTACACAGTGCCAGGTAGGCACTTTGCAATCCCTGGTACCTGGTGTTAGAAACTGATTTGAAGAGGCTTTCACAGCGTATCTTCTAAGGTAGGTAGACTTGTGCCAATAACAATGATTAAAAGCTTGGAGCAATTTATGAGTTCTGACACAAGTGATGATCAAGCCACTGAGGCGGCAAATGCGTGAGGTGGTAGGTGCCGGGCACACCCACATTTCAAAAACAGTCTCCAAATATGAGCAAATCCCATTTTGAGTTCAGATTTTCAAACCAGGAAAATGCTTCTTCCTTTCCTGAATTGTTCCAATCTTACCCCCCAGAAATCTTCTGTGACAAAATGAAAGTTGACTGTTTCACTTCTGTGGTAGTTATGCTTTTAAAAAGCCATCAGTTTCAATAGTCAGTAACTTTTTGGAACTCAATTACTTGCAGCCATGCTGAAAAAAAAACTGTAATTAATGTGATCAAACCCTAGCCAAATAATAAAATGAAAGCTTTGTTGTGTATCAAGGCAGAAATCAATTTCATTAGGGAGCAAAGAGCCAGCGATTTAATTTTGAGAGAACTCTCTACCCTGTGGACAGAGGTTGTCAAGAAGCTGCCAGAATGGATGCCCAACATGAGAGGATTCGCCCTCCAGAGCCCAAATTACAAAGGGCTGACAGTGACCTTTCAAAATTACATTTGCAAACCTTCCAAGTGTGGCTACAGCCAGTGGGCTTTTGCTTCTTCGTGTTCTTGGGCTGTTGCCCTTTTTGGTTTGGGTCAAGAGGTGCCTGTTATCTGACCCACTAACACTCTAAAGCCAATGAGATCCTGTCCTTTGGGATCAGGAGGAGGAGGAAGACAGGTGGACTCTGGAGGTCAGCAGACACCAGAAAGAGGTTCAGCGAAGGCTTGGGGTGTGCACGTGGTGATGGAGTCATGTCCAGACAGCTGGACTAATGGCCAAGTGGGATAGACCCATGGGAGACATTGTCCAGTTGCAGCCCCAGCATGTGAGAGATTGTGAGCAGCAGTGGGGACCAGAATGGGAAAGGCTAGGAGCTTCTGCCCTGTGAGGACATCTGGAGAGAGGAGCAGCCTCAGGTCTCTACCTGCTCTGTACCCTGCTCTTCAGGCGGGCCTTCCCAGGGCAGGTGGAGCAGCTGTGGCCTGCAGGACTGTGCTAAGTCACAGTTCAGCTCAGAATGTAGAAGGACTTTCTCATGGGGAGAGCTATCAAAGGTTGAAAAAGGTTGTCCCTGTAAGGAGTGAGCTAGCCAGCGCTGTGGGTGAGCAAAAAGAAAATGCTGGACGTGAAATGCGAATGTGGACTTTGCATCACCAGATAAGAACTAGAATGGTGGTTCTCAAACTTGAATGTGCATCAGAATCTCTTAAAGAGCATGTTAAAGGCCGATTCTAGTTCCAGAGAAGCCCAGGAAGCCACAGGCTTAGCAAATCCTCGGGGACCTTGGTGTAGGCATTCTGGGGCACATTTGAAGAAAGTTTGTTTGAGAAACCTGCACTTCTCTTCCAGCCCTGGAACTCTGGGGCATCTGCAGTGAAGGTCAATCATTTTGTTTAATATCTGAAGTCATTCTTTCCTGATCACATGGTGTGAGCATCTTCTATGTGCTAAGTTTCAAAGGTTTAGAAGTTTGTGGGACCTCAGTGATCACCTCGGCCTCTCCCTTTGTTGTGTAGATGGGAAAACCAAGGCACAAGAGGGCAGGAACCAGGGGTGGGCCCAGGTCTCGACTTCCTGCTCAGGGCTCTTTTCCCTTGCTTTCAGTGAGGTTAGGGAATGTCATAAAGATCTCCTCATTTCACAGATGAAGAAACTGTGGCCCAGATCCCCAAGGCTTATTGGGAGCTTTCCCACTGAAAACCACCGATCACTGTCTTTCACATGATTTGCAAAAGGCCTTTGGCCAGGGCCACTTTGGTTTAGAGTCAAGTATGTGCCTTTGAAATTCCAGGGAGAAAGAATGGATCCTCAAGTTAGAGGCAGGGCTGCTGAGCAAATAGATCTGTTTTAGTCTGCAGTTTTTAAAGTCCCTTCTGGATTTTCCTTCTTTACTTGTTGTTGTTGTTTTTTTTTTTAATTAATTTTTATTTTTTTAGTTTGTTTTGCTTTACAATACTGTATTCATTTTGCTATACATTGACATGAATCAGCCACGAGTGTACATGAACTCCCAATCCCGACCCCCACCTCCCCTCTCCCGCCCCACACCCTCTCTCTGGATTATCCCCGTGCATCAGTCCCAAGCATCCTGCATCCTGCATCAAACCTGGCCTGGCGATTCGTTTCACTTATGATATCACACATGTTACACTGCCACTCTGCCAACCCATCCCACCCTCTCCCTCTCCCACAGAGTCCAAAAGGCCGTTCTATACATCTGTGTCTCTTTTGCTGTCTTGCGTACAGGTTTATCATTACCATCTTTCTAAATTCCATATATATGTGTAAGTATACTGTATTGGTGTTTTTCTTTCTGGCTTACTTCACTCTGTATAATCGGCTCCAGCGTCATCCACCTCATTACTTTTGGTTTTTTTTTTTTTTTTTTTTTTAAGTAAAACTGTGAGTTGGATCAGATGCTTTGTGGGCGAGTCCCCTTCTTTGCTGCGCTAATGAATCAGTTGCTCAGTTAGCGAGGAAAGCCCCACCAGGAAAGGAGTTGGGTCTGTAGGATAATGAGGGTAAGCACTGTGCTTTAAGGACGAAGGTGAGAACTGGGGTATAGGTGGATTGCTGTCTCCTTCCCCCTCCCTGCATGCCCACCTCCACCCTGCACCTTGTAGAACATCACTGCCTTCTCAGAGCATACAGAGGCTATGGGTAGTGCCCTATGGCTGATGGCACAAGGTGGGGGTCATATTGGGTTCACTGGAGAATGAGAGCAAACCTCCACCCCTTTCTGGGTCTCATGTGATCTGTAAAATAAAGTCAGGGAAAGATATGGCCTCAAAAGCCTCTGCTTGGTGTCTTGTGTCCAAATTTTGACTGCAAAGCAATACCCACAGTACTGCCTTAGACCAGGATTTTTTAAGCAGAGAAGACTCTTTCCTTATCATTCCTATTCTGTTTTCTGACCCCGGTGTGTAGCAATGTGCTTTTGAGAGTGTTGAGAAATACCACTCGATGTTTGGGAAAATTGATCTCGGGGATGTGAACACCATGCCCATTGTCATCTGGTGTCAGAGCTGGGGCCAGAAACCAGGCCTCCCACTTCAGCCAGGCAGGCTGCCCCACTGCAGGGGTGGCCTGCCGCCAACACGGCCACAAACGGCAGACCAGGCGGAGGTGGGGCCCCTGAGCACTTGTGCTCAGCCCGGGCAGCACCTTCTACTAGGGCTCCTGCAGTGTGAGGGCAAACGAAGCCATGCCCTGCCCAGCTGGGACCTCAGGACAGCCCTTCCAGGTGGGCAATGAAAGCTCCAGTGAGGAAACTGAGGCTCCGAGAGAGGCACAGCTCAGAAGTGGCAGTCTGGGAGACTCTCAGACCTGGGAGACTCAGCCCAGGTCTGGGTCCTTCTGGACCTGCAGGCAGTGATCCCTTTGCCCTCGTCTGCCCTTCCTCACCCCGGAGTGCTCCCCTCACCTCCCTCTCAGCATCACCTGGCTCAGCCTCAGGTTTCCAGCTTCCCTTTTGCCTGTGAAAACCACTGCACCCTCCAAGTCCTCTCCGCGGCAGCTGGTGCTTGCCTCAACAGCTGCCTTTGCCCAGCACCTGCCCGACCCCTGTTCTGGACCCGCCTTCAGGTGCTTCGTGTTCCCCCGCACCTGCTGGTTGGAGTGATGGTGCGGGCTCGGTCCTTGGAAACAGCCTGGAGCCTCTGCATCCCTTTAGCAAATTCAGTGCCACGTCTTCAGCCCTGGAATGGGGAACCGGACAACCAACCCCTGTCAGGTGTTCTTGCTTCCTTCACAGACACATTCTCGCTTCTCCCTCGCATCTGCTCTTGTTAGCCCCACTTCACACAGGAAGCATTTGAGGCCCTGGTGACCCGTGAGTTGCCGCTGTTGAAGTTTGGGCTGGGTTTATTCTATGCTGTGGCTCTGTCCTCTGCAGCATCCTTGACCTCCACCTAGAGATGCCAGCGGCTCCCCTGTCTCCAGACATTGTCAAATGCCCCCAGGAAGGAGGTAAACTTGCCCCATTGACAACCAGTGCCCCAAGGAGAGTATGGATAGAGAGGGGCTTGTCCTATAGAAGGAGATACTCACCCCCTGCTCCCCCAGGCATAAGTGCTTTCTGTCCATCCCATTGGCACAGATGCAAAAAGTCTGCTTTTGTTACTGTGCTGTCCCCAAGCCTGGAAATGGCTATCCCTGTGTGAGTATACCAGTCCCACTGGCAGTGCTGGTGCAGCTCCCATGCCCCTGTGACATGTCTCACTGGCTTGAGAACTTCAGCGCTGGAGGAACCCCCTCTACCTTTTCCAGACAAGCATGCTGAGGCCCAGGGAGAGGGGACCTGCCCAGTTAATGACATAAGTGGGATCAGAGTTTGGACCCAGGCATCTGACTTCAGCCATCACCATCAACCCCATGTGCTTCAAACACAAAAGGTCTTCATATTCCTAGGAAAGTCCTCTTTCCTCTTCCTGAAGCTTTGAAATATTTCACATGTCACCCTTCGCTCTGCATCCACATCTCCGCTTATAGTTTTCGTGTGCTCTTGCCGAAGCCTATGTAGGGACACCGACCAGAGGAATTACAAAAGTCATCCAAGCATCATTGCACTCCCAGTCACACACCTCCTGCGATGGGAGGCTCCCTTCCTCAGCTCTCTGGATCATTGCAGTCCTCCTGTCTGACACTTTGTTAGTTTACTCCTGAGAAATTGCCCCCGGTGGGTTCGTTCTGACCCACCTGATCGGCCAGCTCTCCTTCCCCACTGGCTTTTCATCGTGATTTACGGAAGATCTCACCCTGAGCCGCCAACTTAGAGCTTGAGAAATGCCTGGGCTTCTGGGGGAGGCTAGTTGCTGCCAATGCATTTATTGAAAGGCTGATTATTTGATGGTAAAGCAAGTCACTTGGCTCAGCGGTGTTCACATTTAGATGTGTGTGCTCTATAACTTGGTGTATGTGTCTTTGGCTTGTCCCCCTGAAGGCGATTTCAGAAAGCGTGTGACCTCGTAAACCTCATCCCCCAGCTCCCTTGACCCCTAGAACGTCTCGGCTAGAAGGGGCCTTCATGCCCCCACCCCTTGCATGGCACAGCTGGAGAACTCCACCACATGGCTATAAGGACTCAGAAAGCCCTGGTGTCCTCTCACTGCGATTCAGGCAGATTCTTCCCCCTCTGGCCCTTGGTGTTCTTGCAGATAATGTCAGCCCTCCCAGCTTCTTTGTGAAGCCACAGGTTGGTCCAGTCACAGACCAAGGGCAGTGGCAATCACGTTGCACATATTTGTTCTGCCAGGCTCCCTGGCCCCAAGCAGGAAGTTCAAAGCTTGTGCAGGGCCAACCTGCACGCGCAAAGTCCTCAGGAGATGTTACCCCAGTGCCTTTCCCCTGAAGGCCCCCATCACTGGAGGTCTGGGTGGTTTCTCCCACAGCAGCTCCTTGGAGCATGCTTCTCTGAAGACACGAGTGTTTCTGGAGAGGCTTGCTCACAGGTGTGATGAGGAGGAAAAGTGTCTTCTCTGTAGACACTTTTCTCTGTAGACATCTCCCTGGAGGTCAGAGAGCAGATGTGCTGAATCAGAGCCATCTGCTTGCAGAGGCAGCGTTGCCTCAGGAAGTACCTGTCGTGTAGGCCCTGAGGTACCCATGAAGGCACACAGCCTCCTTCAGCCTTGGTTTCCCCCTCTGTCAACAACGGTAGTTACACCAAGCAAAGTGTTAGCCTTGCTGCAGGCTTAAATGAGATAGCCTGTGGCAGCAGCTCGGTGCACGGTGGGGTTGAGCCTTTATTCTGCAGGGTCCCAAGGACACCCCTGGATGGTCTTGAGCTGAGGGACAAGGTGCTGGAGCATCTCCATGAAGAGAGCAGCTCCCCAACTACCTTTCAAAAGAGGTAGACCTGGGATCACACCTCTGAGCATGATTCTTGTAACCAGCTCCTACACACTAATCCCAAAGGACAATTTCCTCGACTTCTCCCACATAAATATTATATCAAGTATTTTTTAAGTCATTTCATCATGAAAAGAAGCGATTTAACATAACTATTACCCAAGATTCTTCATGAAATATGCATCAAGCAATTAGGTCTAAAAGCGTGAGGTGAGGCCTCACACCCTGCTCGGGCCGGCAGCTGCGGGCTGAGTGATGTTTTATTAAAGCCCATGATTATGAGACGAGGTGGGGCCTTTATTAGGCCTGACGCGCCAGGCACGTTTGATAATCCCGGTTACAAGGAGGTGCTTTTTGTGATGTTAATGAGCAATCTGAACACCCTGACAGCCCCAGCATCCCCAGCCTCCACCAGCCTTACAAGACTCATTAGACAGGTCACCCGCTGGAGACACCCCTAATTGTGACTTAGCTCTCGCAGGATGTCCTATCAAAGGAGACGGGACTGACGCAGGAGCTTGGCAGGAGATGGCAGCCTGTCTGAGCTCCCCGGGGACCCATGCCTTCTCAGAAGCCATGACAGGGAGGTGGCCAGGCCTGGAACCCAGCCCTGGATGCATGGTCCCTAGGCTACTTCTTGCTCCTAAAGCCCCACACATCCCTGTGCATGCTGGGTATCCGATGTACCCTCCATTCTCCGAGAATTTTAATCTTGTACTGGATTTCCTTCTCTGAGTTGGCAGTTATTAAAATCATCCCTGGCAACTGTTTTTAAATCTTCAGCTGTCATTAGGTGGCATCTCACTCGTGGGGACCTTGTGACCGATCAGGATATATCACTGCAGCGCACCTCCTGGGTGTGTGTTGACAAGGCTCTGCCCATCGTTTGCGTAAAGTCGGGGTTTGACAGATTGTCTCAGAAAAAAAGCCCCCGCTTACCTCTCAAGGCCCACCAACTCTATGATGGTCCCTCCGTGGCTGGGGACTCCACCGGTCAGGACACACCATCCTTGGTCCCCGGGACGGCCATTTACTGCCAGCCCCTGTGCTGCTCTGATCCGCTGTTACCGGCAGGGTGGGTGCCATGGGAACTGAGGCTGGCAGTCAAGAAGTCACCTGCTCAGGGTCTGATGCCTCTCACTCGCCCCCTGGCTGGCCTCAAAGGGAGTGTTGGGGGCTAGGTTGGGCCCTCTTCTGGAGCTCACGGTGCTGAGGTCAGGAGCATGGGTTCTAGGAAAGGCCCCCGGGGAGGGAAGCCGCAGCAGCTGATGGCTGCGTGACCCCCAGTCAGCTACCTCCCGTCTGGAGCTTCAGGGCTGGCACATGGCCTGGCTCACAGGAAGTGCCCAGGAAACATGAGCACTGAGAGCCATCCAGGCCAATGCCCTGTGAGAGTGGGACTGGAGGCCAAGAGCAGCAGTGGAGGGAGCACGAGGCTGACTTGATCCCTTCCTGCAGGAAGCCCTCACCTCATGGGCAGCAGATTATGCTCACAGACGTGGAATCTAGGACCTTAGATCTAGAAGCGCCCTCAGAGGCCATGCAGTTAGCCCTCCCGTGGGTCCAGTATGGGTAGCGACGGAGCCCAGTAGGGCCTAAGGAGAGCCTGAGGTTCAGAGAACCAGAGGGTGCAGTGCATGAGCCCAAGGGGAAGGGCTGTTCCTGCAGGGACTCGAGCCTGCGGGCCAGCTCGTGGGCCTTTCTCCCTCTGCTGGGGACAGTCAGGCCCTGGATTCCAGGGTCACAGGCCTGAGTTCTCTGCCTTGAGCTCTGAACTTTGTGATCGCCTGCCCCCTCAGCATAGCCCAGCTCAGGGTTATAAACTAGTATGTACTGAAATACCAGCATCAAGGGAAAAACCAGTGGGCCTGAAGAGTCACTGGGAGGTCCCAGTGCCTGCCCATGTCTGTTGAGATGGAGACATGAGTGTGGAGTTCCTAGTATGTGGTGACCTTGAGAGCCTTCAATCTGGGAACAGAGGAGCTTCAGCCTCCTTCTCTGGCTCTGTCCTGTTGCCAGCATCCCTGCCCACTTTCCTCACTGAATGTTTTCAGAACAACTGGTGTGAAAATATCCTGTTAACCCATATGAGTTACTTTCTTTAACCTCTTTAGATACTAAATCGGTTCCCCTAGCGACCTCATACCCACAATGCCATGAAAGCTTTGGTGTTCAGACCAGCTCACAGCTAGTTGTTGAGATCTAACACATCCTGTGCTTTGCAGCACTAGCTGTAAAGCCCAAAATATCACCCAGGCAGAGGGCATGACATGTCCGAGGCCACCCCCACCCACCCAGGTGACTCACCTCTGCTCCAGCCGTTGCCCCCCACCCCCCCCCCCC